>WBNM01007709.1:36323-51767 GCA_013399055.1 Ramphastos sulfuratus
CCCCTCGCCCGCCCCCGACAGCCGTTGGGGCGGGGCGGCCGCAGCAGGCCGTCAGCGTCGCGCTCGCCGCGGGGCGCTGCCGCCCTTGCCGCCGCCCCGCCCGGCCGGTGGGAACTGGGGAGGCTCCCCAGTGCCCGCTCTCTGCCGCCTCTGGGGCGCTGTCGGCGCGGCGGCGGCAGGGGCGCGGGGGCTCCGCAGCGCTACTGCCAGCAGCGGCAACGCAGAGCAGTTCTTCAGTATGCCGTAGGCTTCGCATCCATCGAAACGTGCGAGTGCCAGGAGAGGAAGGAGCCACAGAGGCGCTTCCGCAGGGTCGTGCCGCCGAACGCTGATTCACTGTCCGGAACGGCCACGCACTGGTCCCATACTAACACTGATCCCACAGTGCGAGCAGTCAGTACCAACGTACCAACATGATCCTTCCTTCCATTCTCCCCGCTTCTCGCCCTTTGAAGAAGCAGCTCTCTCAGAACTTGCCCCCAGCTTTTCTTACACAGCAGGACCCTGCTCCCTGTGGTTAACTGCAGTTCAGCCCTTGGTTCCGCGGAGGCCGGCTTTTGGCCGCTCGGTTCCTGACCTGCCGCCGCCTGTGCAGCGTAGCTCATCCGCTTCCCCCCGTCCCCTCCGTCTCCGTTCGCCACCCACCTTCGCGCCGTTTTTCAGGGGATTCCCTCTGCCTGCAGTCCCGGCTGAGCTGCTGCCCTCTCTCACAGCGTGCTCTCTGCCTCTCCTCTGCCTCTGACACATGTGAAGCATCGTTTGCATACATTGCCTTCACATTGCATTTAAGCCCTGTGCTTCCCCCCCTCTCTCCAGGTAACCATTCATGCTGTCTGACGTTTCTCTGAATCCGCTGGCACTGAAGTGTATCCTGTGCTTGTGGAGGACGAGCGGTGCTTCTACTGAGCTAGTCCCAAACCTAGAGGCTTCCTCTGGAAGCAGTTGCTCATTCCCCAATGCTTGCAAATACAGTAACGTTAGCGGAATGTACCCTACTTGCCCTGCAGGAGCTGTAGCGCACAGACTGTTAGAGGCTCGCCTGTAGACTTACCTATATTTATGTGCACTGTTCCACTTAGGTCAATAGAACTACTTCCAGCACATCAGCTTAAGAGTGAATGGAAGTCATTCCGTGGTGAGATACTTGCTCTGGAATAACAGAAAGAAGTGATTACAACAAACAGGGAGGGGAAGTGGAAAATAAGGGTAAGGGCAATGAGATTATGCTGCAGTTTTGGTATATTGTGTTCAAACGCGGGCAGTTCCTTCTCTGCTTGTAGCAAGGTGAGTTGCTCAGGCTGCAGTACCACAAACACGTACACGCCACTTCGGGCATGTGAGTGGTGCCATTGTGTTCAGCTGGGTAAGGCACGCAGAAGAGTATCCCATAGAACTGTTTGCAGGGTAAAATCTTGGGCACTTTCTTATGTATAGATTTGGTACAGGAAAACTGAATTAGAGAATTAAAATTTGTGAAATGAGAGAAGAGGGAAAGCTAAGAGTGGGTGTGGATGTGGGAAAGAAAATTAAGAGGGGGGAAGAAAAATTAGCATATGTGTGATAGGATAGCGAACAAACATTGGCTGGAACAGGAGCAGCAAAAACCTTTCTACCAGCTCAAACGTGCAACCACCAGCAAACCCGAACCAGCACCCAGACATGCGGAGCAATACAGTGGTGTACTGCACTCCAGGCGCCCTCCTGAGAGCTCTGCAGCATCCAGCCTGCCGGCCAGGAGCTGCTTCTCCTCGGAACCACTGAAAATAGGCAATTAACCACCTGCAGAAAGCACCGGGAGGACGAGCGGCAGGCGAAGGCTGACAGGGGCTCCTTCGGAGGGAAGATCCGCTTGGCTGCTTGCTTAGCACCGTAGAAGTGGATGACAGAGGTGTCAAGGGCTGCCTGCAGCCTTTCATAGAGAGGAAATACCTCCCGCAGGCTGCATTTCGTGAGGCACGCCAGAGTTCTGAACCCGAACAAGCCTGTCTTTCCAAATGTGTCTGGAGAATGCCCAGGACAGAAACACGCTGGGTATTTGAATCAGTATTGATTCTTAACTGGCTAGTAAAATCCTTGTCTACTTCTGGACCTGAGTAAAGCATTTGACTCTGTCCCACATGACATCCTGGTCACCAAACTGGACAAACATGGACTGGATGTGTGGAGCACTGCTGAATAAGGAATTGGCTGGATGGTGGCACACAGAGAGTGGTGATCAAGGGCACAATGTCCACCTGGAGACCAGTGCCAAGTGGCGTCCCTCAGGGGTCAGTGCTGGCACCAGTGCTGTTTGACATCTTTGTCAGTGCCATGGACAGAGGAATCAGTGCAGCCTCAGCAAGTGTGCAGCTGGCACCAAGCTGTGTGGCACAGTCGACTTGCTAGAGGGCAGGGATCCATCCAGAGGGACCTGNGTTGCCCAGGGAGGTTGTGGCTGCTCCCTCCCTGGAGGTGTTCAAGGCCAGGTTGGACGAGGCCTTGAGTGACCTGTGCGAGTGGGAGGTGTCCCTGCCTATAGCAGGGGGTTGGAACTAGATGATCCTTGAGGTCCCTTCCAACCTTACCATTCTATGATTCTAGGATTTCATCAGAAGACATCACTGATGTGATGATGAAACCCAAGAAGAGGGGAACCATGACGACAAGCCTAGGACAAGGAAGCAGTGCCAAAGAGAGCTCTCTGACACAGGTGCAGCTTCACTGATGCAGGTTATGAGGTAGCAAGAGAAACAATGTGCAGACTGAGAACTTTACAGATTACATCTTTCACAGCCATTTCACACATCTCAGATAGTCTTACAGCATCTGGTACATAATCAGTTTCTGTAGTAGTCAATAAAGAAAAATGAGGGGAGAAAATTCAAGATGTCTAGAACTACAGCCCCCAGAGCATGCCTACAGCAGGCAAGAACACACATTCAAATCAGTGAAACCTGCTTACATCAATTCAATGTGACCAGCTGGTTAAAGGAGGTGATTCTGCCCCTCTGCTCCACTCTGGTGAGACCTCAGCTCCAGAGTCCTCAGCACGAGAGATGTGAATCTGTTGGAAGGGGTTCAAAGATGATCAGAGAGCTGGAAGCCCTCTCCTGTGAGAAAAGGCTGGGAGGGTTGGGGTTGTTCAGCCTGGAGAAGGCTCCAGGGAGACCCTATCAAAGCCTTTCAGTACACAAAGGGGGCCTATAAGAAAGATGGGAAGGGTCTTTTTATCAGGTCCTGCTGTGGCAGGCCAAGGGGCAATGGTTTTAAACTAAAAGAGGGGAGATTTAGCCTAGAAATAAGGAAGACATTTTTTATTATGAGAGTGGTGAAACACTGGAACATTGTCCATATAGGTGGCAGATGTCCCACCCCTGAACAGTCAAGGTCAGGCTGGAGAGGGCTCTGAGCAGCCTGATCTGGGTAAAGGTGTCCCTGCTTACTGCAGGGGGGTTGAGCTCGGTGACCTTTAAAAGTCCCTGCCAACCCAGAATGGTCTCTGACTTTATGAATCAGTTTAATAGGTTTATTTCTAGCCCCAAAGAGAGAGAATAGAAATACCCTGGCTGCTGGATCCTAAACACATATCAGAAGTCACTCAGGTTGCAAGGCTCTGACAATCTGCGCCTATGACCTTAGCATTTCTTGAACATCTAAAACTCCGCTCCTGGGTGTAATAGTTAAGTTCTGGAGACTGTTCTGGAAATCAGGAGCTGCAAGCTGCAGGTGTGCTACTTGTGTGTTCTCTTGGCACTAGCTCTTGTCAGAGGTCAGTGCCATCACTGCTGTATCCTTAGCTAGCTGCAACTTGTTAGAGGCTCAAATCCAGTAAGCATCAGACTGCGAAAAGCAGCAGACTGTCACTGCTGTTGCACAACACTGTTTCCATTCTAGTCCCCTGAGCTTTTCTCATCTCTTACTCACAGCAGCCTGACACTGGGGTTTTTCTGGGTTGGGAGGCTCTGTGCTCAGTCTCTACCTAAAGGTGAAGCTGTTTCTGGGAATCTTGAGCAAAAGGATTTTTGCCATTTCAAATGTGAGAACAGTGGGGTAGGGACAAACACTGCATAAAGGTAAAAGTGCTGGAGGGCTTTCTAAAGAACTTTTGCACCAGCATCTCCAGATGTCAAAAAAATTAAATGGTGGCAATAGCCCTGCTGGGGAAAGGCCTCTGCTTTGTTCTAAAGTTGGTCCAGAGAGTGGTGGTGAATGGTGCCACATCCAGTTGGCAGCTGTCGCTGGTGGTGTGCCCCAGTGCTGGGCCCAGTCCTGTTCAATACCTTCACTGATGATCTGGATAAGGGGATTGAGTCCAGCATCAGTAGGTTTGCAGATGACACCAAGTTGGCAACAAGTGTTGATCTGTTAGATGGCAGGAGGGCTCTGCAGAGGGTCCTAGGCAGGCTGCACAGATGGGCACAGTCCGATGCCAGGAGTTTTAACAAGGCCAAGTGCCAGGTTCTGTACTTTGTCCACAGCAACCCCAAGCAGTGCTNATATCAGTCAGAGGGTCCTTCAGGCAGTATGTCTGGTCCATCTCTGGCAGAGCCAGAGAACGTTTAGACTTGCCCTGCCACGAGGCCCTATTACCTGCTCAGATTTTGCTGTCCTTTGAGTTTCCAACACTGCCTTCCTATTTTCATGGCAAGACACTGCACCCCAGTGTCCCAGTCTGCCAGCTGGCCAGTGGCTGTCAGCTCCCGGGGCTGCTCAGCTGCAGGGTGTCCACAGATGGGGTCCCTGGGCAAAGACAGTTTGGGCTGTGGGTGCCCTTGGGGCCCCATCACATCCTCACAGAGAGAGTCACAGAATCACAGCTTGGTTTAGTTTGGAAGGGACCTCAAAGCTCCGCCAGTCCCAACCCCCTGTGCCATAGGCAGGGACACCTCCCACTAGAACAGGTCGCTCAAGACCTCATCCAGCCTGGTCCTGAACACCTCCAGGGAGGTTGTGGAGCACAGAAGCACAGAATGTGATCAAAGATTGAAGATCACCTTCTGTGATTCCGAGCTCCACAACCTCCCTGGGCACCCTGTGCCAGTGTCTCACCACCCTCACTGTAAAGAACTTCTTCCTAACATCCAGTTTCGATCTCCCCTCTGCCAGTTCAAACCCATTCCTCCTGGTCCTGTAATTACAAGACCTTGACAATAGTCCCTCCCCAGCCCTCCTGTAGCCCCCTCCAGACACCGAAGTCCACATGGCTGTGACTGTGGCTGGCTTCAAGAGGGGCTGCCAGAGGAGAGCCCTGGCAGGAGCATCACTGTGTGCAGTCCTGGTACTGGTGGAACAGCTCAGAGGTGTAGGCTGGTGAGGAGTGGTTGCCCTTGGCCCCTGCTTACAGGGTACCTGGTTTGTGACACAAAGGCTAAGGCAGTGAGAGCCAAGAGCCAAGCAGCAGCAGGATGCAGAGAGCTTGGCAGAGTTGCACCACCCAGCCCTGGCCTCAGCAGGGCAGAGGTCACCTGCTCTGCATGGGCAGCTGCCAGCATAGCTCTGCCAGGCTGTCTGGCAATTCCTGCTGGCAGCCCCAGCCTCTGCTGGGCAGGGGAGGTGAGGCAGCCTGGTTCTCCCCAGCACCACCAGATGAATTCTGCATGCCAGACACAGCCATTCTTCTATGCCCTCTGCTGCCAGAGGGGCAGTTTTGCCACGAGCGCTGCGCTTGTGACCATGCCTCCCTCCTCCCAGCCTCTCTGCCACCTCTGCTGTTTACTGTCATCACTCACCAAGGAGCAGGTGTGGCCCTCACCTCTCCTCTGTGGTTCCCCCCTCCTCAGGCTGGCCAGCAGCAGGCCCCTCAGAGCACCTCCAGAGTGATGTGGGAGCCTCTCACCTCCTTGCACAAAGCTGACTTCAGACACCAGTTGCTAACAGCAATTTCTTGTGGTCAGGAGCACCCAAGTCCAATCACCTGTGCAACAGTTCCCTTAGACTTCAAGCTGCCTTTGGAGCAAGGCAGTGCACAGAGAGAGGGCAGTGCCTGCAGTGCCTGCCCAGACACAGCACCACAGGTAAAGCTCTAACAGGCTGCTCATCAGTCCTGCTGAATGGTAGGCAGCATGCCAGGACCTGCCCAGTTTGGCCATGTTGCAACACGACTGGAAGAGAACTGCCGGTCTCAAATGTCCCCTCCACTTGCAAGGCAAGTACCCGAAGCAGCCCGAGGTTGTCAGTCCAGCCACCACTCGGACTAGGCTGCAGAGAAGCAGCAACAGCAAGGAAACCATTGGTGCAGTGCTCCAGGCCTCTGATGGAGGTTAGTCTGTCTAGCAAACTTCTTCACCCGGCAGCCCAAGCTAGTGCTCACAGACATGTGAGTTGGCTAGGCCTGAGCTCCAGCTCCTGACACCTCTCCCAGATACTTGCATTGGTAGCTTTGGGGATTAGCTCCAAGTAATGCTGCCAGGATGCAATCTACAAAGGAGATCCATACAGGAGGTCACAGTGCTGGCCCTGAGGTTATATCACAGGTGTCTACAGGAGCCAGGCTGCAGTGGGGACCTGAAGGACACAACAGCACAGCAACAACAACAAAGCTGTCTGCAGCAGTACTACCATGGGCTGCAGCTCCAGCCCCAATGGGAATCATTTCTCCCTCAGACCCACACCGTGCAAAGCCCTGTCCATCTCCATCCCTTTCTGGTGCTGAGCCCCACAGAAGCAGAGCACACCCTAGGCACTCTGTGCCCGAGGGACTGTGCCTGCATGGGTTACAGGACGAGGGAAAGGCTGCAAAGTGTCTTCTGCTCCCTGCCGTCCCAGATGCCACCAGGAGCTGGCCCTGCACCCGGTTTCACCCCTGTCATGCTGCAGATGGTGACCCAGCCCTCACAGCTGCTCACTTCTACAACCAGTTGCCTTGAGTTAGCCTCTCACGTTTTTCCTGCTAGAATCTGCCTGCTGTCCCAAAACAATCAAGGCAGAATTCAGTGGGTCTGCCTCCTCTCAGGACTGTGCTGCCTCAAACTCTGCAGAAGGTGCTCTCTGCGTTGGTCTTGCTCTCTTCCCCCTCCTCCTTCCCTCGGCTTGCCTTCGCAGGATTCCTTTCCCCGTGGTTGCTTTCTATTTTTGCATGAGCTCAGCTCAACACATGACACCTAAGACTTCCCTCATTCTATCCCCACCCCCTCCTCTCACTCCTGGCCAAGATACACGGACAGAGATTTCCTCTCACCCAGGGATAATGAGCCACAAAGTCTGGGTGATTAGAAGGCAGGGTTAGGGTTTCACCTGCCTTTTGGGAAATCATTCTGTCTTCGGATACCATTCCTAATCCTGCACTCACTGCAGATGCAGTCTGCCACAGGGCCTGCACAAGTGAGTCCTCTCCGGAGACTGCAGTGCTGTTCCTGCCTTTCTGGGAGGTATTTTTGCATCAGTTACCCTTGAAGGATTAGGGCTGCCACCTGACACTGAAACTTGTTCAAACTTTCATTTTGTTTAGGGTTTCGGTACAGCCGAACTGCTGAGGTAGTCCTGGCTCCTATGGGCAGCAGCAGCAAAGGGGCAGCCACGCTGCTTAGCCAGCAGGCTCCCTGGCATTGTTGTCGGGGTTAGCTGTTGTGCAGGCTCTGCAGATGCATTTGGGCGTGCTCCACACGAGATCAGCTGCCGTGCGGCCACAGAGCACAGCAGCTCAGCAGCCTTGCAGGTGGAGCAGTGCTCCGTGCTGTGGCAGCGTTAATGCTGACAGGAACCGAGCCGGGCAGCTGAGCGCCTCAGCTCCTCACCTGGCACTGCTGCCCCATTGGTTTGCCCTTTGCCTCGGCAGGGAATGCTGAGCTACAGCAAAGCAAAGTGTGTGAGACCCGGGGCAAAATTATTCCCTGGAACACAAACTGGCAGCTGAGGTCCCTGCTTATGAGGAGGTCTTTCTGCAGAGCCACAAGTGTGTGTTTTAAGCTTTAAGTCAGCCCCGGTCACCACCTATGTGGCTGTCGGGTCTGGGCACTGCAGTATAGCATGGGCTGTTGGCAGTGACTGGGAGCCCTTCCTGCAGCCAAACGCTGGATGGTCTGTGATGGAGAAGAGCTTCACACAACTGCATAGCTGAAGACGGCAATGAGCAAATGAAGCAATCCACTAACCACGCTCCAGGGAATCATTAGCACCTCCACACATGCACCCAATGCCTTCCTAGCAGAGCAGCGCCTCTGAGCCCTCTGACGGTGCCTGCCGCTAGGGATGGGGCTCAGCAGAGCAGTAAGTGAGGCACAAGGACAGATACTCCGATGCCGCCCATGTGAATCCCTTTAGAGCACTCAGTTGCAGCCTGCCCGCAGAGACCTCACCACACTCCTGCTCCTGACTCCTCACCTGCCCCGTGGCAGCTGGAGTGCTTGGTTATAGGACAAAACAACAGCACTGCCTAAGAGCAAGGCACAGTGACAAGAAACTTGGGGTTATGAAATCTTTGGACCGTCTCCTGTTTGCTTTCTGTCCTGTTTGGTTTTCCCATGTGCAGGGTTTTCCGTTTTCTGGGGCTGAATCTTTCACTTGTTTGCAGCTTTCCCTTGCTCTGGTGACTGCTTTCCAGCATGCAATTTCTTTCCATGTGCTTAGGATCCAGTGTCAGCATCAGCATTTGCCCGGGCTGCGATTGACAGCAGTGCAACACCTCCCTGCCCCAGCAGTGAGTGTAAGGAAGTGTCACAGGGATGGAGCAGAAAGTCTGCAGCTCACAGACTAAGCTCCTGCCATCTGGTAGTAGGAAAGCATAGAGACTGATTTTTAATGACTTTTTTTACTTCCCATGGTAAGACAAAGCACTTTAGAGCCCTAACACCTCCCCTACTGTTGTGAGGGCTAGAGACAGTTTCTGTTCTGACAGTGATGCAAATATTTGATCACATAGCCAGGGCAAGCCCTTTCCCCATGGCACACTGTGGCCTCATGTCCACGGTCTGTGAAGAATCTGTGTGAATCAGCCTCTGTCTTTCTTCTCTCAGTGCAGAGGAAGCACAGAGTGCCATCATGCTTACCACTTGAACAGTTAAGGTCAGGTAAAATTAGTCCTGCCCAATGTCAGAACAGATATCAAATGTTCTTTCTCCTTCCTCCACAGCATTACTAAAAGCCTAGAGAATGGTCCTTACGAAATTATGTGTACAATAAATGCTAAACACTGCAATCAGGCTGTTAGGTTAGTCTGCACGGTTCATTTGCAAATAAACTCTTACCCCATTTCTAGGGCCCTTAAACCAATTTTCCCGCAGCTGGAGGATTCTGTCAGCCAGATGACAACAGGCAGCTGGAGGGAAGCAGTGAGGACCCCTTCACAAGGCTTCATGAGCCAGCAGTGTGCCCAGGTAGCAGGCCAGGTGCCCAGCAGGAGCAGGGAGGGCATTGTGCCCTTGGACGGGGGTCTGGTGAGACCGCAGTTCGAGTGTTGTGTTCAGTGTTGGGCACTGCAATACAGGAGAGATGTGGAGGTGCTGGAGTGGGTCCAGAGGAGGGCAACGAAGCTGGGGAAGGGCACGGAGAGTAAATGTTATGAAGAGTAACTGAGGGNGCCCAGCAGGAGCAGGGAGGGCATTGTGCCCTTGGACGGGGGTCTGGTGAGACCGCAGTTCGAGTGTTGTGTTCAGTGTTGGGCACTGCAATACAGGAGAGATGTGGAGGTGCTGGAGTGGGTCCAGAGGAGGGCAACGAAGCTGGGGAAGGGCACGGAGAGTAAATGTTATGAAGAGTAACTGAGGGAGCTGGGGATGGTTAGTGTGAGGAAGAGGAGGCTGAAGGCAGACCTCATTGCTGTGTACAGCTACCTGAAAAGCTGTTGCGGAGAGGCTGCTGCTGGGCTCTGCTTACAGGTAATTAGAGACAGAACAAGAGGGAATGGCCTCAAGCTGCCACTGGGTAGGTTTAGACTGGACATTAGGAAACATTTTTCCCAGCAAGAGTCGTCAGGGACTGCAATGGGCTGCCAGAGAGGTGTTCAGTCACCAGCCCTGGGTGTGTTTAGAAGTGGTTTGGATGTGGTGCTTGGGGCTATGGTTTAAGGGTGAACTCTGCAGAGTAGGGATATGGGTTGGACTTGATAATCCTGGGGGCTTTCCCAGCAGGAACGTTTCTGTGACTCTGCTGTGCAAAGGTGTGAGCCAGCCAGTTGGCAGTTTAATTTCTCTTTCTTGCTCTAGTGCCTGTGAAGTACCCTAGATGTGCAAGGGACACTACAGCCAAGTAAGGCATGAAGAGTGCCCCACGTGGGATTAAAGCATGCCAGGACCAATGGAAGGCTAGAATGAGCAGGGGAAAGTGCAAGCTCCCAGGTCTTTGCACCATACTGAACTGTCATCTCCACCCTTTTCAGAGCCTCTTTTCCCTGAAGCATCCAGGGAGAACTATAAAGCTTACTGAGGGGGTAAGCTTACTGAGACACATTTGTGTCTCCTGCTTGGAGAGAGAAATCCCACACTGGCGTGTGTGGGATGCAGCTGGCATGGGCACCCAGACTCAGCAACTCTCAGACGTTGGCTCTGCCCGTGTCACTGTTGGGGGGCTCCAGGCCAGCCTTGGAGAGGAGTGCAAGGGCTGTGCAGCAGTGAATCAACTGCCAGCAAGGGGCTTCCATGATTGCCCTTGGCTGTAGCTGAGTCTCCCAGGGAGTGAATGATACAAACCTGGGAGACAGAGTGCTGCCCCGGAGCATCTGCCCTGGAGCATCTGCTCTTCAGCCTCACTGCATTTCTGAGTCCCAGCCCATGCTCCCAGCATATATTGCTAAAAACAAGAGTCACCCTCAACACTGATAGGCTTGGAAGAGCCCAGAGAGGAGGGGGTTAACAGCCTGATCTTGCCATGCCCATGGTGGCCTGCTTCCTTTTGGTCTTACTCCTAAGAGAAGTGCAGGATGCATAAATAGAAAGACTGAATATAGACTGTGGGAGGTTATTTTAGTGCAGATGAAGACGCGATGCCAGCAAACCTGTCATTTGAATGTATATTCTTGCTGCAAGCTCTGGTGTTCTGTTTCACACAAGCACATGAAGCCAGAGCAAGCAGCCTTGGCTCTGGCCACCTCTGTAGTCTTCTGAGGAAGACGACAAAATGCTGCATGCTGTTGAAAAAGCAATTTAAGCAAAAATGCCTGGAGAAAACAGCTTGTGACCTGTAGCAGAGTGGGGATCGAGGGCAAGGGCAACTGCACTCAAGTGCCCTGGTTTGGAGAAAACAGAAAAGTTCTAAGCCACAAACAGAGCTGAGCTCCAACGAACTGAGCAATTCAACTTGTTGAGTAGTTTAACTGCAAGAACAATCCATGGAACCCAAGGCTTCCTGAAGCTGACATGGACACTAGCAGGGCTCACATGGATACTGCACCAACTGCCAGAGGAACACCCACAATAATCCATGTGTGAAATGAAGTAGCAGGGCAGCAGGAAAACCATCTGTAATGTTTTAGCAGGAGTCAGGCAAAGCTTTGGGCATCCCAGGTGCCTCCTGCTCCTGCTGCTAAGGAAAAGAACCCAGCTGTACCTTTTGGGCATTTTCCATTCCAAGGTACCTTCATCCTTATTGCCCAAGGAGCCCTTCACATTAGAATGTGTCGATGGGCACACTGTTTTATTAATAAACCTGATCATTTGGTATATATCTGACCCTAGTGCCATTGTTTAGAACCAGCTAAATGACACCAGTTCAGAAACAGCTGTATCAAAAGAAGCCTTTCCCTTCCCTTCCCTCACACACAGAGGCAGGCTTGGAGGGGAGTGTGGGTGGGGAAATGTGGGGAGCTCTTCCCACCAAGCTGGCCAGAGTTTAGCAGCCCACGGCCCTGCCGAGCACGCCCCACTCTCTGCAGCTCAGTCACTTCCCCAGCTCTTGTGTCTCTTCCAGCTTAATGAGATTATTTTCCCTTGGTGTTTGGCAGGTTCTTCCTGTCCCTCTTCGCTTTCCAAATGAGCATTCATGCTTACTGACATCTTATCCAAACAGCCAAGACTTAAGCACAGCTCTGGAAATCTTGTGTGCTGTGAGCTTTCCTTGGCCTGTTATTTGTGCCTGCCTCTAGATGATGAACAGACAATGTCAGACACCCACAGATGAACCCACCCAGCACTGCTGAGCGTCCTTTAGCACAGCTAAAGACAGGGTCTGGGTGTCAGTGCACAGAGCAGGAGCCAGACCAAGTCTTTTCAGGCTGCCCAGAAACATCCACCTGCAGTCTGTGTAGAGCTGCCTGGTGGTCCCTGTGGGCCTGTCTGATCACATGCTGCTGGCTCCTCAGCCTTTCCAGCTGCTAGCTGCTAATAAAAGCAGGGGGAAAACATATTCCACAGAAACCATGGATGCAGCTGCCCCAGGAGTGTCGTCTGAGCATGGGCTGGGGAAAAGATGATGCCACAGCCCTGAGAGCAGGGGAAACAGGACTTGCTGACCTGCCATCTACCACCTGGAAAAGCTGGGCATGGGAGTGGCCTTCCAGCTCCTAGCTTGATTAACCTCTCCAGGGCCATTCTTTACCCTCATCTTCCTCCCTGCAGTTGCCATACCCTGTTATCAAGTGCTTTTCCCTGGAGGTGATAGATCCCTGGGAACCACATGCAGGATAAGACCCTAAGCTCCAGAGGCAGGGCCAAAGCAGAGCTTTTTAATAGTCTTAATTATTTCTCCAGCCTAGTTCAACATTTTCCTCAGCTAACGCAGCATTCAAAGAAAACTGCAGGCTGTGTGAATAAGCCCAGCCAGATGGGAATTTTCTCTGAGTAAAGGTCAGCTTTGGCCTCTGAAGATCAGCCTGCATAGTAATGAGCATTTGGCACCCTTGCAAAGGGTCACTGTATGGAAATGTCACAAGAATACCTGTATCTTTAGTTAGGGCATGGGGGCTGCCTCGGCTGCTGCAAGCCACATATGGCTCAGGCAGTCCACAGGGCAGCTGTTATAGATGACTCCAACACAACCTCCCTGACAGCCAAAGGCAGGCATGGAAAGCAGCAGATCTCCAGATAAGAGAGAGATCAGCTGGAGCCGTGCTTATGCTTGTCACCACTTCTTTTCAGAGGAAGAAATGGGTCAAATCCTGCTCTGACACCCGCAGGACTGCACTGCAGGCTGAGTGGCTCAGCCCTTACCTGCGGCCCATCACGGGGCTGCCCTGGGCTCAACCTCCTGGCACCCCATCCACGTCCAGGCACCGAAGGCAGGGAGAACTGCTCAGCCAGTGCCCCACGCCAAGTTCAAGGTCCTCTCTGCACCTGCCTGCAGCTCGTCCCCTTCTCCCCAGAGCGAATCCTCACCCTGGCGTGTCCTTAGGGCTTCAAGAGTTTTATTTCAGGTGCACAAAACAGAGAAGAGAGATTGCAGTACCTTCCACCGGTGAGCAGACAGCTTTCATTCCCAAAACACACACGGCGTGGAGAAACGACCCCCCGGACAGAGGCTTGCGGAGACCTCAGCCGATGTTCACACTCAGCACGACTCCCACCGCTGCCCTGGCACCTCCCGGCGGCACCCAGCGCCGCGGAGCGGACCCGGGGCGGCTCTCACCGCGGAGTGCCAGCGAGGTCAACTGGAGGGGCAAAGCCTGTCTCGGAGCCGTGTCCGGCCTCGGCCCGCTCTTAGGCAGCTCCACAGCACGGCCGTCCGCAGGCAGAAGCCCCACCTGTGTTTGGTTCCGAGCAGCCGTCGCAGGTGACCCGCAGCGGGAGCGGGCCCCGAGGCACAGCGCTGCGGCCGCAGCTGCGCAGGGGAGAGGAGACCTGCGGGAACGGCAGCGAACGCAGCGAGCTGGATGGCCTGGCAGGGCGCTGGGGGCGGATAGGATGAACCCACTCGAGGCTGCGGGGGCACCTTGCCGTCCCATTGCCATCCCGTTGCTATGCCATTGCCACGCCACTGCTGTCCCGCTTCAGGCCCGGCTGTGTGCTTGCAGCCGTAGCGCACAGCTCCGCTCACTGCCTGGCTGCTCAGTTACTGCAGCCCACCGCAGACTGCGGCCGAGATTTACCTGAACGCTCAGTGGTCACTTGTGACACCTTTTAACTCCACAGCCATAGGGATTGGAGGCTGTAGGGTCTTGAGAACGAAAGAGAGCCCTGCAGAAACTCGCAGACACACAGAGCAGTGTTTTCAGGAGGTTACAGACGACTCTCCAGGTACAGCCAAGTGTAATCAATGTAGAACACTGGCGCACAAAAAGGGAGGCAGACAAAACCTATTTGCTTTTAAAGGCCTGTTGGCAACTACCATAAGATCAAAATGCAGGTTTTGAAACCCAGTACATTTTACCAACCAAAATCTAAGGAGACTGATTTGTTTTAAAACCCAGCACAATTACACTGATTGAGAGAGCAATTTGGGTAATTAGATGTGGAAATGACCATCATTAGCCAGGAACCAGCAAAACCCCTGGAAATGTTCCCATACAGGAGGTTTTCTTTACCCCTCTGAGAGATGTTCAGTGCTCAGAACAAGCTCCTTTCTTTAACCAAAGCAAAGGTGTGGTTAGATCAAAGGAAGAGGCTCTTGTATGTTCATAAACGTCTTACAACTCAGGCAGACAAAAGCCCCAGACCTGGGGACCAGTTCTGAATGGTCACAAAGGACCGGTGGGGTCTGGGGGGAAGGCTGCCCAGTGACACACAGCCTTCAGTGTGCGAGTGTGGAGGGGGAGGAACTGTGCAGTTTGTATGGAAGTTCTGCCTGGCATCATGTCAAAAAGTTAATTTCAGTGTGGTAGGAGAACAAAGAACAATTTTAGGAAGGGTTTGATATTTTATTCATATTTAGATTAGGTCCAGAGAGATGATGGGAATGTTAATTGGTCTCTCTGAAGAGACAGATTCTCACCAAGAAGAAAACTCATCTCGAGTAATTTGGTCTTTTTTTTTGTTTTGTTTGTTTGTTTGTTTGTTTGTTTGTTTTCTCTCTTTTAATCTCCTTCAGCCAGAGAGAAGCTGAAAAAAGACAGGACACATGTCAAGAAAATGAGCACAGGAACAGAAGGGACTTCAAGTGATGAAGGGAACTGTGGACAGCGGGTTCAGTAATCAAAGCAGGCTCTGTCTTTCTGGATAGAAATGGGTTGGGCAGGACCTTTCCTAGCTGTTCGTGGTCTGTTACTGTTGGTGTTATCATTAGAGATCTCTAAAGAGAGAGGAAAGCAGCTGATGGAAATGACGACTGTAGAGATGAAATGGTGGAAACTTTCCCTGGTAAAAAGCCACAATAGGAGGCTGCAAGAACCTCCTCTGTTTAAACAGGCAGTCCTGCTGATAAAGGCCTCCTAGCAGGACACTCAGAACAACAGCCCAAAGCGACCAGCACTGTAAACCCCAACACACTGCCAGCAGAGTTGTGTTTTTGGCCAAACTCACCCCCTCCTCCACCAACACCGAGAACTTCCTCTGTGAAACTCATCCCGCTCAGCAGGACAGAGTTTGTAGAATAAATACTGCAGAGTGGATTAGCTTTAAAGCTCCAGCTGAGAGGGGGAAAAGCCGGGGCGGGGCGGGGCGGGGC
>WBNM01007710.1:0-19233 GCA_013399055.1 Ramphastos sulfuratus
ATCCTGTGAGCCTGTGAAATGAGTGGTTGCTTGTATGACACTCTTAAGTTGACACTGTAATGATTATTTTCTTTATAATCCCAATTCTATCCTGTGTTTTTCCTGCAGCTGAGCAAAGATGAGCATTTGACCATCAGACCAAAACTGCAGGCCTTAATTTACCCGGTCCTTCAGGCTTTTGACTTCAGTACTCCTTCCTATCAGCAGAACATGAATATGCCTATTATTCGTCGTACCGTCATGATCGACTATTGGATCTATTATTTAAACGCTCGTTCCGACTTGGCTCCCTCGCTGCTGCTGAACAACCACACTGCTCTTGACGTTGGCCGAGCCGCCTCTTTCAGAGAGCGTCTCAACTGGACATCTCTACTGCCTTCATCGTTCCAAAAGAGCTACAAGCCTGTGATACAAAGCAGAGGCGAGGCCGAAATCGTGCAGCAGGTCCCAGCGCTGCTGGATGTACGAGCAGCCCCGCTCCTTGCAGAAGATGAAACGCTGCAGCTGCAGCCGAAGACTTACGTGCTGACCTGTGAGAACGACGTGCTGCGAGACGACGGAGTGATGTACGCCAGGCGCTTGGAGAAGGCCGGCGTGGAGGTCACGCTCGATCACTTTGAAGACTGCTTTCATGGCTGCATGATATTCACCAGCTGGCCTGCGGACTTCTCTGCGGGCCTTCAGACCAGGAACAGCTATGTTAAATGGCTGGATGAGAACCTCTGAAGAGACAGGCTCTCTAGAAGACACCGGGTGGGCAGCTCTGGTGTCTGTGTTTGCTAGAGGCAATAATGACAAAGGGGCGGGGGGTGGGGGTGTGTTACAGACCACTAAGGACAGCATTCCTGAGCTCGATTGGCCTTGCCCAGCAAAGTGTTTTGAGAAGGACCTTTTCAAACCTTGATCTTCTCCTTTTTCTTTCAGATGACTATCGCCAAATATAAACAAACATTGAGCAGGGAGATCAGCGTTCCTGTAGCGTTTTTAACCTGCTGCAACTTTCAGACTTTGAATTAGGTACAGAGGCACAGTTTTCAAGCGATGCAGAGTAAAGCCAACCACCTACATCTACATCTGAAGGCATGAAAAGTAAGAGCTAGTTTTCAACAGTGATGAGCACTTGATGTCAAATCAAGTGTGAGCACTCTCATCTTTGACAGCAGAGCCATGCATTTGGAAGTCAGGCATGGATTTTGGTGTTGGCTTTTAGGGATGCAGACAAATGGCTTGTTTACATTTAAAGAAAAATTTGGAAAGCTGGACAAGCCTCAGCCAAACATGTCATTCAGCTTTGGAATCTGGTCTCTATTGCCTTTTAGTTACAAGGTCTTGTAGTGACAGGATGAGGGGCAATGGGTTTAAACTGGCAGAGGGGAGATTTAGATTGGATGTTAGGAGGAAGATCTTTGCAGTGAGGGTGGTGAGACACTGGCACAGGTTGCCCAGGGAGGTTGTGGCTGCTCCCTCCCTGGAGGTGTTCAAGGCCAGGTTGGAGGAGGCCTTGAGTGACCTGTACTAGTGGGAGGTGTCCCTGCCTATGGCGGGGGGGTGGAACTAGATGATCCTTGAGGTCCCTTCCAACCTTAGCATTCTATGATTCTAAGATTCTATGATTCTATAAAAGCACAGGACTAAATATATTTTCAATGGAAAGTATTATACCATACATACAAATGTGTAGTAGCAGAATTCTGGGTTGCTTATATGAGTGAACTTCAAAGCTGACTACCTATTTGACTAAAGAATGAGACTTCATCTGTATTCAAAGCCTCAGTTAAATGACCTCCTTACTGAAAATAATCTGTATGTTTTGCACTAATGTTTGTAATTAATAATAGTTCATTGACTTCTCTTTTGTGCTTGTAGTGTTTACTGTATTTCATGATTCCCAGGAGAAGGAAAGCAAGCAAACAGATGTGGATTCTAATCTGTACAGAAGGTTTAAATCTGTGCTTTGCAGCTAGACTTTGTCTGTGTGGTAGGCTGACCCAAAACACTAGCTGAGATGATCTTGCTGTGTGCAACAAATCTCTATAGTTTGAGCCAGTCTGTAAAATTCAGACAAAGCAGGACAGGGAAGTGAAACCACTTGTGACAGTCTAATGTTGTCCAGGATGTTTACAGCTTGCAGAAATGGAGGTTGTGTAAAAGCCCTATGCTTCCAAGCAAAGAGGAGAGAATGCTCACCCATGACTAAACTGAAGGATCAAATTCATCCTTATCTTTACCACAGCTTCCTGTGGGACCCCAGGAGAACAATTTAATCTCTCTTTGCCTCACTTTCTTTTTCTACAAGAGAGGGAGTAGTAATTTCCTACCTGACAAAGGCAGGCTCCTGTGGCTTTTGACTTTCAATCCTCTAAAAGCTGGCTCCAAGGAGTGTGCCCTGTGAGGAGGAGGAGCAGGTCTTCCTGAGCACTGAGCTCATCTCTGTCTAGTCTCCTGTGAAAACACCATAAGGTGAGGCTTTCTTGTCATGACAAAGGCAGTGTCACTACAGCATTTCTTAAGGCAGGATTCTGAAAAGTTCTTTTTTAAACAAAAAACCCAAACTCAAAGGTACTGGTACCAAACTGCCTTGGGTCGTTTAAAATACATACAGACCAGTCCACATTCCCAGGTATTTAAGTACAAGACTGGCTTTGCTGAATCATTGCTTCCTAGAAACATCAGGTGGTTAAGGTGGTTGCATGTATTAATAAAAGCTATTAATGAGAGAAGGCCTCAGTGTAGGCTCAGTCATGCAGGCTGAAATGCATTTCTGGGCATAGGTTCACAGAGAGGTTACAAGCCAAAGCTTTTTTCAACAGTGGCTCAGATTCCTTTCCCATTTAGATTGTTATAAAGACTCAGTGGAATTAGAACAGCCAAGTGACAACCTGAATCAGAATAAACTTTGATCAAGATAGCCAGTTATACTACAGAATAATTCAAATGTTTTCTGGATTCAAGCCTTCTTTCCTTCTTTCTGCCATAAATACAACTTCAGTAGATGTAATTTACACTTAGACAGCAACCAAAGTTATGTCCATTCTAAAGAGTAGTTAGTAACCTTGGAGAAGGGTCTGCCCCAGCATCCTTTCCACTGTATGGGAGCAGCTCCATTTACTTGACTGTACTCTATGATTTGCAGTCAAAAAAAACCATCATTACACTGAGTTTACTTGAAGAGTAAATTCATGTTAGAATGCAGTTTACATCCACCTGCCATCATTAAAAGATAACTGTAATACTGGAAAAAAAAAAGTGGTTAATATTGCTATGAATAATTAAGTTTGCCTGAATGTTGTTTGCAGAGCTTTAGATGAGCATTTGTTTATAGCTAAGTTAGAGATATCTGCTATGAAGTTACAATTGCTGCTGGTTGTTTTAACTGAAATGAAATGGAGAGCTGGCATATATATTCCTGGAGTCAGCTGTGAATTCCCTTCATGCACTGAAGCACATTAAAGTCTTGGCACAAGAAGTGGTAGTAACTATATAACTGGATTAAATGTGTTTACTAAGTCATCACCAGCTTGATGCAACGTCCAAGACCACAGCACAACTTGGATGTGATGTTACAGTATTAACAAGTTCTGTTGAAGTGACTACTTCTATCTTGCATCTGCATGATTTAAATACATGATAGCTGCAAAGATGGATCCTATAACATACACAAAGAGGTGTCAGCTCTAGCTGTAAGAAAACCTTTTAGTATATAGCTGCACAAGATGCTTGATTCAAATTCAGCATAAACCTTGAAGCAAGTGTTGGTCCAGACTCTGCTTTCTTCTTGCTTTGCTTGTTCTCCTTTGCATGCAGTCTCTGTGCCTGAAGTTGAGTATTTAGGGTTGTTTCCACCTGAGCTGCTGCAGGCTTCTAGAAGCTGAGCACTAACTCAGCCAAAAGCTCAAGCTGGGCCAGCAGGCTTGGTTATAGAAAGCTGCTGCCTGCTTGCAAGACATTAAAATTAATGCATATTACAACACCTTGATTTGTTCATGTGTTCAGTCCTACCTCTTCTGAAGTGGTCCCTCAGGCATACCTAACACCTTCATTCCTTGCCTATTTCACAAGGCAGTTTAGGGCACTTTGCATATTGTAGGATCAGATTAACTTTGTAACTGCATTTCACCTGTGTGTAGTACAAAGGTAATCTAAAAGAAGACAGAAAATTTGTCTACTTACATTTGCAACAAATCAACAAGTCTGGCTAACTACTTGTAGATGATGGCCTTTTTTTTCCCTTCCTGCTCCCACAGTTAGGTAATCTATTCATTGCAAGAATATCTTGTTCCTGATGGCCATCAAATCATTCAGATGTATACTTCTAAAAAATAAAGCTCAGGTAAGAGAACCTATAATCATTTGTATCCTACTTTCAAAGATCTGGGATACTATATAAGCAAGTTCTCAGTATTTTGGCCAGTATTTGCAAGAATAGATGGAGGTTTTGTTTCCCTAATTTTGGGCCTCTTAGATAATGGGTGTTCAGCATTCCTGAAAACCCGGACTTGTTTAAAGATGTTTCATGGAGCATAAAAATCACAAATAAGTTGAATTCCTAACCTCCATGTTAGGAATTCCAAAACTGAATCCCTAATAAAAGCAGAAAGGGCACTCAGTTTCAAGTCCTATGAACAAAAAAAGTTCTTTTATTTCTAAAATGGTATTTCGTAGTCTTTGGGCATCTCTATTTTTCTAATCTCTTGCTAAACCTTCTTAGAAACTTCTTCAAGTAGAATTATTAGAAGTAAGTTAAGCCATGTTAAAACCCTTTGAAGCTGCTATGATCTGTAACAATGATGTTAAACAAACCCAGCTGGTTTGATGTTCTCTTATTTATGATGTTCAAATCCCCAGAGTAGAACATACTTGATATGAATGCATTCAATGTCTTACGCATGACTTTTTTTTTGCTTCTTTCCCAGTGCTGGAGAAAGATGTTGTAAGACCTAATTAGCAACTGTGATTGAGCTCTGCTGTCAAAATGAAGAACAAATAAATTAAGTGAAATACATCTCTGGGTTTTGGGTTTTCTTCCCTCTCCCCCCCCACCCCCAGGACCAACATGCAATATCTACAGCTTGAGTTTTCACTTAGCAGAGGTCAGTGAAACAGAAGGGGAGAAGAAAACTAAGGTGTTTTCAAGGCAGGAAACCTTGCCTGTGTGCACATGGGCTGCAAGGGTGACCTCCTCTTACTTCATTTCTGCCAGATAATTATGACCACACCAGCTGGTGGTGAATAGTGGATGGTACCTGTGCAAGTGCTCTTCTCTTTGAAGACAGACAGCAGAGCTTGTATTCTTCATTCTGATCTATAACCCAGGGTTGCCCAAGGAGGTTGTGGCTGCTCCCTCCCTGGAGGTGTTCCAGGCCAGGTTGGACGAGGCCTTGAGTGACCTGTACTAGTGGGAGGTGTCCCTGCCTATGGCAGGGGGTTGGAAGTAGATGATCTTTGAGGTCACTTCCAACCTTCCCATTCTATGATTCTATGAACCACATTTTTACATGTTTACAGATGACATGTAAGTCTGAAATCTGGTTCAGCTAGTGAAAGCCCTAGTTCTATTTCCATTCTTATTTGCCTTCCTTTCACATTCTTTCTTTGAACAGTTTCTCATTTTCTTCCCCTGCTCTCTCATTTATTAATGGGGATAGCAGCATTTCTTCTGAAGTAGCTTAATGTGGGGGAGTTGTCATTTCTGTGATTTTCACAGACTATAAAGCTTTCCTCCTGCTGAACAAAAAAAAAAAAAGCTGGAGGAAAAAAGCTTCAAAGGATTGAAAGGACTTATAAGCCTATTTTTAAGCAGCAGGAGTCATAGGCCTGCTTGCATTAAATTGAATGCATTAAAAAGAGGCTGGGCCTCATAGAACATTTTTTTTCCAGTCACATTTTCTTAGATTCAGTAAAAAGTCTGGCTGCAGGGCAAGGCCAGGGCAGTGCCTGCCACAGCCAGGTGCAGGTGTGCACATCACCCGTGCGGGGTGCTGCTGCAGAAGGATGCACAGCAAGTGCAAGCGAGGGACTCACTGCAGCTTGTGCCACGAAGCATCTGGCACTGCATCCTCAACAGCACTTTGCAATGGCCTTATGTACATGTGAGGCATCTTAGCTCAAGTGTGAAGCTGCCATAGACAGTGCACAGGTTTTGCAGAGCTACAGTGCTGTTGAGTAGCAGACATCCAGGTGGGGCTGACTGACACCTTGAACCTCATGAGAGAGCCAAGCTTGGAGGCTGAGCCTGGTGCCAAGTGCATTTCTCATTGCAGGGTGTGCTGGTTTGAGGCTAATTGGAATATTTTAATAGAGAAAATTATACTACAGGCTGTGAAAGGAAAACAATGGTGATGTCCACTTCACTCATAGGCTTGCTGAGATGGAAGAAAGGAATACAAAACAAAGATAAGCCACTCGGGCTGAGTCTCTGGGGCTCAGCGTCTCGGGCTGTTAGCAGCTTCTGGCTTTTCTCCTATCTGCTGAGTAACCTCACTAACCACTTTCCTTCTAACCCCCCTGGCCCATCCTCCAAACTCACCTTGCCCATAAGGCAAACCTTGGGGTAAGGTGTAGGGGTGGGGAGAAGGTGGAAGGGTGGTTGGGAGCCCCTCCTGGGGTCTCTGATTTCTGGGAGGGGAGTTGTGTTTCTGTATTACCTTTAACTTGTATATTTCTGTAAATATTCCTGTATATAGTGTATATATCTGCTTGTACATTGTGCTGAGCTGTAAATAGAGCTTCATCTCTTAACTTCCAGCTGGCTGAGTCTAGTCTGGGTCATTTTACAAAGTGTGGGGGGCAGGGAACTCCCAAACCATCACACAGTGGATGCCTCCATGATGCTGGAGCTCCCTGTTCCCATCACAGCACACCCTATTTCCCACCTCCAACCCCCAATTGCAGGAGTGCAGCAGCAGGTGCCTGGTGGGGCTGTGACTTTGGTGTCCCTGTACCCACCCTGGCCAGGCAGACCACACAGCCTCCAGCCTCTACAGCCAGCAATCTCACTCTTTGCCTGCATCTCTC
The DNA here is from genome assembly GCA_013399055.1 of Ramphastos sulfuratus. Taxonomy (NCBI): domain Eukaryota; kingdom Metazoa; phylum Chordata; class Aves; order Piciformes; family Ramphastidae; genus Ramphastos; species Ramphastos sulfuratus. The sequence goes on from WBNM01007710.1 coordinate 7,015, forward strand.
CTGCCTGGCTGCTGCTCCTTGCCTCACACTTACAAAAAAAATTGAATCTGGGCCATATTTTATTTTGTTCATCCCCAGTGGAGCCACACATTTTCTCCTTGCTCCTAATTCCAACACCCCCACCCCCACCCCTTTTTTTGCAGGCGTGAATCCAGTGGCATTTTTTCTTTTATAAATGTTGTTTAAATAGTTGGCAGCACATCATTAATATAAGACCAAGTTTTGCCCCTCACATAAATGTAATAATTTTTCACGATGGTTTTCTGGAGCATTTTAAAGTGTTTATCAACTGCTCAATAGGAAGACAGACAAAAGAAAACAAACTGAAAAAAAAAAAAGCCTGCAATGACTCTGTTAAAAAACATTGTTTTTTTCAGAAACTGTATTTTAAATTACTCTTTCTGACTTTAAATACACAAGAGAACACTAAATATTTCCATCACAATCCTTGTTCAGTCGACTTGCTAGAGGGCAGGGATCCATCCAGAGGGACCTGGACAGGCTGCAGAGGTGTGCCCAGGCCAACCTCATGAAATTCAACAAGGCCAAGTGGAAGGTCCTGCACCTGGGTAGGCACAATCCCAAGCACAACTCCAGGCTGGGTGGGGAATGGCTGAGAGCAGCCCTGAGGAACAGGCCCTGGGGGTGTGGGGTGATGAAAAGCTCAAGATGAGGCTGCAGTGTGAGTGCAGCCCAGACAGCAACTGTGTGCTGGGCTGCAGCAAGAGCAGTGTGGGCAGCAGGGCAAGGGAGGGGATTCTGCCCCTTTGCTCTGCTCTCCTCAGACCCCANGGTCCCTTCCAACCTTACTATTCTATGATTCTATGATTCTTTTCAGCAGCAGAATTTCTAAAAACCACAGCACTTGCCATTGTAAGACAGTCTAGGAATATAGGGGGGGCAAACTGTGGTGAAGAAGAGAATATATCTTATATTAAGAAGTATAAAAGCAGTAACAGTTGGTGCTAGAGGAACTGCTACAAACACTGTGCCAATACCAGGGCAGGTGCAGTACCTTCCGTGCCATCGAGATGTGGAATTCAGAATACGGAGGAGTAAAGAAGGGATTTTTACTGTTAATTTACTAATTTCACCGCAGTCGAATTTTGGTATGAGGGGGTTAATTAAAATACACACTGCAGCCAGCAGAGGGAGCACAGAAAACAAAGACTTGTTTGAAAACAGTGCAGCATTGTAAAACCAAAAGCAATGTCACAGGAACTACACCAAATCATCTGTGGCAGCCCAGCCCCTGACTTGTGAATTCAAGCATGGACAAAGCGCAAAACTCAGGCTGATGGGAAAGTACTGAGCAAAAACAACCAAGCGCCTCAGAATCATTCCTCAGCATGAATCATTTTCAGTCTTTGGCAAGCCATAAGGACTTTTTTTAGGTGATGAGGTGCTGGTTCAGCAAACTGGTTGGGATGTGTGGGGTTACTCAGGCCTCCTGCTGGCACCGGTGCTTGTTTCTATTCCGTAGAAGTGAGAAGGTGAGGAAGGGCACTGAGGGGAATTCTGCCTTGCACTGGGGGCAGGGCTACGTGGAGGGTTTGGTTTTCAGGACTGTCTCCATTGCCTTCCTACTCATATGGATTTGTCGGTGAGGGATACGTGGATGTATAGCAGCAGATCTATGGAGAGCTGTGAGAGCCTCTGGAAATGGAGGCATTTCAACTCCCTGATGGTAATACCTGCAGAAGTGAGGCTATTTCTGCCCTTGTGCCATGGCATTTCTGCTGCTTCAGTGTTGCATAAGGCAACTCAGTGCAAGAAAAAGACAATTTTTCCAGCCCTTATGCACCCTGTTCCTGATGTTGTGAGGAGGAGAGGAGCTTTCCAAAAGCTCCAGGGGCAGAGCAGCCCTGACATCGCCAGAGGAAGGCAGTGTTACTTTGCATGGTCAGCAGCGGCGCATGAGGTTGTTTTAGCGATCAGATGAGTTACCTTTCATGTTTTTCTGGCTTTGTCCACATACTCCATGCTGTGTTAATTGCCATCACATCATCTGCTCCAGCATTTTCATCCCTGCCATGCAAATGTGCCGTGGGTTATGGAAACACCATGAAGCAGGGAAGATGCAGCAAGGCAGCAGCAGACTGCTTGTACATGCTTATGACATATCTGCTTATGACAGGTTCTTTTCTACCCCCAAAATCCCATTCTGAAAAGCATGAAGGAGTCAGAAAAGTGGTCTCACCTCCTTGCTGCAGCTGGAGAGGTTGGCTGTGAGAGGTAGGCGGCTGTACCCAGTGTTAGAGCTCCAAAAAGTTCTTTGTTTCCTTCTGCATTCCCATTTTCCTCACCATTTCCTCTGCAGAAGTGGAACGGAGCTTATCAGGCTTCCAAAATATCATTACATTTCAAATCCTGCTTTTGATCATCTGCATGGACAGTCAAGGGAGAGAAAATGCCTTTTGTTATTTTACAGTCACTCCAGGCACAACCTAAACCTGTTTTTGAGCACACAGAGCCAGCCGTTTAGTTCAGGTCCCACATGATCTGCTCTGACTCCAGACTATTAATTGCAGAGCACATCATGGATTTGTATTTAATGTTCAATCCCAGAATGGTTAGCATACAGACAAGAGTGCCTTGCACATAAGGAGCCTCTTTGGACACAGACTTCACTGGGTGTTGTCCAACTCCACAGCAGAATTATGAAAATCAAAGATGAAAATCAAAGATGAAAATCTACAGATGTGAAAATGGCCTGGAATTGCACGACCCATCATGAGTGACATGGTGACACAGGAGCTTTTAGCCTGAGTCAAAGTGTACTTTTAAGCACTCTCTAAGGAACTGCTCTTTATAAATTATGTTTGTATATATACACACACATCTATGATGCAATAGTACAAAACTAGAACCACTTCATTAAGGGTTATAGGCTGACACTAGATTTATGATGGCCCTTTTAGTCTCACTAAAATCATAGAATGGTAAGGTTGGAAGGGACCTCAAGGATCATCTAGTTCCAACCTCCTGCCATAGGCAGGGACAAAATGATGCTATTGGCATGAAGCTGGGCTCAGGCCTTCTATTTTGATGAGTGTCATCATCTTGATTTCTTAGGCTGGAGATGTTCTCACTTGACTGAGTTTCCAAGGAAGCACCTGAGTTTAAGATGCTGAGAGGGTTGGAGCAGCTCTGCTATGAGGACAGGCTGAGAGAGTTGGGGCTCTGCAGCCTGGAGAAGAGAAGGCTTCCAGGAGACCTTGGAGTGGCCTTCCAGGATCTGAAGGGGGCTACAGGAAGGCTGAGGAGGGACTATTGACAAGGTCTTGCAATGACAGGACAAGAGGCAATGGGTTTGAACTGGCAGAGGGGAGATTGAAAGTGGATGTTAGGAGGAAGTTGTTTGCAGTGAGGGTGGTGAGACACTGGCACAGGTTGCCCAGGGAGGTTGTGGCTGCTTCCTCCCTGGAGGGGTTCAAGGCCAGGTTGGAGGAGGCCTTGAGTGACCTGTGCTAGTGGGAGGTGTCCCTGCCTATGGCAGGGGGTTGGAACTGGATGATCCTTGAGGCCCCTTCCAACCTTACCATTCTATGATTCTATGATTTAAAAGGGTTTGCTAACCTGCCACCTTGAGGCAGATGGATAGATGGCTTACTTGCACCAGCCACCCATCCCATCTATTTGGATCTTCACATCAAAATGTAAATCCCCATTTTCACTTACTTTTCATTGTCAATTTGAAGTGCAACTTTATCCTGAGTAGAGTTTATTTTTACAGAAGAACCTCTCCTGTGCCTGCCCAAAATGGTCTCTCCTGTGAAAAGTCGTTTACTATTTGCATATTAACCCAGCAGAACCAACACAGATGGGTGCTCTTCCTCCTAGAACTTCCCCCACAGACTTGTTTACTAACATGTAATCAGTTAAGGGCAGCAGAGTTTACTCAGCACCTCTTTGTGTTTGGTGACAGGAGTCACCAAACTTTACTCACAAGCGTCCAAGCAACTGAGCTTGACCCAATCTCAGTTTCCAGAGCTGGAGCAAAACCAACTATCTTTCAACTTCCAAATCAGTCAGGGCACATAAATCATTAAAAGCTAATATGTGCCAAGATCCATAATGAAATTTCACAGTCACTTATTTTCCAGATGAAAAACAAGTTAAAGCAGAAGGTGCTTTTCCTGTTAATACCTCATCCTCTCCCTAAGCAGCATCTCCAGAGCCAGGGGACCTTTACTGCGTGGGAAATGGGGCAGCTGAGGGGAAAGCTCAGGGAACAACAAAACCAGCGAGGGCTGGAGACCCACTGGGCTGCACATTCATACCTCCACCAGCCCCAGCAGCAGCAGAAGCTCTCCCATGAGCAGAGCCAGACATTGGCAGGGCAGAGGTGGCTGTTGAGCCACACAGGTAAGGCTGTGGGGAATTCCACTGCTTGTGTCATTTCTCTCTTCCCTCCTGATCAGTACCGGGTAGTGTGCCAGCTCTTCATAAACAGTGAGGCAAAACAATGAGGGTGTTTACTCATTTAGCCTAGCAGGAAGAGATTGTGAATTTAATCAAAACAGCTAGCTTGCAGCCTTAGAAGCTATTCTTCTGCTCCCCAGTAGCAGAGTTGATTTCTGTAGCCTGCTTGAGCAAGGCATTGCCCAATCCACCAGCCCACCTAAGTGTCAGCAGTGTCTGTTCAGGTAAGGATTTTAGTGCATAAGAATCATAGGATGGCACTTACACTAACTGTGCAGGTTTGCTGTTTTCTTCCCTGACAGTTTTCCTGCAACATCCAAGCTCCTGCAGCGTTGGGAGCATGGAGAGTCCTCTGAAACTTTATACTCCTCAGAGCAGCTGAGGAGAATTAGACATTTAGAATCATAGACTAGTTTAGAAAGGACCTTAAAGATCATCTACTTCAAATCCACCTGCCATGGGCAGGGACAGGTTTCTCAAAGCCTCATCTAGTGTGGCTATGAATACTTTCAGGGATGGGGCATCCACAGCTCCTCTGGGAACCCTGTTCCAGTGTCTCATCATCCTCACAGTGAAGAAATTTATTTCTTGCATCTAATCTAAACCTACCCTCTTTCATTGTAAAAGCATTATCCCTTTGCCCTACCCCTACACTCCCTGATAAAGAATCCCTCTCCATCTTTCCTGTAGGCCCCCTTCAAATACTGAAAGGCTGCAATAAAGCCTTCTCTTCTCCAGATGAAAACCCCCAACCTTGTCTCAGCCTTGTCCTCACAGGGCAGGTGCTCCAGCCCCTTGATCACCTTCATGGCCCTCCACAAATCTAGTAAGGAAGAATTCAATGACTCATATACTGGCATTTTAGGACCATAACTACAGTCTGCTGTCACCAACAGAGACCAGTGTTGTCCTAAGGACTCCCGAGCCTGTGGCTGACGGAGAGGGAGCCCCAAGCCTCCAGCAACTGGTTACTGCTGTGCCAGCCTGTGGACACCCAGTATCCCTTGGGCTTTGTCACAGTGGTTAAAGGCAAAACTTTCAAACCTGTTCCTCTCCAGGATCAATAAGTGAATCAGCCAAGGGAAGAAGGTGGGACTGCTGGCCCTTATCTGCTCCGCCCCACGCTCCACTCCTTCCCGTCCCCTGCAATGTTTGAAAACAAACGAGCCAGTGCGGTTCCAGCAGAGTCCTTCAAACATTAAACTTGTCTCGTAACTAATAAGGAAGGAGGTTGGCCACAACGCCCTGCCAATGTTCTGAGCTGCCCTGCCTTTCTGGAACTGCCGGGAAGCAGCACTCTTTCAAGTCAGCAGCGCTCTTACAAAGCAAGCAACGTCAGGAGCTGATGCAAATCGGGGCAGATTTGCCCTTTAGCAAAACCTTGCTAGGCATAACCAGCTTTCACAGCCAAAACCAAATCCCTTACAGGAAAGGAAAAGAGTAACTTTATGTGCTTTGTAGTACCCTAGGTATTTGAAGTCTCCTTTTCACTGAGCACAGGAAGTTTTTCATTTATGTTTTCTCTCTGATACATCTTGAGCAGTAATCATTAGCTGAAATGAGTGCAGCTGGGCAAAGTTGCCTGGTTTATGCCCTCTTTTACAGCCCTCATCAGGACTAACAAGGAGCAAAATGTTGCAATCACCCCACAGTCAGAGACATCACCATCCTAACACTGCCATTCTTATAAACTCGGCTCCCTCCACTTTTTCTGCCTGTAATTTCAGCTTTTGATTACTGTTGGGATTGAACGGGTCAGGTATTTAACAGGTTTGCATGCAGCACAGCATGCAGGGCTGGAGATGCAGGCCTTGGGTAATGAAAAAGTCACCTTCCCCTATCCTGATCTGTTTTAACTCTGCAGAGGTGCCAGCCTGTCTGTCAGCATCTAACTGGAGATGCAGAAACATCACCACAGAGCTTTGCTTCCCCAAATCCTTCCTTCTTTGTTATCCTTTTATTTCTCCTACATGTACCTCTTCATGCTTTGGACATTTGTTTTCTGTGGAACCGCTTTCTCTATGGCAGCCACAGCTAACGAGAAACTGAACTGAGGGTGACAGAGATTTCTGCCAGGTCTTTGGCATAGAGGCAGGAAACCTCTTTTGCAATGCATTGTTTCTACCAGAGGTCGAGAGCTCTAATTTTTAAGTGTTTTGTGAGCAATTCCTATGACTCATATAAAGAAGGTGTAAATCTCAGTAGTTTTAGAGGTACTGGCACTAGGCATTCTCAGATCTCAGAGTAACTGATAAGGGAAGTAACCTGAGTTTGAACTGCAAAAAAACATTTCAGGCTTTTTTTTTTTTTCTTTTTCTTTTTTCTTTTTTTTTCTTTTTTTTTTTTTTTCTTCCTTCCTCTTTTCCCTCCCCAAAATATTTTCCACAAGGAAACAGCCACAGGAATTTGAGTGCTGTGTCCAGCAGCGGTGCATTTCCTGCCTTTCCAACTTACTATAGCTACATTCTGTGGAAGAATTTTGCTTTTATTTGATTGTTTATTTTAATTTGGGAATGAAGAGAGAGGGACATTTGCACTCCCCTTACCTATGTTTGCTTCTCAGAGGGTGTCACTAGCACGGCCCACAAGCTTGTGCTCCCTGCTGAGGTGTGCAGGTAGGAAAGATCTGCCCAAGTCACCATCACCCAAGCTTCCTCTTTGTACTTTTCATCACAATTGAAGACAACTTTGTTTATACCCAGGAATTTCCATGGTGCACAAAGCTAAATACTTGTTTGTCTAAAAACGTTATCTAATGACATTGTCTAGGGATCTGCAAACATTTTGAAGCCTGAATAATGTTTGCTCAATTCAAGTTCAAGTTCGGAGCATACTCACCAAGAAAAGCCAGGTGAGGTTTTGAAGTGTGGTGACATCTTCCTTCCCTCTCCTTATGCAATTAAGCATGCAACTTGCTCCATCCAATTAATGTAGCCTTTTGAGAAAAATAAAATCCATATATGAAATCTAATAGCACAGGTAGATCTGCAGGGATTAACGATATGAAGGAGAACATTGTCAAGCATATAATGATATTTTGTGGTATGTTTGCTACAGCTAATGCTTTTAATTGCATTTTCCAGTTTAATTCTAGTAGCCAAAGGCTCAATGCACAAGGCAAATAAAAGACAAGATAATTGGCATGCCCAAGTGCCTCTCTTCAACATAAACCAGGCAGACAGCAAATATGAGTTGAGCAAGGAGATCGCTGTGTTGCAGTTTAATTCACTCAAGATTTTGCCAAAATTAATTTTACACAGCAAGATGGAAAAAAACAGGCCTGGGAAATGCCTCGAAAAAGTCTTGGGGAAGTGGATTCACAGTATTCTTCCACATCATTTCACACAATAAAAGCTTGTAAGGAGGCTGTTAAGAGAGGAATAAGATCAGATAGAGTGCACTGATGGGTGCATTTCTCCATTCCCTACCTTTCTCTGAAGATGCATTACTAAAAGATTCTTCTGTGATTACAGGTGCAATCAGTAAAAGGCCTTTGCAACAGTAAGACCTTCCCACAAACAAGACAGCAGCAACAGACTGAATTATCCACTGTTCAGGTGTCTTTTTAAGACAGCAGCCCTGCAAGTACACACAGAGGTGAACTATCACACTGTTTCAATTGGCACTACATGGCAGTTCGTGTGTACACAGGGAGCTGCCATGCAACATTTGTACTGTAAGCCCTCCAGGGCTAAGATTATCTTTATGGACTTACACAAACACAACAAATGCACAAATGCATTACCAGAGTTTTGTTTTTAACTCCTTTAGAGTTGCAAGGTGAAATAAGGGGGGGGGGGGGGGGGAAAATCAGTTCTTTTTTTTGAGTTTTAACCNTTCTCTGAGTTTTAAGCCAAGATGGGTTTTCTTCTGTTTGAGCTGCACTTCCAACCAGAGTAAATAACTCCAAAACTGCTAACATTCATTAAGCAGAGTAATTTGCTTGTAGTTCTGAGTTCTATGCACTTTCTGTGTGAAGACAGAATTAAGCAGGTATTCCCACTTACTGATGTTGCAGAGCTCAAACAGTTTCTTTGGAGAGAGCCTGATTCTTTAGGGCTTTGGATGGCAGCAGCTGAAACACAGATGGGCAGCTTCCCTGCCCAGCATTATCTGAAATATTTCTATCAACTCTGAGAGAGTTTCACCACTTTATGCCAGTTAGGCAGTTGAGTCTACTGCTATACATTACATTCTGAGTTCCAAAAAATTGACAGCCCTTCATCAGGTTTTTTAAAGCACTTGTGCTAAGTATAAACAAAACATGTCTGTATTTGGCTTCTCCACAGATTATTTGGCCATCTAACCTAACAAAACACTGCAGTGATGCTGTTGATCACTCCAGTTTTGGAAGGCCACGTTGCACTGAGTACAGTATTTCCAGGCTGTAAGCCATAAACCAAGCCTGTTCCTGTGTGGCTTTTGCTATGAACTGGAATGAGGGCAGGCCCTCATCCACTGCATGGTCCCAAAGGTAACTGTGCTGGGTTGAGGCTAATNCACACATATTCCAAACTCAAAAATCATCAGCTGTAAAAACAAAACATTTGGGAAAACTCCAATCAGGGAGCAAAACACCAAAAGAATTACTCTCTCTACGTGGAGTTGCTTTTAATTCCTGTTTTGCTCTGTGATCTGGCCCAAAGCAAGGGCAGGTGAGTGCTAGTTCAAGGGAAACTGTGGGAGCAAGCAAATGAGTCACAGGGCAAGTCCCTTTCAGACTCAACAAGGCAGTAGTTTGCCTTTGCTTCAGTGTAAGGCTGCACTATTAACATTGCAGTGCTTATTCCAGTAGATCCCTGTGATGGTTTGGGAGTTNTCAGCTGGCTGGAAGTTAAGGACTGAAGCTCTATTTACAGCTCAGCACAATGTACAAGCAGAGATATACACAACAGACAGGAATAGTTACAGACATACACAAGTTAAAGGCAATACAGAAACACAATTCCCCTCCCAGAAATCAGAGACCCCAGGAGGGGCTCCCAACCACCCTTCCACCTTCTCCCCACCCCTCTGCCTTACCCCAGGGTTTGCCTTACATGCAAGGTGAGTTTGGAGGATGGGCCAGGGGGGTTAGAAGGAAAGTGGTTAGTGAGGTTACTCAGCAGAGAGGAAAAGGCAAGAAGCTGCTAGACAGCCTCAGAGTGTCTGTGCCCAAGTGTCTTATCTTTGTGTTCTTAGTCTTAAACACCTCAGCAAGCCTATGAGTGATGCAGACATCAGCAGTGTTTGCTTTTCACAGCCTATAATATAATTTTCTCCATTAAAATATTCCAGTTAGCCTCAAACCAGCACAATCCCTCATTGTATTGCTGAAGAGCAGCTCCTGAAGGGTGTGACATGTCTCCCTGGCTTGAGGATAATCCCATTAGATGGATCTGGGAGCAGATAAATTGTGCCATTTCTGCAGGGACTGCCTGTGTGGCTGGCTGGCAGTGCTGTTACCTGCTGATGTTTCAGGTGCAGAGGTCTGTAAGCACCTTCACACGCTTGTACATTCAGTTTGTACAGCCAGAGCAGTGTTGCTGTGAATCTTTCTTTACAGTTAAAAAGGTGGTGTTAGGAGGGATGAGCCCCAGATGTTCCATGTTTATCCAGTATCAGCGATTTCGTAACACTTAGCTTGCAAGTCATGACTAGATCATTTCAGCTGCCAGCAGCACAGCCCAAGCTGTGTTCCCTCCACTCAGCACACTCACAACTCTGAACTGAGTTGCAAGAACGTGAAATTGCCATAACTAGGAAGAAATGCTTCAGAAATACCTCTTCTGCCTTTTGAAAATTGGATTTCACAAATAGCTAACACGTACCTTAAAAACACTCCCTGGGGCACAAAAGCTCTGTCTCTGGAAACGTTCAGCTTTGTGCTGATGAATGAGTAAAGCACCATGCTGACCACCAGCTGATCTTTGTGCTGTGTCAGGATACAGCATGGAACCTTTTGCAGCTATTCAGATCTAGCAGCACTGATACTGTTAAACTAATTAATAGTGTCTTAAGCTGAACACAACCTAAGGCCTTTATACTTACGTGGGTAAATGCTTCCTGCACCTGACATTTCCGTTCAGAAGACACATACTTTGTCCCCAACACTTACACCCTGCTCACTTTGTCTTACCTTTACAAGGCTTTTGCAATCTGCTAGTGAGACCCCAGCAAAGAGCAGGAATTATCATAGAATCATAGAATGTCAGGGGGTGGAAGGGACCTCAAAAGATCATCTGGTCCAGCCCCCCTGCCAGAGCAGGATCACCTAGAGCAGATCACACTGGAATGCATTCAAACAGTTTTCAAATATGTCCAGAGAGAAAAACTCCATAACCTCCCTGGGCAGCTGGCTCCAGTGCTCTGTCTCCCTCACAGTGAAAAATTTCTTCCTCAGATTCACGTGGAACCTCCTATGCCTCAACTTCTATCCATTGCCCCTTGTCCTGTCACTGGGCATCACTGAGAAGAGGCTGGCTCCAGCCTCCTGGCACTCACCCCTCACATATTTACAAACATTAATCAGGTCACCCCTTAGGCATAGAATCACAGAATGGTAAGGATGGAAAGGACCTCAAGGATCATCTAGTCCCAACCCCCTGCCATAGGCAGGGACACCTCCCACTAGTACAGGTCACTCAAGGCCTCATCCAACCTGGCCTTGAACACCTCCAGGGAGGGAGCAGCCACAACCTCCCTGGGCAACCTGTGCCAGTGTCTCACCACCCTCACTGCAAANCCTGGAGTGGTGCTTGGGAATTCAATGAGAAACTTTGGAAGCCATAAACCTTTACAAGGCTTTTGCAATCTGCTAGTGAGGCTCCAGCAAAGAGCAGGAATTCAATGAGAAACTTTGGAAGCCATGTTGGAGACTATGCCTTCTACTCACACAAATCTAAGAAAAAGAAAGAGGTGAGTACAATAGATTCCACAAGAATTGCAAAGTCTACAGGTCAGTGTAAACACATGAAACACACTTCAACATCAGGCCTCTGCTCCAGGTTGTCAGAAACAGCAAAGTATCCTGATGAGGATTTTGGAGAGCTACAAACATACCAAAGAGTGAACTGTAGGTGCTTGAAAAATATATTCTCTGTGCTAAGAAACTTTAATACCAGGTGTCTTACATGCAACAGAAATCACTTGTTCAACTACAGTAGTACTCCATCTGGGGATGAATGCCTTCCAGAGTACTTAAAGCACACTAAACAAAACTCTGCTAATAAAAATTCTACCTCTCCAGGGTTACTGTAGGCTGGTAAGAATCACACAGAGTGTGTGCAGGTATTCAAATGGATCTATTTTCAGATAAGAGATTCATTCATATACTTCTCTCTCTATGCAGAAGTGGAGATTTTAAATCTGGAGCAGCACCATGTGCAAGGATTATCTGATTAGTAGAGTTTTTAAGTAATCTGTTTCTCATGACATTCCTCCCATGTGAAAAAAAAAAAAGCAGAGGGTTGTCAAGGCACCAATAATTCAGTGTTAAAAGTCAATTCTCACAAAGTGCTCCCCAGGCATGAATTCTTTGTAATCTGCCTCAAGAGAGGAAAATAGGTGCTGAGATTTCTTCCACCTGATCGTCTCACTGAAGATGGGGCCACACTGTGGTGGAAAATCTGAATAATTTGGCTCAAGTCAGAGATGAAATCCACAAAAAGAGGCCAGTGTAGCTCTCAGGAGCTCTGGGCTGGCAGGTCTACCTGAACCACATACCCACATTGGTTAATAAATCCATGCTTGTTAGAGAAAACAAAAGTTACATTTCTAGCCCTAAAAACTGTAATAGAATCATAGAGTGGTAAG
>WBNM01007721.1:0-49119 GCA_013399055.1 Ramphastos sulfuratus
CTGCCTCTGGATGTGTGCTCCTTGGAGTGCACACACAAGATACCCACTGAAGAGCGACAACACAACATGCAGGAATGAGAAGTGCTCGACGATGAGAGAGCAGTGGCAAATAGAACTCTGCTCACAGTTTTTAAAAATGCAGAAGTATTTCTGACTGTTTCTGTTTCTATTGTAAATCAAAGCTTAGGTGACTAAGGGCTTTAAAGTGTAATTAACATTTTCTCCTGATAAGCTTCATACTGTTTTTCCCTTCTTATATTTTCTTCTGCCTTTTTTCTCATCTTGTTTTCTGTCTACTGTCCCAGCAGAGAAAAATAACTACTAGCTGCTAAATTAACACTCACAGATGGCAAATTTTTAATAGAAATTCATCATCTCCTGGTCTAATTAATGATCCCTAAACTTCCTCTGGTCTCTTCAGTAATCTTTTGGCAAAGAAGGCCTTTAAAATGTCTGGAAGTTTTAACTTTGCAGGGGGAGATTGAAGTGAAACTGGAACTATTCAGGGTGTGGCTAAGGAAGGAGGAGGATTAATAAGAAATGTGATTTGGAATGCCTTTTTGCTAAGGGAGTCAATCCTACACTAGCTTCTATGGAAAGTTTTCTTTGCTAGACTGACTCACATCTCATTAAACAGAGTTTTTCTTTTGATTTCAGTGGCCTCTGGGTCTGGTTCAGGGACCAGCTGCACCTTGGAATTGCTTCCAGTGGAAGAAACCAATGTGCTTCAGCATTGCTGTTAGCCCCCCGGAGCTGGTGAGTGTGTGGAGCAGCAGCTGTCATCTTCAGGACCATGTATCTCTGCTAGGGGTGAGTCTGATTGATGGCTTTAGAGAGGAAGAGCATAATGAATTGCAATACGTGCAGACAGGGCTGTGAAACAAATAGGAATGAGAAACTCCTGGGCTCTTGAGGCTGATGCATACCATCCCTGCTAATTACTGCCCAGGACTGTGGGACCCCAAGTCTTTTCCCTGCACTAGGATTTTTGAGGTGCTGTAGCTGACATGCAGGTGGCCAATGCATTGGATAAGAGCCTGTCTCTCCTTTGCTCCCAGTGATTCATCTTCTGATGCTGACTCAAAATCAGATCAGAAAATGGCACATGAGAACTGCTGAACAGGCTGGGAAGAAGAGTGTAGGAACTGGGAATGATAGAGATAAACCTTATCTTGCTTAGCAGGGCAACAGCTCCAGGATCCACTGATGGAAATGGTAGCAGATAGCTTGACAGATTAAGGTAGGAAATGGTTGGTTGAGAAATGAGACTGGAAAAAGAAAGTGAATGGAACAAGAGAGAGCAAACAAATCTAAAGACAGACATATCAGAGCAGAGGTGAAGCACTTGTGTGCTTCTCTTTTGACTTTTCACCCTGACAAGTGTTTGCTGTAATTATAAAGCAGCATTCAAAAGCACAGGTGAGACTCAGGTGCATGACTCCCCCTCATTTTCATTTACTGAAAAGTTTGAAGCTACTGTGGTCTTGAGAGGGTCCCCCACTGTCTTACCAGTAATAAACCTCATTAGTTTATCCCAAGCCTGCTGAAAACAAGACAGACTCTCACTCATTAATTTCAAAGTGTCTTCTCCTGAGCTCTAATAAAATGTCAGTCTGCTGTGGCAAATGACTCAAAATGAAGCTGTCAGTCAGTATTCATAGCAGCAGAGCTGGGAGATGCATCACCCAGAAAGTCTGAAAGCACAGTTGGCTGAATCAGCCTCTGCTACATAATTATGGTAAACCTGTTGATCAATATTGTGTGCGTTTTTAATACCCACATACTGAGGCTGCTGATCTCTCTATCTTAACGCTGATAATAGTTTTGCTTCTCTCTGCAATCAAATAGCTTAAGCCTGAGGTCTCCTCTTGCCTCTAGTTCCCACAGTTAATTACTCCTCCGGCTGTGGAAGGCAAATAGGGAGTTCTGTTACTTTATTTTTTAACTTACTTTGAAAGAGAAGAAGGAAAAGGTCAACATCAGGAGATGGGCTGATGGAGTGCAGACCCATGTAGACTGTATTCATGTAGTCCCCAGTAGTAAACCTTCATAAATCCTTTTAAATATAGAAGTCTAATGAGCAGCATCTCACCAACAAGAGCTTATTATTCACCTGTCATAAAAATGCATTTAGCAGTATAATCTTCTGTGTTCAGCCTTCCCCAGAACCTGCCTGCAGCTCTCCCCTTTCCCCTTGCCTGCTTCCCACCCAGGTTGTGCTGTTACTTGTCAGCTGTTTCAACACCATCGCGTCTGGTCCAGCCCTGATGTTATGGCAGGATGCACAGCAGAGCTGTTCCTGAGGATGCAGTTGCTGTGAAGAGCTCTGGGTCTGCCTGCCTGCCTGCCATTTACCTCACAGTAGTGTGAGAGAACTTCCAAGGCTCCACAAATCATTGTCACCAGAGCTTAATTTGAAGGCTGATATATTTCAGTTCCTAAGACAATGCTCAATTCTGTTGTGTGCAAGTCAAGCTTAAAGATACCTACAGCCAAAGACCTTAGGGGGCATTTAAGCAGCTTCCATTGTCTGTCCCATATTTGGAAAATGAATTAATAAAAACCAGGAAGCCTCTCTTATAGATTCTGATTTATCAAGTCACTGACAACTAACAGACTGCAGATTGCATCTCTAGCTTGCTCCAGCTTGCCCTTCACTACTGCAATGCAATCCATACACCTCAATATGAACTGTATTTTACACAGTATTGTAGCTGAAATTCAGATTTAACCCTCAACATATCTTATGAAAACTTAATTATTGCCAGGACTAATTTCTGTGAAGCACAGTGCAGACAGCCTCCTACATCAGTTCAAGCCCAGCAGTTTCATATGGGTGCAGAGGCTCTGTGGAGGATCTGAGCTGCACTTGGCATAACAAGCTGCAAGCAATGTTAGAGCCTGCAAACACACAGCTTTCATCACAGAGCACCAGCCCAGAGTTACTGCTCTGATATGAACTACAGGACATTTGTGACCTGCACAAGAACTCCCACTCATGAGAATGCCCATCTAAGTCTTCTAGTGAGTGCAAATCCTGATAGTCTTATACA
Organism: Ramphastos sulfuratus; assembly: GCA_013399055.1. Taxonomy (NCBI): domain Eukaryota; kingdom Metazoa; phylum Chordata; class Aves; order Piciformes; family Ramphastidae; genus Ramphastos; species Ramphastos sulfuratus. The sequence goes on from WBNM01007721.1 coordinate 3,054, forward strand.
TGTCACAATATAGCCATGGACTCAGCATCCTCCCTGTCTGCTGCTTGATTCTTTCCATTGACATCCTAATTTGCAGCAAATCTGTTTGGAAGCTGCTGTGGCTCACACTGTTTTTATCAAGGCCAAACTGGCAAAAGGACTATTGCCTTCTAAGGAGTTGATGTGATCAAAACCAATGCTTATGCTGGGCTTGAAATGGAAAATGATTATGTAATCACTTTCCCTGTTGTCAGACTGTATGTAACTGCTTCTCCCAGTAAAAGCAATGACTGTGATCACGACCATCAGCTGAGCTGCACCTAGCCCTGAAGACCAAAGGAGTATACTTAGTGATTTCACAACAGACATATGACAAGAAATCTGCTTTTACTGTTTGGCTTTGCCCTGGCTTTCATATGGAACATGTTGAGCACAATTACAGCAAACCTTTAGAAAATGTCTAGGTTGGATAGGAGCTTTTTTCCCATTTTCAAGAGTGACTGAGCCCTCTAGGATGGCAGACTTCAGTAGGCTTGGACTCCTAAGTTTCTTTTCATACAGGGACTGGTCTAAAGCTGCCAGAGTTTAGCAGTTTCACAGTTTCTTTTCCGGGAGGAATATCAACTTTTAATGTACAGCCTAAATTTTTGGAAAAGATTGAGAATTAATTTATTCCCCTGCCCCCAGCTAGAACACAGACTTTTGAAATGGCTTTGGAAAGGGCACTATGTACTATTACAGCATTTTTTTAAAAGGAGATGTATCTTTTAAAGTTAGTTCAGTACACCAGCTTGGCTGTGTGAAGTAGCACATTGCCTGCTATACCTGTGGGTTTATGTTTGTGTACTTGCTGGTCTTGAACTAAGCACATTGGTTCAGTTCAACAGGAGATCATTAGCATATAGCATCAGGTGATTTGTAAATATAGGACAAGATTAAAAGCTTTGGGCAGAACCACAACACATTTTGTGTGAAATAGATGGCAGAGAAATTCCCTGGCAGGGAACTTCCAACAACCACCACAACAACCAAGAACTGCAAAGTTTCCTCCAGTCACAGTACCAGGAAAATGCCAGGGTCTGCACATTAAGGCCACAGCTAAGTTCCATGTCTGTGGCACATTGTCCATCTCAGAAAGTCTGTCTTGGGCAACAGAACTTTATAGAAGTGCCGGACAAATACCTCCAACTTTCTTCCTATCTGAACCCATCCACTGTGGGTTTTTTTAAATTTAATCCTGGAGAACAATGGTGCAGCAGTTCCATGTACACACAAGCTGTCAGCAGCACCCACCACTTCTTCTTCCCCAAGTATCTGTTGTAGCAATAGCACAGTAGAGGCTAAAACTCTGCTAAAGCAGCAGCCAGCCTCACAGCCTTAGTGGTTACTTCTACATGGCTTTGCTTTGTTTCTTCAGAGAGGGGTCAGAGAAGCTGAGAACTCCCAGCACACTCTGACCCAATGAGGTTACTGCAAAGTGCATCAGAGTAGTGCACAATTGGAGAGCACAAAGGATCCTAAAAGGACCCTTTGGAACCCCCCCACACACACACTCAGAAGCTGGTTTGACCATCAGAAACTGACAAGCAGTATCATCCGGGCATCTTATTAGAACATTTTTTCTGCCTCGTGGACTGTGCAGGTAGCAGCACACAAATCTGTGGAAAGGTTCAGAGCCAGCATTTATCTAGAAATGTTTTTTCCCTGCTTTCTCTTTGAAAAATCTCCTTTCAAACGAACAGCACTGATAGTACTGCAGACACCAGTACACGTGTTTCAGCCATGGAGTAATAGATGTCTTTGGGCTTGTCTTCAGTACACAGTGCAGCTAGCATAGAGTAGTTTTGTTAAGGTGTAGATTTTTTCCTAGCTTTATCTGCCATGAGCAATATTGATTATTAGTTTGCAGCTATAAGTGAGCCCTAATAAAATGTAAGCATGATCCTCTCAGACAGCTGACACTGTGCAGTATTTTAACAGCAGAAATAGATTCTGTTGGACTTTAGCTACTTGGGCAGGTACACAGATGGATTATATAAGGGATGAACTGGACATGACTTTCCCTTTTGAAGGAAGACTGCCGAGAAAGCATTTACAGCCACTTTAGTGTCTGAAGGACTTCTGGTTTCCTTAATTTCAGGTCATATTTTGCACTACACTGATCATTTGGTATGAAGGTTACAGTTTTGGGTGCTCAGGTCACTCTTGCTTTCTGCACAGTGCAAAAGAAGCTCAAATAGAAACCCAGCAATGTCACCGCCTAGAACAGGAATCAGATACTCAATGTGTTAGTAGTCCACCTCTGTGACTTATTTTACTGTTGTCCAAGCTAGTGTGTGTTGCAATATGCTGCCCTGGGAACCTGCCCATCTAGAATTCCTAGGAACCCAGGAGCAATGAAAATATCCATAGAAATGCATTGTGCAGCTGCCTCTGCTGCTCATCTCTGCTGCTGTGGTGGTTGTGAGGGTGCAGCTCACCCACAGCTGCACCTTCAGCCATGCTGCTTGCCTTTGCCTGCTGGGGCACTTCCCACATCAGCTCTCCTGTGCTGTTTGGTTTTCCCAGTGGTCACTCTTTCAGTGTAGACAACCTTGGGCTCCGAGGGTTGGCAGAGACTGACCCTCCCAGCTAACGCCAGAAGCGTCGGCTCCTATTACGGCACTCCCACTGTCAGCAGGCACCGTGTGTGGGCTCAGCTGAGCCCTCTGCATTTGAAGAGAAAGCCAGGAGACAGCTGTTTGTGTTGTGAGAGGAAAACGAGCTTGCCAGCTCTATTTTCTCACTAGCCCCGGGGGCTGCAGTGCAGCTCTTCAAATGTGTTATCATACATGCGGTGCGGGAGCCACAATCAAAGAATCTCACTCTAATGTTCAGCCATTAGTGGTCAGGAACTGTCACCTTGCTTAGCTGCTGCTGGTCACACACGGCTAGTTTAGTTTTATGAATTTTGGTAGATCTTAAAATTCTAAACAGGTAATCCCTCTGCCCAGCTGAAAAATGTGAAGTTAGGTGCAGAAGTCCCCAAAGCAAGAAGAATTACTAGGAAAAAATTACAGATGTGTAAATCAAGAAAGTAATACTGAGCTTCAGAAGACAGCATACAATAATCTAACACTTTATTCCACTGCTGCCTGAGGTTTATATATGCTACTGTCACTTTCTTACTGTTCTCCACCACTAGTAATTTTCTTCCAATCTAGTTTTTATTTCCCCAAGGGTTCACTAAGGTTAAAAATGCCAGAAAAACAATGACTATTCACTCGCCAAAGGACAATAAATTAAATTAACGTTGTTGGTAGCCAAGTGCAGTCAGAAGTACTTATATGTAAATAGGTGCAACCCCCTGCTGGCATGGTGTACGATTATTAGCAGCTCATTGCAGGCTGGGTGTTGAAGTCCAAGAGACTGGGAAAGCAAGGTGCTTGCTTCCAACTCTTCCTGCCAGAGAGATGCCAACCTTGTGCTGCTGTGGCTCCTTGTGACTGGTAGCTTGCTAGGCATTAAGTCTGACTGCTCAAGGTCAAACCCAGCAGCATATTTTAGTAACTCGTTTAATTGTAGTTATCCTCTCACAGCCACTGTAGTGTAGTGATTTCCAACAGATGGTGCTAATGTCAGTAGGTTTAGTGTGGGCCCCATAGGTGTCCTGCTGGCCAGCAAAGCAGTGCTGCTCCAGTGGCTTTTAGTAACCATGTTTGTGTGCTGAGGCCGAACCTCTGGGTGACCCTTTCTCACATCCCATTTTGGGAACCCTGCAATAACAATTACCCTCTTGGTATTACTCTTGTGTGTCACATCCTTTTCTCACAAGATCCTTTGGACTTCAGGTGTGGCATAAATTGGCCTTTCTCTCTTGGAAGTCTAAGATAGCAGTTGGGATTGTACCATGTCACAGCTAATAGCATCAGTGTCCTGCTGCCTCTTCAGTGCCTGTAGCACAGTCCCAAAGAGTGAGTCACATCCACACAGTGTGCTCAGGACGGTTTGAGAGCTTGGCTTTGGCACCAAAAGCAACAGTAACTTCTTGGGAAAGAAAACTAACCAAGCCCAGGGGTTTCCATTGCCTTGAGGGAGGAGGCTGCTGTGCAATTTGCAAGCCCTGCTCCCAGCTGTGTTTGTTCATCCTGACCCTTGATCTCAGCTTCTTCCCAAGCACAGGATGGGACTTGGCCATCGGTTCTGATGCTGACAGTGCAAAGGCTGCCTTCAGGAGCACACTGCTGATTGGTACTTTGGTATGCAATGAAGAAACAGTCCTGCAGAGAAAACATCTTAATAATACTTGTGTTGGGCTGCTGCTTTGCATCATCTGTGCACACGGTGTTTGTACTGACCCTTAGCTTGTACTCAGCTTGTTTGCCTGCAGTTACTGTGTGCTTGATCAAAGCTGGGAACTGGAAAGCTTTTACCCTGCTGATCTTTACAGTTAGGAACTGCATTTTATAAAGTATGTAGTGCCCTCTCATCCCAATTTTTATTGCTTTAGCTTAAGGATCTGCCTTCACTGGTACTCTGTAGGCTCTATGTTTAAGCAGTTACTGTGGAAGGATTATTATGAGGAAATCTGCAATTACTCTCCTGGATAGACATAGGTAAAATAGCAAAGAGCTCTTTTAAAATTAAGATCTTACGCCACAGGCCAATATTTTTTTCTCTTACCCAAGTGGTATTAAACCAATAGGTAATTTAGATGCTGGTTGTGGGTATTTGCAGTTTAGACCACTCAGTTGGTTCAAGCTGCTCATGTAAAGAGTGTTTAAGATGAACAGTTAAACACTCCTGTTCCTGAGTCACTATTTGTACATACAGATCAATTCTGGAGCACCATGGAGGTATATGACCAGGCATGTTGAGAGTCTCCCTTGTGGTCTGTTATTGTTGTTCAAATAAGATAAAAAAGCATGGCCACAGGATATTCCCTGGGGTAGCCAGAATAACAAAGCTGGACATGCTGAATATTAGGGCCAAGAAGCAGCTTTCTTCCTGAGAATTTATATGCTGCACAGGCTTTCTGTTGGCCTTCGCTGTAACAAAATCCTCATTCAGAAACTCTGTGACCTTTTTTTAACGTCTTTGAATAATTCTGGGTTGGTTTGTTTGTTTGCCTTTTACATTTCAGAACAGTCTACTTATGTGTCTTGATGGGAAAGAGGATGTAGTGAGATAGCCCACAAAGAGTGGGACACAGAGAAGTGGAAGTGAAGCACGAGGCTTAACTGCTGTCCCATCTGGGCAGTTATGGCAGTGGGAACCTCTGCCTGAGTAGCCATACCAAAGCTCAGGAATTGCATGTCACTGTTCTGAACAAATAATGCTGTCCTAAAACCTGAAGGCTCTTAGTAGAAATTCTTTTATATGCTAGGGGGTACATTTGGCTTTTCAGTGCAGCTGAGGACTTGCCCAATGGTCTCAGTGCAACAGCATTCATCACTCTACTGACAAATGTTTCTCTGTCCTTCTGGCAAATATGTTGGCACACAGTATTCCTAAACTTAAAGAGTCAGCATCTAGACCTTGCCCATTTCCCAGACTAAACAGATTTATAGAGAACATACGTTTCTTTCCAGATGGTTAGCTCTGCTGTTGTTCAGTACAAAATCTTTTCTGTGCTTTAACATTATAAAATGATATATATATATATATGTTTTTTTGTTTTTTAAAAAATTTTGTAGCATACAGCTACAATTCCATGAGTACTGACAGGGCTCAAACACAATATTCCAAGTGTAAGTTTGCTGATTTTATTGTAAGATTACTTTAAAAGTATGTTCAAAGATGCAAATACACATCTGATATAACATTTTTTATATGATTCACAAATTGCTAGGCTGTATTTTTGATCAGACAGATGTATTTGCATTACTACTGAGTCATTTTAATGATTAGTGTATTCAGCTTCGAGGATATTAAACTATGAGAAAATTGCACCTATGAAAGGGATCAAAAAAAGTACCAAATAGTTAGAAGAATAACTAATTACAATCCTAGCAGCTTTGAATGTGAGCTATTACAGGACAACCCCAACATCAATAAAAATAATTCATTTAAAAACTGCAGTTATAAAATATTCATTATTCTGTCATTAAAAGAGTTAAAATGTGTCTCTCTGATGAAAGCTCTTGAATTGTTTTGTTCATTTGAAGAGGAGGAGATGGTTTACTGGCAGCCCTGTGGGCAAACCCATACAGAAATTGTTTAAACATCACATCAGTGCAGTTTAATTACGACTAAGCATGCCCCAAATAAGTAAATGAGACAGAGAAATAGCAGCACAAGCATATCTGTGTGTTCTGAACTGGTGCTCCATGTATTTGACACAGAAACATGTAGAAGTTTGTTAAAAGGAGCATTGTGGGCAGCTCAGGTGTTGCTAGATAGATTTCAGTATTCCACTTTTAACATCATTCCTTTTTTCAGGGCATCTGAGAGATTTCAGCACCACCATCCCAACCCCTGCCCCTCTCTCTCCTTGTACAGCTGCATGAGAAAACAGACCTGGTTCATTTCTTACTGCTTGGGCTGACCACCAAGCTCTGTAAGCATATGCCTGAGCTTCGACCGTTTTGTCTGTGCTTAATCTCATGGTTGAAGATCATACATCGATGCTTACTTTGATTTATCTTACCCTGCAGATTCTTAAGCCCTTCCCAAAAGCCATTGGGCATCCAGTTCTTGCTTCTGTTGCTAGAAGTTTCCTGTCACAGGGAGCATGCATGTAGCAGCACGTTCTTGAGCTGTGAGTGTGGGTTAGGTTAAACAGGTTTTTAACAGATTTGGTGCTGGCCATGTAGCCTGGTGATAAAATCTTTTCTCTGCAGTTAGTAGATGAGCCTGCTTTGGTGGCTTCAGGTTGTTCCAGTCTGGCCAGCAATTTAGTGAATACAGGGAAGTAATCACAAAAATGACTTAATTATCTCTCCACAGCCTGCTGGTGTTCCTGCAGTGTGACAGCCTCGCTGTGCAGAGAATTTACACTCTAAGGCTTGCAGCAGAACAGAGGTGTTAGGTCTCTCATCCCTAACACCTCAACTCCCATGAGGCTAGCTCTTGTAAGCCTTTAGAGCTTTAGGCTCACAAGTACACAGGGGTACCTGCAGCATTGTAACACAATTAGCACCAATATAATCCCACCTTTTGATGGCATTAGGCCTGGCTGCTGGGAGTCACTAACCTTTCCACTAAAACCTGTGCCAGTCTGCACAGTGACACTCACACGTCTGTGTGTACACAGCAGACATTGATTTCACATAAAGCCTTCCTCAGCTCAGCCTATCCTGAGGTGACAATTGCAACACAATGAATATGGCTCTCCAGCAGACTCTCTAATGTTCTGTGTTTCTATAAAATAGCTCTTTTCTTCCTTACCTATGTTTCATCAAATAACTGCCCTATGAAATTCACTGTGTGAGGTGCTGCTGTAATTTTCCCCCATAAAGTTCATATCTCAGTTATATGGAAGTTAGGGCTAAACAGTTTCTGGGAAAAAAACCCAATCAAACAACAAGTGAAAACACCAAGCCCCCACTCCACTAATTAGCAGTAAATCTACCAGTTTCAGGCCTTTGTAGTTAATCACAAATGAATCTAAATGCAGCTGAGTTACTGGGTCCTGGGAAGAATTCTGGCAGAGCATTTTCCTTAGATATGTGTCTTTCAAAGCATCTTTGGTTTCCCCCAGAACATCTCAATAACCAAGATTTGCAGTTTTTGCTTTTGCCTGAGCATGCTGTGAATTGGTTGTGCAAGATACACAGAGAGAGTGGCAACAGCATACTTTGAAATGGAAGCACAAGTCTGGTTGATGAGCAGTGGAGGCTTGTCTGGGGGCTCTTATTAGGGAGTGCCAAACAGGTTGGTCCAGCCTGGTGCAGGGGCCCAAGTCTGTAATAAATGTCTTCCAGAGATACAGCAGCTCTTCTGAGCAAGCTGAAAATCTCATTTGAATTGTTATGCCCTTGGCATCTGCAGTTTTGATAACAGATACTCAAGGAGGCTGGGTTTTGGTTTCCATTTGTGTTGTGTAGCTTTCTGTATTGCTTCCCTGTCCTGCACTGAGCAGCAGTCAGTGCCACCTCACCAGAGGAACTGGGTTTGTACTTCCCTTGCTGGTAACAGAGACCTGAGAGAATGTTTCTTTGTGAATCCGTGGTGGGTTTGTTGCCCAGTGAAAAGCTGCACTGTGGCTCTGCAGAGGTGGAGGCCGTTGCTGGGCAAGGCCCCAAGCTGGCTGTAAGAAGCCAGGGCCACTTGGGATGAGTGGCTGAGGAGCTACAGCTCCTTCTGCTAGCCCAGGGTGAGTAGGCTCTGCATGTAGGAGAGCAGCAGGGGGTGGTCCATAAGCTAGGATGGGGCTTGGTGGCCAGGAAGCCAGGCAAGATCTTGGGGTGCTGTGGAGCTGGGCGAAGGAAGGGGAGCAGGCAGGGAGCTGTTGGCAGGGTTGGAAGAGGCTGTGGAACAGTGCCTGTGGTGGGGGGTCTGAGGGGCAGGGGTAATGCCCAGAGAGCAGACTGGAGATGAGAAGGCATTGAAACAAGCATGTTCTCTGTGGCACAGAATGGTGGTGTCTCAGCTGAGCATAAGCAGAGCTCACTGCCGTACTTGTGTCCAGTTGTCACCTTGGCAGCGGCAGCAGCAGCAGTGTGGGAGGCCAGAAGGCATTTGCTGTGCTGGGAGATTCCCTGTCAGGAGCTGACCTCTGTCGGTCTCCTGTTAGCCAGTGTCTGTCAGTGATGAGAGGCCCAAAGTGGAAACACCTGAGCTTGGTCCTCCCCAGGCAGCTGTGAGTCCTACATTTCACTGTGGTGAGACACAGACCGTTTGGGCTCCTGTGCTGGAGCTGCTGTTCCACCTTGCCCTGCAGCCAAGTCTGCCTCTCCCTGCTATAGTCGTGCCATGGCTCCAGGAGAGTGGTTTCGGTGCTGCAGCTTTGGAGGTTGCAAAGTGTGCGAAAGGGCTCCAACTCCAAGCACTGACCAGCAGCAGACAGGTGAGCACTCAGCCTCTGGCAGGGACAACATGGCCATGAGCCGGGGCTGGAATACCTGAGTAAGCTTAAACCTTAAAAGTGTTTGTAAAGAACAAACTGTGGCTTGGCTGCCTACTTGGTTCTTGTCATGTTAAATGTGAGTTTAATTTTAGTTATTGGTAGCACATCAGGGGGTACTTTATGTGGAGCTTTAACAACTTGTTCTGGAGAATGATGCAACATTCCTGTGCTAGGACTTTTGTGTTTCACTACATATGACCTCAAACACATAGCTTGTGAAGGGTCAGTGCCCACTGTTCCTACAGAAGCTGGGAGGAAGATCCCTCTGGAGTTGTTTCTGCAGAGGCCTGTGTTGCTTCCCTACTCACCACGATGAAGGACTTTTCCAAGTTCTTTATTTGCTAACAGACTTTTCTGGTCATATCTGACTTGGTTGAACTGTTTACCTTGGGGGATATTTATCTTTCCATTACTGTTCCTTTTTTTTTTTTTTTTTAAAGTGAAGAAATGCCAATCTTTGAGAGGTTAGAAACAAATAAATGATGCCACGATTCAGAGTCAGAGCAGGAGTGATATCTGGTTACAGGTATTGCACATAAATTGGGTACATTTCCTTCTCTTCTGCACCTGCCTTGTATTTGGAATGATTGGATCAGATACCTTCTGCTAATTATCCTGAATCTCTCCTCAGTGACCCAGACCTCCACCAGTTTCAAAGCAGCTTTTGGCTCTGTGGAGAAATGTGGTGGATAGTGCAAATAGCAGTGTCATGGAGTTGTGCTCATCACTGTATAAGCTACAAAGCTTTTAATTTGCTAAGTGAGAAAAAGAAGCACTTTTGGAAAGCCTGCTGTTGTGCAGAAATACTGCAGAAGGTCTGGTGGCTCTTGCCTGCCAGGAGAGGAGCAGAGCTGAGAGGGGAGGTGCTGGCTGTGTCCAAGGGGGGCTCTGCTGCCCCGCAGCACTCCTGCAGCAGCTGGCGTCATGGGGGCTGTGAGCCAGAGCAGCATCTGTCCTCTCTAATGGTTCTCTAGTTTTGCTGGGCTGTGTTTTAAATCAGCTGGAGCAAGAGAAAGGGAGCCTTGTGGGCTGCAGGCTGGCTTGCTGGTCCTGGCCCCTGGAGACACAGGAGTGTCCCTGTTAGATAGAGACAGGGTGTGCTGAGTGGCTCAATGAATAACAGCACATCAATATCTGAAGGACTGAGAAAGAATCTTACCCTTTGTTATTGGGTTGCCATCATCCCCCCTCACAAATGTGGTCGAAATGGCAGGAGGCAGCAGATGGAGATGAACTTATTTGCTGTATGTCACTGCTGCTTCTGAAATAGCACCTCAGCATTAAATCATTTCCCTGTGACAAGCTGCTTTTTAATTCAGTTGTGGAAAGTTGTTCTGAGTATATAAACTGGGAGCTAGACCAGATCAGGCTGTGGTCATGGAGGAGCTTGCTTTTGTTTTGTTTTTTTTCCCCTCCCTTTTTATAGCCTTCCTTAAATTTGTGTTAGTCTTCCATAAAGAAATTGCTTATGGAGGGTGAGTATAGAGGCAATTTGGTGTAGCAAAGGTTATTTCTGTAGTGAAGATACTTGAAAAATCAAGACTGTGTCTTGTTTGCTATGTGCTATATATAAATCTATCTGCATATCACAGATACTCTGCAGCTATGGACAGATGCTGAAAATATATACACTGGTAGTGCGCCTGGAATGTCACTGGGAAGGGCTTTATGTGCTGGAATCACAGGAGCTGGAATGACAAAGTGGATTCCAAGGGATGATCTTAAATTACCATATGAGGCACTTTTTATAAAGCTCCACAGAAGTTAATGTTATGTGTGACTGCAGTGCTGCTTTTAGTTATTTATTGATTGGGTTTTTGTGCTAGATGGACTGCAGGTTTTGGCCTTGTAATATATTTGCTCACTTCCAGCAGTTAAATATTTATGGCAGTGTTCTAAATTTTCCATTAAGAACATGTGAAACCTTGAAGCATATTATAATCTACAACTTGGCTAAGCCTTTTGCAGCAAGGGATCACCTGTCCCCACACATTGTGAGCTGTTCTGGCTGAACATTGCTAAGAGAAACCCCAATGTTCTCTTCTGTGCTCTCTCCTTCTTTGCGATTATTTTAACTATATCGTAATTACCTATGTTTGTATTCCACTACCCAAAGTGTGGGTGTCTTATGCCAGGAAAACACAGTAAGGGGTTCCCTTGCCTCGAGAGTTGAGAATGTAAATCAAATAAAGGCAACGAAGGCAGTGCTGGTACGTTTTGTGAAGCAGGGATTGGGCAGACACCCATTACCTGCCTTGCTTGGAGTCACGGTGTCAGGATGAAAGCTTTCCCTTCGGGAGAGTGGCACCTTGCAGCATCTGCCCATCCATTCATTCCTTAGCTAACGGGACACACTGATCTGCCTGTGTCACTCAGGGTATTACTTGCACGGGAAGTCAATCTTGGGCAAAGCTGCCTCAGATAAACGGAATCAAAGGCATGAGAAAGGTCTCTCAGCCTGCAGCTGTGCAGTAGTTGTGCTGAGCTGATGAGTGACTCGGACGAGTCTGAGATCCGCAGTGACGGCAGGGCAGACGCTCTGTCGGTCACCGCTTGACGTCCGTAATTCCACTAACGACTGCACTCACAGCATCTGCGTTAGGCTGCGGAGACAGCTGCTGGGACCTGGCCTTCTGGAGGTGCTGCAACTGGGCTGGGATCCAGGGTCTGCAGGATCACTCTCTCACTGTCGTGAAGCGCTTGAAAAGTCTGTCAGTGAAGTAAGCCCATAGTGTGAGAGTTGTGTGGTCTGAATCCTTGCTCTGAAATAAACCAACTGCAGTCGTTTGTTCTGCTATGGAAATGCAGTGGGAGTGATTGGGCACAAGGTCAACTGACTGGAAGCATTTGTGGCTCTGCTTAGCCTTAACAGACAGGCTGTTGGGGCTCTGCCGTGCTGAGTGTGACACAGAAGCGTGGCTGCTGCTTTGAAGTCAGGACTGCTACAGCATTTGCTAAATATATTTTAAAAGTGAGAGAGGTCTATAGGAAGAACACAAGGTAATAAATAAGCAGGAGAGAAATAAAGTTTGTATACAGATGGAGAAAAAATCGTGCTGCTTAAAGAAGAAGGAAATGATTGAGTTCTGTGGGACTTGATAATTAACCCCTGGGGGACTTAGAGCCCTCACATCCTTGAAAATGCTCTGCAGGAGATACAAGTCCTGTCACGTTTACTAGAATGCTTCAGAGGTAACAGGAGGAAGGGCTATTTCCACTCCTCTTTTTAAACAAGAAAGTAATTTCTGCCCCGAGATGCTTCTGCTAGACCTGAGAATGATGTCAAAGAAGTGCCAATTACAGAGGTTTTATTCTTAGTTTCTAAGCAGAAGTGTTTGTTCTCAGAGATTTTCCAGCCTGTTTGAATGATGAGCGGTCTGTCCAGATGGCCACAGTCATTTGTTCAAGAGCTGGAAAACAAATTCTCTTTCTTGAATGTTGCAGCCAATATTGTAGATGTATGAATGAGCTGGAGAAGCGCTGCCTTGCTCTGACCCTTCACGTGAAGGGGCCGGAGAAGCGCTGCCTTGCTGACCTTTGACTTCCCTTCACACATTTGTCAGAGTGTAGCCCAAGCCCTTGTGGTCCTCTTCATTTCTTCCCACTGCTGGTCTCTGCTGCTGAGGCTGCTGTTACTCTCCCACTCGAACCAGCTGATTTTGCTTTCCTCCTGTTGAGTCCAGTTTTGGCTTACCATACAAAACTCTTGAGGCTTTTTTTCAGGCTCTGAGGAGCCGTAAATGTGGTCCTGCAATGTCTCGTGTGATTGCTGCATTGAAATTCAGCTTAGGAAAGGAATATATTTTTCTATTTTATTTCACCTGTCATTAAGATTTAATTTTACTTTCTGCTGTTTTGTTATGGTTGATATAACCTTCCAAAGAGTTTCTTCTGCTCTTAAAGCTCATTTAAAGTCAGATTATCTTCTCTTATTTTTTTCCTTCCCTGCCCCCAAGAAATATTGATATTGTCTAAAAGTATAGTATTTATGGTATTTACATAGGAATGCTGTATTTATAGCAGCGATAGGAATATGTAAGTGCTTAACCTGAGGGATACAGCTTTATTTCCATTTTAGCTCAGTTTCCAAGTGGAGCACACTAACTAGTTGCTGGTTCAGTATAAAATATGTACATGTGGTGTTCAGTGTTAGAGCTGGGGGAATTACTTGTGGTAAAACACTCATTTGCTCTAGGGACTTGAAGAATCAGAAGGAAAGTAGAAAGATGGTGAAATTGCTTAAAAATAAAGATAGGTGTCATTTTTGAGCATGTGTGTCTGGTAGAGGTATAAATCCAGTCTCTGCTAGAATCTAATACCCTTTATGGGACTCCATTTGAAAAACAGAAGGGAGCTACAGATCACCAGGGAGGGATTGTGAGCACTGGAACTTCATTAAAAAGAAATGTTTGCAACTTTCGATGTCTTGCGTACACAAACCTGAGCAGAGTCTGAAGGAGGACAGCCACTCACAAAGCACTTTTGCTTAAATATTCATTATTTTTAAAAAGTCTAATAGGAATCCTGAGCGAGCTGTAAATTACAAGCAGCCTATGTCTCAGAAATCAGGATGAGATTTGAGAAGGGGAATGTGTGATATAGAAATACCTGGATGGAAAGCAGAACAAAGGCAAAAAGTCTGTTAGGTCTGCGCACAAAGGAAGCTGGGAAGGTTCTCAGACACTTGCATTTAAATTCATGTTTAGAAATAGCTTTCTGCTTTTTCTTCCTCTGCTTGTCTGTCCAGCTATAATTATCCGTCCTCCTTTTCCTCCAATTACATGCTGGATAATGTTTAGCAGCTATTCCAAGAAGCAGCTTATTCCTGTGTGACAAGATTTAATTAAACTTCCACTGAAATAATTAGTGAGGGTATCTCAAAAGGCTGTTTAAAATCAATGCAGTACTGAGGACCAAATAGAGTTAACACTGTCATCAAGGATCAAAGTCACCAAAGAACGTGACTGAAAATTAAACCCCCAGCAAGAATCTAATGAAGAGGCACACTGAAGCAGTTGTGATTTTCTGCCTCTTGGGGCCCTACCTACAAATTGATTTGACATGGCAAATTTCCCTCAGGAAGCTTAAAAATGGCAAATTTCCATTAATTACATACCAAAAAATGTTCTTTCTATAATTTATAATCCATTAGGATTTTTTTTTCCCTTTTTGATTGCCTTTTCCTCTCTATGTTTTCTGCTTTGTTGGTGGAGATTGCTAGACGTTGGTTGGGTGCTTGTGTTTCCTGTAGCTGGAGGAGAGGTAGGTGCCATAACCTTGGGCACACCAGAACCCTCAGCCTACATTTTATAGTTCTTCAGTGCCTCAGAACTCAGGAACCAAGAAAGCAGCTTTTCCAAGTAATGTGCAGGGCAGTGTTTACTTCAAGTAGGATATTCTCATCTCTTTGTGGAGCTGTAATTTGTATAATGAACCAAATCCTAGCCCTGCCTAGGGACGATGCCGATGTAAATTTAATCAGCAATTGATTTCTGCAGGAGCTGGCTCAAGGTGCCTTACCCAGCAGCACAGGGCACAGGGCAGTTACTTCTCTTAGTAGCTGTGTATTGCACAGAGCTGCTCTAGGGGAGCAGCTGGGAGCAGTGAAGATGCTCAGCCATGAGACAGCATGGGCCATGGTTTGCTGTGCCCTGCACTGGAGAGGTTATTGCACTGGAGATAACTCTGCAGAAGGAAACACTCGAAGATCTTTTTGTCTGGTTTGCACTATGGATCTCTTTTTCTCAGGGTTTGGCTTTTTATGGTTTCCTCTTTGTAACCATCACAATATGCAGTTAGCTTCTGTAGGTCAGAGCTATACAGCAGTGCCTAAGCCAGAAGTTTGGCAGCACTTTCAAATGGCCTTTATGCATGTGCTAAGACTCTTTAGAGCTGCTATGGCAAGTGTGGAAAACAGGAGTTGGGCCAATAAGAAGAATGCCAGAGCCCTGGGGCATGAGACAAGAATGTGCTGTGGCTCCTGAGGGAGGGCTTTCCCACAGATGGAAAAAGGAGACTTTGTGTGCCTGGCTGCCCTGCCTAGCCCCTTGGAAACAGCTGGAGAGGGTCAGTGTGAGGCAGGGTGCTGAGCTAGCCTGGCTGACCAGCAGGTATTTCTGTTCCTCCTTGTTCCAGCTGTACTTTCAGTCTGTTGTGCTCCTGTGCTGGGAGGAGGCTGGGAGGCTGGCTGAATTTCTGTAGGATTTATACCTGGACTTTGCTGATTTACATTGCCTGAAGCTAAGGAGTGCACCCCTGGGCAGAAACGTCATTAAAATATCGAGAACTGCAACGAGGGGAAGGCATTTGGGGAGGGGTGTGTTATGTCTTGCACGTTTGTCATCTCTTTTGAGCTGTGCTGTGCTTGAGCTGAACTGTGAAGATCTGAATGATTTATTCAGAAAGAGATGCCACCTCTGTATGGCACTGAAACACTGAAGATCAGTAAATATTTAATACAAACATTTCTTCTGCAGCTGTGTCCTTGCATGAGTCACTCAAGCCTTGCTGAGTATGCTGAGCAGTCAGATGCAATGTTCTGTGCCTGCAGGATCAGGATTCCTTCAGTGCTTCTGATCTGCAGAAAAAGAATTCCTTTAAAGCTCTTCAAAAATTACAACTAAATAATTGAAAGCAGGAACAGTAAGCAGCGTGTGATACGTAGGTCAGTCTTGTAGGTCTATGTGCTTGTATATGCATCCAGATACAGGTAAATAAAATTGAGGCCAACTGTAGGCAGCAGAAGAGCTGGAACTGAGTGGAGTCAAGTACAGTCCAAGCAGATGTAGAAAGTTCCTGTAATCTCATCATGTGAGTCCCTGGTGACTTAGCACCTCCAAAGCAAGCCAGTGCTGAAAAACAGCTAAAAGGCTGGGTCTGGTTTTTAGTTTTGATGTGAGGATTCAACAGCAAAAACTTAAAGTCAAAAAAGAAAGGTGTAGAAAATTCTAGCACCAATCAACTTTGCTGCTCTCCATGGAGGTGATTCCATCTGCTTGCTGCAAGGGCATGTGCCTGACCCTGCTTGATACACCTTGTGGCTTTAATGAACTGCTACTTCAAATAGACAGTCAGTTCTTCAGGTATTTTACACACTTGGAATGATTGTTTGATGGAATGATTAATCTGAAGCCTTCTACTTGGAAAGGCAAATAAGCCTCTTGAGGTTATTTGGCCTATTTCACTAACTTCAGAAGTAATATTCCAGAAGAAGTAATACCCCATGATTTCCAAACAGTTGTTTCTCCTTCTTACACATTGTCTTCCCACTTAATGCTCTCAACACATGTAGTAACTATTGTGCAGTTGAAGACTTTCCCCTTCTATGAAGCTAAATGCTTAGCAATTTTTTTTCCCCTGGGCATACTGCTGAAATATGTAGTTATTGAATCTAAACTAGGTCTTCTAACAGGATTAATTAGACAGGATAGAGGCCTGAGATTTAAAGGATATGAAAATGACATCTGCCTAAATGAGGGAAGGTAAGAGAATTTAAAGAAAATTCAGAGGTTTATTCTCGTACCTATAAATTGGAAAAAGTGTGGGGGAATGCTGTAAGCAGCTCAGTAAGCACTGATGTAAGGATACCCACGGCGTGGCTGCCCTGTCCTTAGGCTTTAGGCAAGTCACAAAAGCATTTTCCTAAATGCCCCTTGGATAATTCAGTGAATGCCTTTGCCGGAGCAGGAGTCGAATAATGGCAATGTCCTGGGAGGTTGTTGTCATTCCCAACAACCATCATCATCTTCAGAGACCAAAAATACACTTAGCCGTTAGAACATGAGACGTTCTGTGAGAGAGCAGGGAGCTGGCACACAGGCATCTTCTCAGGCGGGGTGAAGAGCTAAATACGTACACTTCACTTGTCCCTGCAGTGCTGAGGGTTGAGGACTCTCCGCCAAGTGAAGGAGCGCAGAGGGTGCTGTGGGCTCTCGCAGGAGACAAAATGGAGCAGCAGAGTTGAGAGGTCTCACTTGGCTTCCTGCCTTCTCTCTCGGGCCTTGGGCTGAGCTGAGGAGTGTAAAGGGTTAACCCTCCTGGGTGGGAGGAGTGGTCAGAACTTGACTCCACTCTGCTGGACCCCAGGTGTAGTGTTTAGCCCACTCGCACTTCCTGTCTGGACCCCCTGTATAAGCAGAGGAACTTGCTGTCTCTCTCTCCCTCTCCTCTCCGCCTGCGTGCTGGACACCATCCTTGTTCCTGTTCTCCTGTCTTACCACGTGGCCCACATCTCTTCAATCCACTGCCATCCATCTGGTTGGATATATATTTTGTATCTTGTTTTCCCTTCCCTATACCTATTTGTAACTCCCCTACCTTAAATACCTTTTATTTGTTGTTAAAGTTTTCTTTTACCTTCCAAATTGTAGCCGGACTGTTCTTTGGGTGGTTTTACCCCTGCTGTCTCGTCCTTTCTTTCTTCCTTTCCAAAAGGGGTGGGAGAGGGGAAGGCATCCTATTATTATTGTATTGGTTTCTGTTAGATATATTTTGACTCCCCTGGGAAGCTAAACTCAAACCAATACAAGCAGGCAGAAAATTACTCTGCACCTTTCCCTCTCCTTCACTTCTCCAGATTTCTCTGCAGCTGAACCTCCATCACCCATGAGGGAGCATGGGAAGGTGCCACAGCTTCTCTTGAGGTGGGAGTGGGGGCAGGAATAGTTTAGGGCTTTTCAGGCAGTCATCTAGATGGATCCTAGTGGGTGAACTACTGGACAGATTGATTTGTGGTATTAATAACAAGAGAATTCCAAAATCGTTTGGGGCAGGAAGGAAGCTGACCTGATCCAGAGAGCAGGAAGAGTTGTGGGCACATATGACTAAGACAGGTTCAATCAACAAAAGGCCAGGGCAGCAGCAGAGGGCTCAGCACCTGAGGTGTGTCTCCTGGAGCACATTTGAAGTATCATGTGTCTGACATAGCAGGACCATGAATGCCCAGGTGGCCAAGGGCATCTCTTTCAAGATGCTGAGATTAAAACTCTTGAAAGCAGATGGAGGCAGATGGCTTCACTGTGATGGAAGGTATAAATGGGCAAAGGTAGGACCAGGCCTATTACTAAATCCTGCATATCTGCGGAAGGGAACCTGTCAAGGCTGCTGATGTTATCAGAACTCCTCTCAAATACAAATGTCAGCAAATTTTACATTAGTATTTCATGAATCATCAACACTCTGAGAAGTTCTGGGCACTTCTCTGGCCATTTTCAAAGGGTAGGTAGACAGTAGAGGCAGATACAGGGGGTAGGGCAGGAAGGGAAATGTTCTGTTTCCCTCCTGATAATACGATTAGACTTGGACATTTTAGTGACTTCCTAACAGAGTATTGTCTACCTTGGGAGTCTCCTGTTTAATAAAATAGCTAAGGTCAGCTGGACTTTGTGATGGCAATTTACTAATCAGCATTCTAATGGCATGGCAGTACCTGCAGCAGGTGACATCACTGCCTTACCTGAGACACCTGCTGATGTGCTGCTTCTTGTTGGCTTTGCTTCTCCAGGGAGCTTGGCATTTGGCTGAAGCCACTTGAATGCTTTTCCCCAAACACTTGCTTCTCTGACGATTGTTCTTAGTCATATCTGTCATCCAAGAACATTGGAAGCTAAATCACCTGGTGGTTTGCTTTTCTTGTTCTTTATCTTTTTTTCCTCTTTCAAGCCGTTGCTATCAATATGGATTTTAGTATCTGTCAATTTAATTTCTTTGCTGCGTGTACCATACAGAGCAGCTTACTACAGTGTAAATGCAACGATTTGTTACATTTTCAAACTGCTAGAAGTTTACCTGTCTGGAACCACAAGCCTGATTAATATTGTTGTTAAAATAATGTCTTCATGATATAAAGCCAAGAGGCACTAGAAAGCACAAGAGCTTAGTAGCAGTGCTCCAGGCAAGAGATAGTGGTGCTCATACTGGAGAGGGAAAGATCTCCCAAGGAATAAACAGGCAGATCAGGTCAGTGAAGTCAGAGCAAGTACTTGTCAGTGCACCTTCAGCTTACAGTGCTTCTGACAGCAACAGCTTGTGATTATGGCTCCAATTCACATCCACTTTGCCAGCTGTTAAGGTGTGGGGAACAGACTGGGCTGCCTGAAGGTAGTGGGATGCAAACCAGAATAACCTCTGACCGTAACACAGCAGCATTTGGGGCTTTTGCATAAAGTGCCCAGGTTGGACATGTAATGTTTAAGTAGCCTGTGGGTGATGAGAGAGCCTGTGCACGCTGGAGATGAGCTGGTTAAGCTTTGAAAGAGAGGAGGTTGAGACAGCAGCAGATGAAGAGAATGTATGATCAACTTTTACCTCCTTTCAAAAAGTTTGCCATAGGAAAAATAGAAATCTTGGTGGGTAAGTTCAACATGACTTAAGGCTGTTGTCAGTCACTTGGTGAAACTGTGCTCCTAGAAGAGCTGCTGCTGAAGAGAGCTCGTTTGCTTCCCACACCTCTGGAGTGAACCTTCTCACGTGCTCTTGATAGCTCAGTTTGAAAGACTCCTTCTGAACCCATCTGGCATTGTGCCTGTTTGCAAAGTTTGAGGGGGTAGGGGGTACTCGTGGGAAAGGTGGCAGCACTGTTTTAGCAAGGAAAAGTTAAAAACAATTTTCCTTTTGTTAATTAGTAAAAAATGCATCAGTACAACTAACAGTCCAACGACAGAGACAAGATACTGTGATGTCTGCTACCACTCCTTGACCATCGTTCTGCAAACTGTCATTGCTTTTTTCTTCCCTGCAGCAGTCTTTGGGTCAGTGCAAGAGACGAAAGTATCTGCAGGTGAGAAGTGAGACTTCTCAGAGTTTGGCGGCAACAGGTAGCAAACATCTGTGGACAAAAGACACATTAGAAGGTTGCCGTAGGGACTATTTAATAAAAAATGCAGTGTGAGTATTTTGATTTGTTTTAAAGGACTTTGAAGGTCTTCATAGTTCTGGGGATCATCATTACTGAGTTCTTTACCAGCCGATCTTGGGCCCTGTTGGAGCAAGGAGGAGGAGGCTCATCCTAGTGAAGAGGTCTGTTTTGTGAGAGGATTATACTGTTCTGCTACCTGGAGACAGGAGCAAGGACAAGGAAGACATTACCACTGCAAGACAAGGGGCAGAGGGCATCTGCAGAGAGTTGAGATCTAAACTACAGTTTAGAGAGATGAGACACTGGTCTTACTGCATTTTAGAACAGGAAATATGTGGTCTCTGAGGGACTGCAGGGGCTGGGGCTGTGTGTATTGGCAGTGTGGTGTGGAAGTGGGAGGGAATGTGCCGTCACTGACTTGGAGGAGGAGGTGGTATAGAAAGTGAGCTCACAAGGGTTTGATTTTGTGGAATGACACAGATGAAATCCACAGGGTGGTCCTCCTTTTCCTGAACTACTTTATCTTCCACAGCAGTAATCCTTTTAGAAATGCTTCACTTGCAGAGCCCCATTTCCAGTATACAGTGGGAATGTGTGCTGGTTTGAGGCTAATTGGAATATTGGATAAACTGAAGCTGAGGGGAAGAGATGTGCTGGACATGGCTCATGTTTGCCTGACATCAGCCACAAACAGCCAGGAAGCTGTGTTTGCATGGGAATTGTCCTTATGGCTTTGTTTCCTTTAAAAAAAATGCATTCTTCAAAATCATCTAAAAAGTCCTTTATTCTGGGACTGTCTGAAGGATGCATCACAGCCTGGTGCTAGAGATGCAAACCCAGAGAGCATAGCACACGGTCTGAAAGAACTGCAAAAGGGCCTTCGTAAAAACGTCTTTTGAAGCAATGTGGGATTTGCTAGTTGCCTTCTGCTTGCCTCTGTGTTCTTCAATAGCCCTAAAGATCACCTTTGTAGCAACAGTGCCATTCACTTGGCAATTTGTCTTTTGATTCCTGATAATAAGCAGGTTGGATACAAAAATAGCCATTCTCTCTGTGATCATCAGCGTTTAGCTGAATTTCCAAGGAGCTGGCAGATCTCCAGACAAGATATTACAGAGCAACAGGCAAGCATCAGTATTTCTTACTTCTACATTTTGTGCTTTGAAATCTCTGCATTCCTTCTGACTGCTCAGAAATAATGAGCTATTGTTCTCCTAAAACACAATTTCCAGTACGTCTGGATTGAATGCAGCATTTGTTTTGTAGGGGGATGTATCTTCTGGAAGAACAAGGACTAAATACAGCGCAGGGGAGTTCTCCGTGTTCCCGAATATGAAACGGCTGCTGTCTCTGTGGTGCTCTGCGCTGGCTTAGCGCAAGTTAGTCAAGACACAGCCAAACTCTCTTGTGTCAGTTTGGAAGAGAAAGGTTAGACTTGCACTTTGGTTTCTCCAAATAGAGTTGTGCCTGTGCAACACTCACCAGAGTGTATTACTGAGGGTGCTGAAGTCCAAAGCTGAGAGACCTGTGCTGCATTTTCCAGAGTGAAAACCTGGCTATTGACTGAATCAATGGAAAAATGCCTCAGAGTCTTATCGCAGGCTTTCTGTGGCCAGAGAGAGATCCCTGTTCACATAAATCAATTTGTAAAGGAGTGTGGTCCTGCTCAAGAAGCCACCTGCCTTCTGCCTTCAGTGGGCTGAGTGGTGCAGGGAAGAGGGCCTTGGCTGTTGGGAAGCTGATGATCTGCTCATCAGAATGTCAGGCTTTAGGGGTTTGACACAGCCTTGGCTTTTCTCTCTTTGCACCTTACAAATTACATTCCTGATTTAACCCCTCAGGCTTCCCAATTTTTTGCATTGTATTAAGTTAAAAACTATATTCCATGCCATCTTCAATTTAAAAAAAAAAAAAAAAAGGGAAAGAAAAAAGAAAAGGGAGCAGAGCTTTGTGAGCGTGATAATGCTGATTGTGAGCCCAGCAAGCAGAGCTGAGCTGCAGAACTGGTACTAGAACTGCACTTGCTGATTTTAAGAGTGCCCTGGAATGTGCTGGTGTCTTCAATACCGTGAATGCAATTAAATCTAACAAATGAGTATAACTGATTTCTGGTCATAAATCCATGATTAATTTGCAGGGTATTTTGCAGCTGCCTATTTGCAGGATTAGAGAGCAGGCAAAAGCAGCATTGTTTCTTTATCTTCAAGCCACATGCAAACAGTGGCATCCAAGGGCTGGTTTTTGATAAGCTCAGTATGACTTATCTTCTAATGGAAATATACATTGTTCTTCCCTTTAAATAGATTCTGAGATTCAGCTTCCTCTCAACTGTTCCCTTTCTCCCTTTCTCAGTCTCCAGCTTCTTTTTGTTTTTAACATGCAGAGAAAATGATTCGCTTCAAAATATGTATCTTGTGCCATAAATTGAAAGAGCGGACGGGGAAAGATGTCTGTGCTTGGCTGAGCTAATGAGGAAGTGACTCAGTCTGTGTCTAACATCTCCTCGCATCACACAAAGTGTTTGACAAAGAAAAATGAGGTTTGCTTTAAATACGCAGACCCGCCACAATAACTGATCGTAGTTTGTAGATTACGATCGGCTTAAAGCAACAATAAACCATGAGCCTTGCTGCCTGTGCTGTCTGAAGTTTATAAATGCCAAATGCAGCCCAGAAACAAATCCTTAATTTGAATTTATGTAAAACATATTTTAGTGTCATTAAAATCTAAATTGCAGGAAGAGAGCAGAAACACAGACCTATAACCTTACCAGCCCTCCTCAGAGGCGGCTTTCAGGTCACTGGGGTGCAGTGTGAGCAATCAGCTGCTATGAGTGTTACCCTTGTGTTTACTGAAGCAATGGAGGACAAGCTGCTTGGTCCTGTGAGATGAAAAGATATCCAGCTTAATATTTCACACCCATGCTAACATTTGGCACCCAAGGAGATCTGTGATCTGCTGGCACAGGTTGCCATTTTTAACTGGTATTCTATTTTGATGGGATGACCATGGTGGGCAGGTTGCAAATAAGACTGTGTGCTTTGGTCGTGGTCCTGTGGCCAGTCCCGTCCCCTCCATTAGACAAGCTGTTAGGTGAATGTGGCTTCTCTCTGAAAGATGGAATGATAATACTGCTTCTCTGATTCTTTCTTGAATGCAGACATCTTCTTGTCTGCCAGCAAGCGTAGTACTGATCTCTACTATTTGGCATTCTAGTGTCCTATAAAAGGAAGTGCAGGAAAAAAGTCATCTGTCTAATTGCATATCTACTGCTGTAATGTGTAGTGCACTAAATCACTTACACTGCTTGGTTAATAAAACTTAATGAAAGTGGAAGATTTCTGAGGCTGCAAAATGGGAGAAAACATGGATATTCCCAGAAATTTTCCTGCTGTTTTTCTTCTTTCCTAAGTTGTTGTTTTGTTTTAAACCCTGCAGAGTATGCTATGTGATATATGCTGTAAAAAAAAGTTTTGATTATTTTATGGTTGGAAGAAGAATTACTTCTAGGTATTTCTAAGGCAAGTTCCCTCTGGTCATTTCTGTGATGTATCTGTCCTCTACAACGAAAAGATGTGGTTGTAGAGTGTGTTTATGAGCCTACTTGTGAGCTTAGTTTTAATTTGGTCCTCTCATTTCTTCTATTATTTGTGCTTGAGAAAATTGCTAGAGATTGACTCAAATTTGTAACCTTACATGAATGTTTAAACCAGTCTGGTTCTACCAGGGTAAAAGGTGAACTAAGATTTAGAGAAAGAAATTTGGATTGGTGTTGTTTTGTTAACCTCTTATGAAATAATGTAAACTTTACTGAAAGCATCTACTTTTGTACCAGCATTGCAGGGATTTCCTTTGCAGTTGCAATGGCTTAGCTTTACTGGCTTGCGTTCAGCGTAGGGTGGCTCGCGAAACCTGCTCGTTTCACGTACCCCACAGAAGAAACTCTTGGCAAAAGTTGCATATTTCAAATGGTATAAAATGGAGCTGCTTTAGTAAAGCAATTTAAATTATCAGGTTTATGTTTTCCCTGAGCTGAGGTTGCTGTGGGTGTCTGTGAGTGCACGAGTGTGACAGGGGAGAGGATTTGCTGCTTTCGTCACAAACTGGGATGTTATCCATCCCCTGTAAGCAGGACTCGTTCGAGACTCTCTTCATTATCATCCTTGGCTTCTGCAGCACTCCCTCTGTGAACCACACTTACTGCAACCAGCTGCGAGCTCACGCCGTAGTAAACCAAGAGCAGAATCAACAAGAGCTGTTGATGAGAGAGCAAATGTTTTGGCATTTACAGAACAAGGATATAACTAATAACTCTTTTAATGCTGTGGTTTGGATTTGGTGACATCTAAACTAATGAGCCAGATGTCTCTCGCAGTTATAAAATGTAACCTCTGAGGGGCAGGAAGAATCTGGCTTTCTGCAGTGCTGTTTTATGTAGGAAGAGAACTGATGGCACCATCTTAAAGGAACGCACCAAGCTCTGGGCACCAATTTCAGTGGAGTTGCTGCTCGCTATTGCAGTTGTTGTAAGTCTTGCACATTTGCATAGTACCTCTGAGGTGCATTAAAATATACCTGTAACACTTGGTGTAGGAAATAACTGTAATAATTGTAATTGCCTGTGCAGGAAAGGAAGTAGTATGATTAGGACTTGCAAATAGGGAGGTCAGGGGAATACCAGAGGAGAGTTCAGGCCGGGTTACTGGCCTTGCTGTTTGACCCAAAGTGCTATTTTAAAAGTGCTCAGCGTCCAGCCCACCCTTTTCTGCACTGACAGGTCAGACAGGCAGCCAGATTGAGCACACCAGCAGCAGACACTTTTGATTTTGTGGCAGATCCCCACAGCCTGTAACCCTTTGTGAGGTCACCTGCAAGCAAAGCTAACCCACTCGGCGTCACTGTCCGCTGCTGCCCCTGGCATCCCACAATCCCTCAGCTGCACCACTGAATTCCATGGAGGTCTTCTATGCCCAGTGAAGGAGAAGCTTACTATAGCAAACTTCCTATGGGGAGTCAAGAGGTTCCAATAACCCTCTGCAGCAGCGAGCAGTCACTGCTGTGCGCATGTGTGCGAGCACCACTGCTGTTCCGAGCAGCAGTTTGTTACCTCCACGCTGAATGCGCATGAAGTGAAGGTTGTGCCTTGGGGCAGGAAAGCAACCTGAATGCGCACCGTGCAGCGGCACTGCGGAGCTGCTGTAAGGAACCGAAAGCTGCACTTTTAATACCTGTAACTTCCACTGCAGTTGTTATTTATCACCCGCCCTAAATTCGAGGCTTTAGGCAGGCAGCAGGGTCTGCTCTTGCTGCTTTGCCCGAGCAGGGACAAGGTGCCCGTGTGTGCTGCTCAGGTGTGCACATGCAGATCTGGGGCACTGCTGACCTGCCTGGTATTTGAACTTGCACCTTAAGGAGGCTCAGCAGTTTGGAACACCCTTGCACTCCTTCACTGCTGGGAAGCTGCTCTGCATGCAACTGTATGTCTTTAGATAAAATTAACTGAAATTAAGTAGGTAGTTCCTCATTAATGCTTTTGACTGTAATCCCATATCACAAGAGGACTATATTCTATCTGGCACAAGCTCCTCACAGAAGAGGCCCAGAAATAAATTACTGTGCAATCTAAATTACCTTTAATTGCTCGAAAGACCGGCTCAGCTACACTGTGTTTGTTAATGCAGAGCTCAGAAAGGGGGGTGCTGATTAGGGGTGGGGCAGTGGGGTTAGGATCACTGGAATTAAGGTCATTAGGGTTAGTGGGTAGGAGTTAGTGCTATTACGGTTGGGGCTAGGGGTCTGGATTAGGCTTAGGTTTAGGGTTAGGGTCAGGGTTTGGTTTTGGGTTAGGGCATAGGGTTAGGTGTAGGCTTTGTGCTTGGGTTAGTATTATGGTTAGGATTACATGTTAGGGACTAGGTTGAGGGTTGGTGTAGGGTTGAGGTTTGGGATAGGGTTAAGAGGCTTAGGACTTGGGCTAGGATTAGGCTTTGAATTGCCTTTTCTGAAATAATAGCTTCAGGAAAAGACTTTGGAAGTTTTCCATCTATCTTTATAATACCTGGATTGTTGCCTATCACTGTGGCTCTGCTGTGGTTGTTACACTGAATACGTCACTCGTTCATATAGATCCAGCTTCCTGCTCCCTGTACAGCTAATACCTGTCCCCTAAGCCCACCCTGTTCCTGCACATTCTGTCATAGTGGCCTCCACTCATCTTTTTGTCTTTATTTGTTCAGGGTTTCTAACAGCAGAGCTCCCTGCAGCACCTTTTGTCATCCGTTGTTGTTCGAACCGGAGCAGATCTCTTTAAAGAACCCAGACGCTGTTAAATACAAAGGCGAGGCGTGCCCTTGTACCCCGGGGCAGCTGGGAGCACAGGTGCCTGCATCCTTCAGTGGCAGTAGTTGGCAACTTCCAGTCCGCTCTGCTTGGTAGCCCAGGTAGCTTGGGCAGTGACCGCTCAGCTCTCGGATTTAAAGACACCTCTCAGGATGACTCATTTAAGGGTGCAATTATGTTGTGCTTATCTGAACTGTTTATTCAAATCACTTTTGAGATCTCTACAGGTTTTAGCCTCTTTATTTCTGTAGATGCTTCACCAGGAAGAAAGCATTTCTGCTCTCATACAGTGAAGGTTGAAATCTGTGCTGGGTTAGCTAGAGAATTGTTTTGTCTATCTGGGGGAGAAAACGCCTCTCAGCCTGTGTATAGCTTTGTTTTGTTCTTAGATGTTTCCTCATTAAGGCACTTTCTGAGACTGGTGGTGATAGAAGACATTTGTCATGCAGTGCACATTCAGTGACCCACGTGCAATGTGTTTATTCTTCAGATAAAGGCCTTCAAAGGTGTGCTTTAGCAAACAAGTGTTGTTTTCACTGTTTGTATTTATAGGAACAGCAAAGGTAATAAAGTGTGGGTTAGCTACAGTTCTGAGCACATCAGAAACACAGAATTGCTCAAGAACTTTATACCAGAGCTTCAGTAAACTGGATAGAAGATACTCATGTGTTGTATGGTCCAAAAGTTCACTTAGCCACACGCTAATTTTGTAGTTTTGTAATCCCAAAATTCAGTTCAGATTGGTCAAAACATTTGTAATTTCTCAGAAAAAGTTGGTTTCAGCTGCAGGTTTACAAGAATACCTTTACTCACACCAGTTTCGGGCTTTGTTACTGTGTTTTTTACAAGCTTTTGCTATAACCTCCATGCTTGGGTGCTTGATTGCTCCTGGAGTGGATATTGACTTTCTGTTGAAACAGACATGGTAAACTGCTATGTTTTGTTTAACATCTAAAAGCTACTCAGGCAGCTTTGAGTTCACACCCACGTTGAGGGAGGAGGGAAAGAACAGAAAAGCAAGAATGAAGGAAAAAAACACAAACAAGCATCTGCAACAAACCAACAATTCTTGTTCAATGAATTCAAATCTGTCTCTGAAAAGTAGATTTCAAAAAGCTTCTACAAAGCTCCCTGTACTGAGGTCAAGAAAGAACAGAATCCTATCCACAGTAGAAGTCTGATCAATGGGAAATCCAAACAGGACAGTAGGTTTATTGTGACTGTGTTTGATCAGGTGGTGGAGAGCTTTGGACCATCCCTGTTCAGAAGCCTGTGTTTGCTGTGTGAGAGAGGGAGCAGAGTGCTTCCATGGGCTGGCTGTGTGTGCTTGAGCAGCAGCAAGAGGCTGGTGGAAGAACAATGCCTTTTCTGTTTGCTTCTTTCTGTTAGCAGTTGGTTCATTTCTCAGTATAAAGATGAAAGGTAGGTTTAAGAGCTGCAAACCAGGCTAGGGCTGGCTGAACACTAGCCCTTTCCATGAGCCCTTGGTTGTCACTGGCTCTTTCTCCTTTTGCTCAGACCAGTCATGCATGTAGCATCTGGAGCTTGCTTCTCTTTTCTGCTGTTGCTTTGGCCTTGGTAATTGTTCTCAGTAATATCTCTATGGCTGGCCTGTCTTGACTAGTCCAGCAGAGCTTCCTCCAGTTTCTTACCATTTTGAGCATCTTGCTGTACATCTGTGTACCAAACGCAGCTGCTAAGACAACTGCTTAGGCAGTTCCATTGACCCTTGTGCTGCTCTGGACTCAGATCTTGCTTGACTTTCTTTCCCCTCTTCCATCAAATGCTGGATACCCACCCAACTTACCGTTCCACCAGGATGTCTGTTCTCTCCTTGCCTCGGTTCAGCCTTTCCCTCCATTCCCTCTCCCCTGTATGTTAGTGTGAGACACCTGTTTGAAAATGTTCATGGTGCCACTGCCACACAAGCTCACTGTGCCAGCATGAGCACCACTCAGAACAGCTTAGCTGACAGAAGTGGGAGGAACTTTGCACTAAGCCACTAAGCTCTCACAGCACAGTCTTGTTTCTTGATGCTTCAATCTTGTTGGTTGCTTGGGTTTACTTATTTATTTGTCATTATTTAATTGGAAGTTATTTGGGAGTAAGAGGCACTTTTGCTTTACCCCATTGTCTAGAGTACCCAGCGAGCTGTGATAACTGCCATGCCTAAAGGTCCTTCACCATGTTAAAGCCTGCAAGTAACTTGCTGGTCTTTGAAAGAGGAAATGGAGCAGCTCTGTTCATGTCTTTCTCCTCCACTTGTCCCACCTTGAATTTCAGGCTATTAAAATTCAGTCATAGTAATACTAAGTATGGCTAATTCTATAGGAATTAGATGAAGTGTTTTGAGCCTGCAGAACAAGCTAGATGAAATAATACTGCTGTGTACCAATAAGGTTTCGTCTTCCAGGATTCTACTCACAAAATATTGTATTAGAAAACCAAGGCAGTTGCTAGGACTTCGAGCATATCAATTTGGAAGTATTTTGACTCTGAAAGACCTCAAAAAAATGAACCCGAAATTATTCTCTGCATTCCATTCACATCAAATTAATTCCATTTGAGAAACTGCATCTATGGAGCTTCATTAGCATTAGCTCCAAACCCAGTTACCACCACCATTTATGGTTCTTGGCTGATGGAGTCATTGAATTCCTCACTATACGAGGTTATCTGGAGCCCTGAGGATAGAATTCTGAGGGAGTTTATTACTGTGATAGAATTTGAATGGATTACTTACAATTGCAAGACTGTTCCTTTGTTATTTATATATATATGGTTATGACACCTTACATAAATTTACAAATAAGGACAGAACAGTACAAGTTTCTTATGAAAGGATTTCAGTACCCACTGTGCTAAAGCTCAGTGGCTTGAAGCCTTCTGTACAATTTGAGCAAATTGACTATATATGATGTTAAATGTGCTTGAAATTTTCGCAGTCCTGAAAGTGACTCTGGGGCTTGGATGCAGTCTCTGTTTTGCATAAACATTCTGCTTCTCCATCACCTTAGACTGACTCTCCATTACTTGTTAGTCATTCTCATTTATGGCTTTTGATGTAATACTAACAGCTTAAATAGCAGGTAAAACAACTTGTGTGGAGGGCCTTAATGGCACAATAAGCTGAGCTGCTTGGCCAAGCTGAGGGAACTTAATCTAAGGCAGATTTGAATTAGAGCAGTTCTGGCCATGCACAGAATTCATCAGCTGTTTAAAAATCATAGTACTGTAGCTGAACGCTGTGGCTCGGACTGTCAATATGGCTGTAGGTGTAGGGGATGTGTGAGCAGCAGTGCTGGGGTGAAGACAGAACGGCTTAACCTGTTCTGCCTTCTACACTTCCTTGATTTCACAGTCTGGAGTAATGCCTGTAAAGAGAAATGAGGATTTACCATTGGTACAGAAACCCAAAATATTCTTAGCTCGTGGGAGACTGGTTATGCACTGTTCTTGACCACAAAGCTGACACCAGTCTGCTCCCAGTAACTGGGGACCTCCTGTGAGCAATATTCTGCTGCCCATTAGACAACCATGGCAGACTTTCAGCAGCAAGGCAAGCACAGCACAGCACTTCCAGTACACACTTCTCTAGTGCCTCACTTGGATGCCATTATGCAGTACTGCTGTCTACTCAGAAGCAGTAAAACTCTAAGTTATATTTTGTTTTTCTTAGCTAGACACGTAGGCACCAGCTACCAGCCTGCACCTCCTCCTTATTGATCTGTATTGCACCACATGAAATAGGCCAAGCTGTCACCAGAGGCACCTGGGCTGGCTCCAGCAAGATGATGAATGGATGGGTTAAAGTTAATTGGTGTGAATGGCTAAACATGGCCATGTGTGACAGTAGAGGTGTACCTTTTATCTGTGTTCCTGGGACCCAGGCTGCAGAAATCTAGGCTGCACCCTTTACTCAGGCTTCCTGTACATTTTTGATACTGTAGTGCTCTAATATCTTGCTGTATGTCACTGTCATCTCAGCTGAGAGACTAATGCAAGGCTTCATCGTGGCTGTGTTGCCCTCACATCCTTTGCACAAGGCACAAATATTTACAAGACTAGAGCTAGAAAGAGCAGTCACTGAGTAATGTATGTGAAAAATGATCTGTGAAGGCAGACCTCAACTGCCTGGAAATGAAACACTGTGATAAAAATCCCATTTCTGAAGTGTGTGATTGTGCCAGGGAGAGCACTGCCTGCTCTGAGGTTTTATAGAAGTTGTACAGTTTGAACTTCTGTATACTAACTGGGACATCAGCAAAGTGTCCTAATGGCTTTGGGGACCACTTATCATGAGGCTCTTGCCAAGTCACCCAGATAGACTTCCCTGCCTGCGCTTCAGAGCGTCGTGTTCTGGTGCCAGCCTGGATACAAAAAGCTTTTAAACAAGGGAGGGAAAGTGTCAAGAGATGGCAGATTTGAGGAAATAAAAATTTTATTTAAAAGAGTAGAACATTTGGTTTGAGTTATTTCAAGCTCATATTGCTGGTGTGAAAGATTTCCTTTTGAGACATTTGCTCTTTAAGCTGGCAGTGAAGCAGCTGATGGTACAAAGGTGCGGTCTGTTTCTTGGCCATCCCTGTTGTTAGGCTGAGCATGGGTGCACTTTAAGAAGTATCACTCCAAACTTACTGAGACTGATGGCCAGACCAGCTCCCTTTGCTTGGGCTGAAGTGCTTTTCTTAAGGTCAGTTGTGGTATCCAGAGACTAGAAGGTGTGCAGAGATGTGCTATCCATTTGGTTTCCACTTGTCATTTGGACAGGTACAGAGGCACCTCAAAACAGCATGAGCAGTTGGAGGAAACATGGAGAGACAAAGGCAGGAGATCTCACTCTGTGGCCCTGAGGCACGTGGAGAGCAGACTGTCGCACCCTGTAAGGTAAGCTAAACCTCTGCTGAGGACAAGAGCTCTCGTGTGTGTATGACTGTTGTGATGCTCAGCTTGGTCTCTCAGAAGGCTTAAGCATCCTGCAACTTTTTTATGCCTATGTTTTTCTACCTGCTGTGTGGGCTCAGAGCACAATAGATGACCCCAGCTGGGAACTTCTGCTCTCTAACATGTTTCTGAAAGTTGGGTTTTGCTCTGCAAAGTGTTATTTGATACATGTACCGCCTGTGGATCCATCCTGGAGCTGCTGAGAGTTTGCAGGAGTTGGACTGCACAACAAAGGCAGGCTCACGACTGTCAGAGTTCAAGCCAGTGCTGTGTGAGGGGAGCTTTTAGTTGTGCAAAGCTGACTTGGTTAGACCTTCAGGAAGAATGCTTTGATTCCTAGCAGGCTGTGGTCAGCTTGGGAAGGTTTGCAAAGTTCAGTTGTGGGATGTCTGAAGGGACGAGAGCTTCAGTTGCTGTGTGTGCTGCTTGGGGACCCTTGGCCCTCTCCAGTAGTGTGAGAGCTGCGGGAGGCTTTGTGAAAGGGTGGGTGAGCCTTGCTTGCTGCAGCTTTAAAGGAGTTCAAGCCCCTGAGTTTTACTAATTTCTGCCAGAAGTGTAGTGCTGCTCTAAGTATCGCAAATCATGGAGAAAAGCACATATCATGAAAAGACCTCTTCCAAAGTACTGGACCCCTGCAGATCCAGGCTGCTGTGGTACGACCTGCCCCAGCCAGGGGAGCAGCTGGGCAAAGCCAGCCCTTCCTCCTGAGAAGGGAGATTCGTTAGGAGTGACCTTTCAGCCCTTCAGATATTCCATAAATGTGCTCTCCTGAGGTACTGTTATTGAACTACAGGCATCAGGCCTCGCTCTCCTGCTGGCTATGCAGCTCTGCTTCGTTGACAGGTTAGAGCAATGGGCACAGTTCCTCTAGGGCTGCAGCTCTGGAAAGGTCATGCAAAGGCTGTCACTCGCCTCTTAAGAACAGTAGGAAGGAAATCTTATCAGTAACTGTGACCAACAAAGCTACAGGAGATGTTTTGCAGCTTAATATGCTATTACAGATTAGACTCACGGGGGAAACTTCTGAAGAAAGAAGGCTCAGGTCTTTTAACAATACTGTCTCAGTCCAGACTCAGTGTGTGCTGTGGATTGCTAGGGAGCCTTTCTGAAGGAAACACTAAAAGACTTTGATGAAACTCACCAAATAACCTTAAAAAAAAACAAACAAACAAAAAACCAAACAAAAAAACCCCCAAAACCCACAAAAAACCCCCCTCACCTCCCAAAGAAACCCCCAAACACTTAAGTCACTCAAACCCCCAACCCATCTTGTGGTAACTTCACAAGAAGATTATTCTGTCTTTGTGGATCTTCTCAAGGAGTGAGAACGAACATATTCTGTGTCGTCTGTGTTTGTGTGCTTAGTGCAAAGGTTTCTAACAGTGTTGAGGAGTGTTGCAAGAGTTAGTCCCCCCTGGGATGCTGCACTGGCAGCACTGCTAGAGCTGGGAGCACAGCTGCCTGTGAAATACTTGTGGAAGTGGTGGGTTGCTTGCAGCAGGGAGCTGGCAGGCGTTCAGAGGGTAGGGAGTGAGGGTAAAAAATGACAAAGAGTTGTGAATGTGTGTCCTCTGGAGCAAAGGTTCTAGAGGCAACTAAACAAGTGCACAGTTTTCTTAGAGAGCAGGTTGTGTTGTGTGTATGAACTCAGTTTCACTTGTTTAAGGGTTTGTGGCAAGTCTCTGTGGTAGGAAATTAAGTGCTCATTGGCAGCCCTGGTACTGCACTGAGTAGGACATTTCTATTCCCTGTGTGATATCCAAGCATCTGCTTTGCAGTCAGGGAGTGACTTTTCAGTGTTGTAATGGGAGCTGGCACCTCTAAAACTGCTTGGAGTGAAAAAAGTGCCCAGGATTAGTTTAACTAAAATTCATCAGGCATCTATATGCATTGTGTAAGGCACAGGTACCACCTGCTTCAGGAGCAGCAGTACGCACACATTAGCTGCTTTGGTGTCCACCATAAATAGGTATGTTCTTAAAACAGATTCTGTTCCTCAGCTGAAGAAGGTACCTGAAAAGAAATGAAGCTGAACTACTGACACCTGTTCGTTCTCACTGCACTCCCAAGAGTGGTGATTGCATGTAAAAGAGTTAGACATGTACCTAAGCAACTGCTAGGTAGTTCTGATTGACTTGGTTGGATTTGTCCGAGGTACATTATTAATAGGACATTGTGCTCGCCTTGAAAGCCATGTTTTAAAGCTCTTTCCTAGTTCTGGAACACCCAGATCATAACCTCTGAGGCATATTTGATTCAAATTGGTGAAGCTAGGTGCAAGTATCAGCCATTGCTGACACTGGTGCTTACTACTTGGAAAGTTCTGCTGAAATATATAAGCTGGAGCAGACCCGGAGGTGAGGTTTTAAATTCAACCATCTTCATTTGTCCAGTAAGTCTGGGTTTTCATACAGTGCACAATGTGCACAACACTCATTTGTAGAAAGAGGAGAGAAGAGGAGGTTGATTTATTTCTTTCTACGCCCCCAAGGCCAGAGTCTGTGAGATGAGGTCCTGCCACCAAGGTTACCCAGAGGGGAGGCAATGGAAGGCACAGCAAAAGTTGATGGCAGTGGTGTCTATTGCCAGCTGTAAAGGCCTCTGCAGTATCCTTGTGCCCCAGCTCACTGCCTGTGTTAAAAAGCAGTTGATTCCTCACACTCCTTTCTGGCTTAATGAAAATGTGAGGCTTTTAAAAGCATAGAAAGATTCAAATGGCAGCCTGATACTTATGGTAATAAACTGCTGCTAGATTCCTCCTGTAAAGCAGCTCGAATGGTGCTTTGGAGTGGCCACATTTAGAGCTCCACAGCATCTGCAAAGCTCTGCCAGGCTGTCTTTCCCTGCTGCCCTAGCAACGCAGAGGCAGGAGCAGGAGCTGTAACTTTAAAATATGGCTTTCCAGCCAGAAAGCCTTCCCCTGCAGTACTGAAACCTTTCTCAGCATTTCAAGTGAGTGGGAGATTGTTTCCCCAGTCATAAGTCTGACTTCAGATGCTATAGCAACCAGAATTAGCCCATGTGTCATCCTAATAGTAGTTTCAAAGAAGTCTTTACAGGATCAATCCAGACCATGCAAAGCAGAAGGATTTTGAGCCTAGCCACTAAAAACTGGAGCATTGTGAATGTACCACAGGATGAAAGGGACATGGAACAAGGCAAGGTGGTGGAAAGAACATGGGAAGGGACATAGCTGTTGGCTATGTTTCACCTTTCAGTTTGTGTGGTAGTGACTTGACATGAGGACACTTTTTCACAGTTTTTATCAGAACTGCATTTTCTTTTCCCTTGCCTTCCCAGAGGGAAATAATAGCACTGGTTTGGTTTAGAAGGGCCATTAAAAGGTCATCTAGGCCAACCCTTCTTCCGCAGAGGAGGCTGTAGGAGGGGAAGCTCTATAAATATGAGTGTGTCTACACAGAGCCCTTGCTGGTTATTGCATGTGATGATTTTTAGGGGCAGAAAACCAGATTTGTCAGCAAGGCTATCACACACTGTTCCCAAGCAGGGTGTGAAGTGCTGCTGCCCCTGCACCTCAGTGCAGTTCTTTGCCAGTGGTAGGGCTTGTGCAAGAGAAAGCCAGGTGTGCGAGTTCTGCCTGTCACATGTGTTGAGGTCACTGTCTAATAAGCATTGGGGATGTCACTGCAAATTTGCAGAAGAGAGTGGGGTGCTCTGGTATGGGTA
The DNA here is from genome assembly GCA_013399055.1 of Ramphastos sulfuratus. Taxonomy (NCBI): domain Eukaryota; kingdom Metazoa; phylum Chordata; class Aves; order Piciformes; family Ramphastidae; genus Ramphastos; species Ramphastos sulfuratus. The sequence goes on from WBNM01007721.1 coordinate 37,907, forward strand.
GGGAGCCAATCTGACCTGACTTTGCTCGTACCTGATGAGGTATGAGCAGTCTGGAAATTTGGAGAGGACTTTGCATGTGTAAGGCAGTTGTTGGGATTGGCAGTTCACGGTATCACACACAGTATAGCAAGGTTGGAAGAGACCTCAAAGATTCAAGTCCAACCCATTACCACAGACCTCAAGACCAGACCATGGCACCAAGTGCCACGTCCAAACCTGCCTTGCACACCTCCAGGGACGGTGACTCCACCACCTCCCTGGACAGCCCATTCCAGTGGGGAATGACTCTCTCAGTGAAGAACTTTCTCCTCACCTCCAGCCTAAACCTCCCCTGGCACAGCTTGAGACTGTGTCCTCTTGTTCTGGTGCTGGTTGCCTGAGAGAAGAAAGCAACCTCCTGCTGGCCACAACCACCCTTCAGGTAGTTGTAGACAGCAATAAGGTCTCCCCTGAGCCTCCTCTTCACCAGGCTAAACAATCCCAGCTCCCTCAGCCTCTCCTCATAGGGCTTGTGCTTGAGGCCTCTCACCAGCCTCGTTGCCCTTCTCTGGACATGTTCAAGCACCTCAATGTCCTTCTTAAATTGATGGGCCCAGAACTGGACACAGTACTCAAGGTGTGGCCTAACCAGTGCAGAGTACAGGGGGAGAATGACCTCCCTGCTCCTGCTGGCCACACCATTCCTGATGCAGTTGTAGCAGCAGCTCCTACCAAATTCAGTCCTTATGCTGAAGTGCTAGCAGCAGTGAACCTCTGTCTGTGTGTACTTGAGCAGACTTTGTGGGCGACCTGACATTGTTAGTCCAGTGAAGCTCCTCTTCTGGTTTTGGATGTCAGGGATGACCCTGGGTGGAAGCAGACTGTTGGAGCTCAGAGGCAGTTAAGATGTTCATATGAACCTTGCTAGGCGCTACCTCTGCCTAAGCCCTGAATTCCAGCAACACTTGGGTTTGACCTGAGAACATGAAAAGCTGGACAATCCTTTCTTTCCTTCTGTGACTAGTTTCACAGATTCACCACACACAGGTTTAAGCTGCTGTGTCTCATGTGAATCTCTGTGGCTTTCACTGCCAGCTGCTGGAGTGCCCTGGTGTGCTTGCTCCTGCCATCTGAGTGTACCAATGTGCTGCTCTACTCTGCTTTGGAGAGCTTTTGGCATTTCCCCCCTGCGAGGCACTCTGTGGCCCTGTAACCTTCTGTTTTTCTTTGTGATGGACAAAACAAATCGAGCTCCTTAATCCCCCAGTGTGAGGCAGCACCGTGTGTAATGGCAGTTAGCTGTGTCAGTAGGAAATCTTGCAGTGAAAAGTGTCAGTGCCAGGAGAGGGAAGTTTCATAGGTTTGTGTGAGACCAGCATATTCCAAGCGCCTCATGATCTATATCCATGCAAATGCTTTGCTTGTAAGTAATCTGTGAAAGTGCAGGATGCACCAGGGCACTGCTGGAGGGGCAGGCTGACAGCTCCAGCGTTAGCTGGCCAATGTGCCAGAGCTCAGAACGTGGCACAAGGAGACCAACACCAGGGTTAGTTAGGTACCTGCACAGAAAGAGGCTTTTGTTTAGTCATACGACAGCAGGGATGACAACATTTAACCAGAGTTCAGCTCACGAAGAATTAGTGATGGATATATACAGAGAGATGCTGCTCATCTGGGTGTGACTGGATTGCAAAGAGACTACTCAAAATGAGCACAGCCTGCTGACAGTACAGGTTTGTCCTCTACCAGCTCATTGCTAGCCTGCTCAAGTAGATACCTGGTTGCAGTTTCATGACTACAATTCTGTTTAAACAAGGAAAATGTCTTGGTTAATTTGTGTGTAGTTTGAGGTTTGACATAAAATAATGCTTATGGTATATATTGTGTATTTTTGATAATAGGCAGCACCCCAAGCTTGGTTTTGGGCTGCTTAGACTAGGGAAGAATGCCATGAAATGCTGTGTGCAGGCAGAACCAGCCAGGCCACCTCTGCAGGTCAGCAGCAGCTTGCACTTCTCTTCCTACAGACAGAGTCATGTTCTGGACAGCAAGATTTAATCAAATCTCTTCTTCCAGACAGGTTTCTCAGGGCTGGCTGGGAAGAGAGGGCAGGGACTGTCTCTGTGGTGTCTCTGTTGCCTGTGAAAATGATCACTTGTTCAGTCCTGAATCCCAGTGATGCAAATGTTTGGAGTGTGTGTTTTATGTTAAAATGTAGCAAGGATGCAAAAATCTCAACTATAAGACTTAAAAACATTAAAAAAGTAAAATGTACTCTCAGCAATAGCTGGAGACTCAATAGACAGAGTTAAATACTGAAAACAGCAAATTATCACAACCATTAACTGATCAGCCATGGAAGGCTCTCTTTGGGTAGATAGAGATGATGTAGAAAATCTTTCTCTCTCCCTCCATGTCTCATCCACTAGACAGGTCCATCATGGCATGGCCACTGCAGCACTAACAGCTGCTACAAAAAAGAAGTTGTACTGTGAACAGTGTAAGGGAAGAAGTGAGAGAGCACCCAAAATGATTTCTGAAGCATGTGCTCTAAGTTCTGGATGAACAGAGTTCTGGCTGCACGTGGTCGCCTCTCCAGCTCTGCTGAGGAAGAGCAAAGCTCTCACTGGAGCTGGGTTAGGGCAATGATCTGATTCCTGCTCCCACAGAGAGCAGAGAGTGGGTAGCTAGGAGGAGGTCTTCTTCCCTTGGAACTCAGAGTATTCTTCACAGAGTTGCTGAGAGCAGTGGGGTAGCATCACTCTTTCTCTTCTTGTTCCACGAGGGATGGGTGTGAGTGGAGAATGGGCACATCTCTGGGTGCAGGAGGAGGCAGGGGTATGTAGGGGCTCCCTGGAGATGTGACAGTAGCAGCACAGTTCCTGGGCTCTTAGCAGGCTGCTGCAAGCCCACCTGGTCTTTATGGACTGTAGGATCTTGTTAAGTGATATGAGTGGAGCTCGATGCTCTGAGGAGAAGATAAAATACTTTCCAACAGCTGCTGTTTCAGCCAGGGTGTGTAAATACACTTGATAAGGGTTCTCTGGAAATGTGTCTTTAACTGAAGAGCTGACAGGGGAGACTGCAGAGCTACACAAAGCTAAAGCCAAGCTACTGGTACCGGTAGGCTTTGCTGGGAGTACTAAACGTTTCTGCTCAGCGTTAGCACCTGCCTCACGCTGTGCCACTCATCTCCACACGAGTGCTGAGGCAGCTGACTAAACTGCCAGAGCATGTCACTGTAAATCATTCCTGCTGATACAGCCTCATACAAAAACCCCCAAAGCAACCAACCAAAAAACCTAAAACCTGAACCCAAAAATCCCAGAGTTTTGTTCCTGAGGAGCTGAGTTATGTATTATTAAACCAGTCACAGAGTGATAACCTAACAAAGTTCCCTGACTGGTTTTCTATGTATCTGAACACATGTACAGTCTTTTTTATAGTGTCTTCAAAGGCTGAGCTTTGCTGCAGCACATTCAGAGTGTAAAATGACATCTCTGTTAAAAAATGAATGAAATTTGACTTCTTAGATCCTTGGGCAAAATCAAGCCTGCAGTAGTAACTGCTTCCAGTACTCTTTAGTCATGGTAGGTGATGAGAAAACTTTGAGATTGTCCTTCCCGTATCACAAATCCCTAGGGAGGGAGAGTGTGTGTGAGAGAGAACAAGAGGTTTGTTGCACAACTTCTCTGCTGGCAGAAGCTGTGATACTGCTGAAGTCTCTTTCCAGCAAGTGATTTGGTTGTGTCAGATGTTTGTGTCCACAGGTTCCCTGGAGATGCCAAGAAGGGGTAATAGGTGGCTATTTAGGAATAGTGGAGAGATGGGGGCAGAGCTGCTGTGCTTCATGTTTTAGTCATCTGGTGTAACTTCTCTTCCTTCCCCAGCTAGGACTTTTGTGCACATGAAGCTCGAGTCAGTTTGGCTATGAAAGGTCATCAAATGCTGGCTGGTCTATCCAGTATCTCTGATTAGAACTGAGAATCTTGTAGAGGCACTAACAATCCTTGAGAAGCTAATTAAAGCTGAAATATGAGTAGAGTAACACCCTCCAGGAGAAAAATCAATCACATCATTGCATTGGAAGAAAAAGGTTCTGAACCTCAACTCAGATGCCCTTTGTGTTCTGAATTGCACAGCCTCTCTCTGAATCTGCTTTGTTGGTTGTTGGGTTTTGTTTTTCTGGTTTGTTGTTGTTTGGTTGGTTGGTTGGTTGGTTTGGTTTGGTGGGTTTTTTTCTGCTTTAACTATTAGGAGCTTTTGCTAGACCAACAGCCAGGGCAGTGTGGTTATTAAGTTTTTTTAAAAGAAGTTAGTTCTGCTTGTGTCACAAAAGCCAGGAAGCCCAAAGTGTCTTTTCACAGTTGTACAGCAGCAGTGGATCTACCACATTTACAAAGTTAGATCACTGGCAAAGTCAGTTCAGGGCACTGCTGTGAGCACAGGGGAGTGGAGAACGTGTAACAGGGTGTGGTTAGATTGGCTCATCCTGTCTTAAAACTGTGCTGCCCCTTTGCAGCTGTCCCTGCATGGCTGCAGAGCCAGGAGCAGTACTGTGTGCTGTTTCCAGGCAAGGGAGTAGCCACAGCTCTTTCAGACGCTGTCACAGCAGACCACACACTAGCACAGATCTGTCCTCTATACTCGCTGCCACAGCAGAAGAAAGGATCTGGGGACCAGAGTCCACAATCTTTGTGCTGCTCCCCATGCAGCCCACAGTACAGGATCTGTGCCATGGGCAGGTGACCAGCTCGGCCACGCAGACCAAACTTGATGCTCATTCAGTTGCAGCATCTGCCAATCTTACTGCCTCTGTGGAGACCTCTGGAAGCAAGCCACTTTCTGATACTCTTGAGGATTCTGACGCTAATCATTTTGCTTTGTTTCATTAGCTTGGCTGTAATGTAGCAGAGCTAATGCAGTCATAGCCCAGTTAAGGTACCAAGCAGCTTTAGCTGCTTATCTGCCACGGAAAGAACTACATTCACTTGTGCGATGAAAATTAAATGTGGAAATAATTCCTTTTTCCTTTCTGGAATATTACTGTGCTATTAAATAGGCTTAAGACCATTAAAGAGTAATGACATGAAGTTGCATGCATCATTATTTTAAAGGAGATTGAATGAAAATATACTCTCTATCTGTTCCAGCCCTTGCCTAATCCTCAGTTTAATAGAGATTTGTAAGGGCCATGATGAGGGTGCATTTAACAATGAAGCAGAGTCTCCAGTCTCTAAAGCAGGAGTTTTAGTATCCATGCTGTGGGTGAAGGAAGCATAAAAGACACCAAAGACCTGTTTTCTCAGTTTCAGTAACTTTAAAGGTTTTCTCTTAAATAATGTAGTTAAACCTAGAGAATACAATTACAAAATAACAGTAAAATATCAGACAGTTTGCTCTGTTACTCCTGGTGTAGCAGCTAGTTACAACCAACTTGATTTCTGTAGTTTACTCTCTAGCCACTTTTGGCTCCACTGCCCTGGTCTGAGCAGATGTGGGCTGCTGTGCAGCATACTGTGGCTTCCCTGTTTTACCGGTGGGAAGGTGAAACACAGGAAGATGAAGACTTAGTTTTCACTTCCAAATCCTGTGTAACAACTCAAGAAACTGAATCTGGATCTTTAAAGCCCGTGGCCAGCATCCTTCCACCTCAGGTACTTCATTAGCTGAACTTGGTCTCTCCGATCTGATTCAGAAAAAAGCCTCTTCTGCTTGTCACAGTTGAATGGTTGGCGAGATTAGAGCATGGGTTGTCCTCTCTTCCCACTGGTGTCCTTGCCCGAGTTCAGAAGCTGTGTGTTTGTGAGAAGCAGCCAGCTTCTTTGTGCCATACAAGCAGAAGACCCCAAAGACCCTCTAAGGCAGCAGGCTCCTTTCCTGCAGAGGCAGCCTGGCAGGCACTGCCACTCACACCATGTCTGTCATGCTCAGAGCACCAGGCAAGGAGAGAGCTGCCTCTGCCACAGGGCACTGGGTGAGGCTGAGGGAAACCACAGCTGCCTTGGCCCTGCAGCTCTGCTGCCTCTCATGCGCCCTGGCTCACCCACAGCTCCTCCTGTCCTGCAGGGCTCTTGGACAGAGCTGAAAACAGCTACTGAGACCCACAGTAGCTCACCGGGGACGTGTCCACAAAGCTTTGTAGACTTCCTTCACCTGCCTGAGTGTTGGCTGCCCTGGGTTTATATTTCAGTAAAACTTCCTGGAGTCTCAGATCAAGCATGCACTTAAAAAAAATGCAGCTTCTTTAGAGGGCCTGAAAACTTGATTCAAGTTCCTTTGCTGCTCCGAGAGAAAAGGGTGCAGGTGTCTGTGTGCATGCACAGAACACCTGCAGCGCCCTCTGCAAGGCTCTACTGCCACGCCCGAGCCTTCCACAGGGTGTAAGATCCAAGCTGTCAGCGCTTCTGCAGGCCGTGGCTCACCAGGTCCTTCCCTGCCACCTAGAGAGGGATAGGGAACGCAGTCAGGGGCTGCAGTGCCTGCAGTTCCCCGGGCTGTGGATCTGAGCCCCTGAGAGAGGAGGGAGCTGGGAGGGCTTGGGTTTTTATAAGACATTGGACTTCAAATGTGTTTTGATTTAGAAGTAGGAGTAGCTTTTATCAGTGGAAAAATTTTTACATCTTAGCTGCCTTCTTTCAAAACAAGGAATAGAAGTTGCTGCCAAATAACTGCAACACGTATTCAGGATAAAATATTGATAGGAGGAGGAAATGGAGCCTGTGTTTACTAAGAAAGAGCTTGTATGCTGTGGTAGCAATTATAGAATCATAGAATGGTAAGGTTGGAAGGAGACCTCAAGGATCATCTAGTTCCANGTACCCTCAACTCTTGTGCATTTCTTCAAATCTTGGTTATAAATCCAAAATATATAATTAATGATCCCATCAATAATGCATTTCTAATTTTAAAATATCAAATGAAATCCCCTTGCTTATTTTTATAGAATGGCCCTTTAAGAGAAATCTTTATCAGCATCGAGTCTTACAGTGAGACACAGAGGAAAGATCAAGAGGCTGAAATCTGTGGTAGATTGACAGGGAAGTTCCTGTTTGGAAAATGCAAAGTATTTAATGGTTTTATAGATCCCAGCTTTCCCTTCAAAGAAAGAAAAAGTGACTGCAAGATGAAAGCACCTGGGTAGCTCCGGAGACTGGCGATGGGATGCAACTTCATCTCTTTCAGTCACCATTTCAGGTCTGGACAGGTTAAAACAGAAACCCATTAACCTTTGATTGGTGCATGAAATAGATTGCTGGGTTCAGACTCAGTGACTGCAAAGCAGGTGCCTGTTGTATGAAAACCACCTTTAGAGGTGACTCTAAATTGACGCTTTTGTGAGCTGTCTCAGCTGGACAGGGAGTCTGAGGCACATGAGAAGTGAATGCTGCCTTTATCTGGGGATTATGTCTGTCCTCTCTTAAGCTGGTTTCATATCAACCACTAGTCTCCAGGACATCCTAATTCACCGTGCCATAGCTGGGGCCACGCTGTCATCCAGGGTCTGGTGTGAACGGTACAGTGGGACAGCAGGAAGGATTTTCCTGGATGCTCATCAGCAAGGTGCTTGGCAGGGGCACTCTGAAGATGCAACCTCAGTGAGTTGTCTTTGTTTCAGAACTGTTGTTCACGTTGTTCTGGGAGCAGGTTGATGAGCACTACGGTTTAAGAGCAGTTTGCTTCACAACTCAGTGTAAAGCAAAACGATGACGTGGGGGGAAAGGGGACTGCATGCACCCTGGTGACCACCGCCGCCCCCCAACTGTCCTGGCTCTAAGTGATTTCACAGCCAGAGTTATTTATACACTGTGTGACTCACCTGCCTGAGAAGCAACCTTTGTGGTGCCACTTGTGTGTCATTTCTTCCTTAAAATATTCATCCCATGTTGTTACATCAGTGGTGGAAGTGCTGTAAGCACCAAAACAGTGATGAAATGGGGGAGAGAGAGGAAAAAAAAAAAAAGAACAAGTGTGGAAATTGCTTCATGTTAATCATAACCTGAAAAATTGATAAAGTCGACTTGCTGTTTTTAGTTTCCATCCTTGCCTCAATAATAAAAAGCCTTCTGATGCAGGAGGATTAAAACCAGAGTCTATGTTTCCTCTTGAGCCTGAACTTACATCTGCAGTTTGTTGTGTCTTTACAGCTATTTCAATGGCTGCCATGAAATAGTTCCTAATTTACAATAACAATGAAAAATCAGGATCAGCCCTTCCTTTGCCAGGCATTAGGAAGCTAATTTCTTTTGCATGAGGCATAGGTACAGCTTAAGATGTTCCTTGAGTTTTTGCAGGGGCTGTTTGCTCACAGGGGTGAGTTTTGGCTCAGCAGAATACTTTCGTTCTTCTTGCAAGAATTTGGATCTGTAACTCTTTGTATCGCTCAGCTTCACCCCACATCTACTTGACTATGTCTTTCCATTGATGTGGTGTCCTTTAGCTGCATGTTTTCATTTGTATGCAGTAAGGCTTTCCCCCCTTGTTTTCCTTTTTTGTTTTTTATTGTTGGGAGAGTCTTGCTTCTCTATCGCGCGGTCTCATTTATTCCGTAAGAGTCACTGTTTTGCATTTCCATGAGGCACTGAGCCATTCCAGTGCGGGGAGGTAATCTTCCTGCACAGTGAGTTATGTGCATGAAAAGGCAAAGAATGTGAACTGGCTTTTAGCACTCCTTGCTTCTGGTTTTCACCTTTTTTCAATCTTCTTGCTGTCTTTTAAAACCCAGTTTCTAGTGGTTTTGTGGTGCTGGCTTTGTTTTTGCTGCGAGATAGCTGAGGCTTAACTGTGTGAGATGTTTGCATGCTTGTTCCCTTAATCCAACCAAATTCATCTTTATGAATCAACATCTTCTTTATTCATATTGTCCTTGGTTTTAGTTTAAAGTAGAAATCCCCTACCAATGTAGCAGTGCGTTCAGATAAGAATTTGGAATACTCATGGCCTGATTACGTTGATGGTGTAGTGTACTAGTAGTAGTAGCTAGTGGTCAGAGCCTCTTGGCTACCCTACTTGTTACTGGGAGGTAAAAGAGCCCTGGAAAGTTATGGTAGGTGTTGAGGATGTTTTTGACTACAGGTGACAATACTGGTGGGCACAGGTGGCAATACCTCCAGGTGACCATACCAGTCTTCAGCTGCTCTGTCTGGAGGCAGTGCATTTCTAAAGCAGATGGCTCATTGGAGATGCTCTTTTAACTTGCTTCAAGCTTCTGCCTTGCACTGCTCTGTTGCAGGTTCTTTGTGCAGACAGAATACAAATACCAAAGTGGTGGAAGTAGAATATGTGAGAGAGGAAAGCCTGTGGACAGGCTAATGGAACCCTGATTGCTTGGGTGCAAGGGATGAAGTGATGTGCTAGAGCTGGGACTTCAGTTCCTCTCTTACCCTTTGTTTCACCTCTGAATGGTGTAAATGCTGTCCATGTGCAATGGTGTTTCTGCTGCTGCGTGGGCAATGCCTAGAAACGTTTCTCTGCTCTGGATGTGGTGCACTGATCATGTCCTGGGGAAGGACGTTTGCTTCTCATGGTGGCAGCATAGGTTCTGGTACATGCAGCCTCTGCTGGGTGGCTGACAGCAATAGCTTGAGCCACGAAGACTGGAAGGGACATTTTGCTTTGGCTGGATGAACGGGGAAAAGTCAGGCCAGTTCTAGTGCTTCACAGGTGGAAAACCACAAAAGATTTGACAAGCTGAAAGCTCAATGGGATTTCAGTTACACAGACACTAATGTCAAATAAGCAATTATACAGAAGTCAAACTTCTCTTGCAGATTCGTACCAAGGCAGAAGAACATTACACATAATTACATTACACAGCATTTTAAGGATGAAGCTCATATTCCAGGCTCCATTAGCTTCCAGAGGCTCTATAATGTATCTGTTGAACACATCCTAAAAAGTGAGACAAGATTGTCATTGATTTTTGTTCACAGGGAGAGATTTAGTTGACAATTGATGTTGCAGTTCCAATTTGACTTCTTTAGATACTTACTGACTTAAATTTTGGTATCCCTATCCACAAGGCCCTTGTGTGACACCAGGCATGCTTCTGGGTGTATTTTTTGACCTTGTTAAAATTCTCTTGTGGCAGTGACGTGAGTGCTGAAGCAAAGAGCTGCAGTGACTCAGCTATTGCAGCTCCTGGGTGTCTGCTCTGCCCCCTGGCCAGAGGTTACAGCCTGTGTAGCAGAGATGCTGGAGACAAGTCTATGCTTCTTTCTTGCTCCTACAGTTCATAGCCTGACTAAAATTTTAGTGTAAATGGCAGTTTAAATACCCCAGACAGCAAACTGGAGTGGCTGAGGAGTGGACCTACAGGAAAGTTGTCTGAATGTGATAGTAGCTTAAAATTCCTGTAGCCTTCAGGAACCCCCTTATCCCTCTTCTCCTGGCAGCTTCAGAGCAAACACTGAGGTTGTTCTGTCCTTAACGTTACAGAGTGTCCCTCTTCCTACACACACAATGGTTACTGTCTACAGTCAGAAACTCACCTTGGTGATGGGACTGTCTCCGAGGCATTCTGAAGAGAGTGGATGAAGAAGGTGACCCTGGGAAAAGAAGCCTCTAAAGATCTGCTGATCATTGTGGATGTGAGTGTAGTGTCTGCAGACTTTTTTCTATTGGAAGAATTTGTCAAGCAGTAGTTCACGCGATTCCTTCCTGAGGACATGTGTTTAGCTGCTTTGCCCACTGACACTTGCTGAAGTGGAAAAAGCAGAACTGCCCGATGAAAATATCTATTCTCCTGCAAACCAGGCTGTTACTTTCAGCAAGTCCGATACCAGATTGCATATGAGGTTATTATTCTTCTATGTTAGAGCAAGCTGCTGATATGTGGTCTCACCTGACTCAAGAAGGTTTTCACCCTGATGGGAGATGGGGCTGATGGGCTTTCTTTTCAAAGTAGATGTTGGTCCTTGAGGTAATTGTATTTCCATTAGACATGTAAGTTCCAAGCTAGAAAGAGTCTTATTTCTGGAGCAGTGTTACATACACACAGCGCTGCTTAGATTCAATAGAACTAATCAATTCTTCCCATCTGTTATGTTCTCTAATCTCTATTCTGAATTGTTGTGCTTTGCTAACACACTGTGTCAATTTCAGTGTGCAGTTCTGGGTTAGAAATGGGCTCTCTGTGTTCCCTTCAGCTCTTCAGCTTCTGAAAACTGAAATTCTTTGACATTGTTCTTAAAGCCCATTGCTTAATCCAAACAACATATTATATATATTATATA
>WBNM01007726.1:0-14118 GCA_013399055.1 Ramphastos sulfuratus
CTTAGCAAGTTCACTGATGATGCGAAACTGAGGGGATGGCCAACAGCCCATCAGGCTGTGCTGCCATCCAATGACATCTGGACAGGCTGGAGAGCTGGGGGAAGGCAAGCCTTACAAAGTTCAATAAGGACAAGTGCAGAGTCCTCCATCTGAGGAGGAATAACAGCAGCACCAGTACAGGCTGTGGGCTGCCCTACTGGAAAGCAGTTCTGTGGAGAAAGGCCTTAGAGTCCTGGTAGACAGCAAGTTCTGCATGGGCCAGCAATGTGCTCAAGAATGGACTTGCTGTAGCATGATCTGCCCTCAGTTCAGGTGTCTGGATCAATAGCTTACACCTGAACCTGTTAATCACTGTGGCTTTTAATTTCGATTTAGGGATTGCTCAGTGTAGTTACCAAGCATTCTGCTCCATCCAGAGGGAAGTTTCTGCTGAAGAGAAACAACATGTTATTCCAGCCTGGTAGCAGATCATTGAAAACTCTTTTCTTCATTAACTGCTAATTCTTCTGCAGCATGCAAAGAGAACAGAAAACTCAGAAAGACCAATTATGGATCCATGGGAACCTAATGACCTGCTCATTCAGGACTGCACTTAGTGCACAAACTAATTCATGGCCGTGCAGAGACACTACTCACTGCAAATGAAAAGTTGCAAAAGTCTACAAATGCTCTCTGAGACAGATTGCTGATTTCCATCTTTCTTTATCATCTCAGCTGATTAAGACAGAAATACATCCCTCGAATAATACCAATTACATAAAGCAAATGGTGATCATGAGAATGCCACGAAGCTACCTCAGCACGTCTCACCAGCCAGAAGTTCTATGGAAGAACCACAGCACCCTCCAAAATACTACCCAAGTTTCTGTCTCCTCATCACTTGCAGTCATTCAAGAAAGAACAGCCCACCACAAGTCATGCACTCCAGCACCAGTACTTTCATGGAAAATGCTGTGCAGGATTAGGAAGATTTGATGCCCTGAGCGGCAATGCTAACAGATCTCTTCATTCTTTGCTGCTTTGATTTATTATAGCAGTGTTTTCACACAATCCTTGGGAACCCCCCCCCCCCTCCATTGCCCCCTAAAATAGATTTATCACAAAATCCTATCCTCCTACCAGCCATCTTCAGACCATAGTATACATATATCTGATTATTAATTAACTAATACATAGAAATAGCTTCAAGCCTTTTAACCTCTTCCTTCATCTTCTGTCCTTCATGAGTGTAGATGACAATGCAGGGGTGGTGTTCAAAACACAGCTTCTTGAGTAGCTGTAGTCATATCATCACACTTTGAGCCCTCTAGCCAAGGGCTTACACTGAAGTCATTCAGAAAGCAAGTATCTGAACTATTTTCCCTGTACAGGCAACTGTGTTTCTAGACACATAGCACCCTTACACTGATGACGTTGACATGGAGAAACAAGGATGGCTAACTGTGAGGAGTTCATATAACAAAAACGTCATATAACTTACCAGTAGGTATTTTGACCTGAAAAGAGAAAGGACTATGATGTTAGCACAGCTTGCCTGCCTATCCCTTAGCACTGTGACATCTCTGTTCTCAGGATGGATCATAGCTCTTCCTTTTGGAGTCCATCCAAATACTTCCAACAATATGAAATAAAACTCCAGATAAATAACAGGAAGGGAGAGAGCCAAATGCACCAACAGCTTCTGAGTATATTCAAGCCCCCTGAAACTAAGACAATGAAATGAAGCTAGAGGAATTAGCTGCATTGTCCTTAGGATGTGCTTACAGGGAAAATGCACAATTATTGACATTTGTCCTCCTCCTTCTCTCTCCCCAGCACTCCCAATCCTGCCCCCTCCTACTCAGCAGCTAGCCAGTGGAGAATTTTATACTACAGCAGCAGATATCAGGACAACTAAGGAGAAAAAAATAAACAACCCAATTCAGGTCCAAACCTGTAAGCAGATAATACTAATAGCTTCATAGTACAATTCTCAACTTCACTATCTGTTCTAAATAAAATATGGTGAGAAAATGTACTTTTAATCTCTCTTTGGAATACCAGTTATTAAAATACTGTATTGTTTACAACTTTGCACAGAATAAGAAAGTGGCCTTAGAATTCTATATCAAAAGAAAATTGATGATAAAAAACAGTGTAGGTTTGTGAATTTATCTGAAGGCAAGTTTTTTTTGAGAGGTACAACTATATCAGTATCCTACCACCAGGGCTTATCACCCAAATAAATGTCTAGTCTTGGCAGAAGTAGACAATTCCACAATATTTGACGTTCAATGATTCTGTAATTTCTAGTGGGACTTGCATGAATTTGATTCAGGAAATAATATCACTTTGGAGAGTGACTTAGCCAGGCATTAGCCAGTTAACAATCTCTTACCCTGAGATATTTGTCCCAGAACCAGGTAAATCCCACAATAGAGGTACTTTCATTTAAGCTAGGTGCCTGCCTTCATTGCAGTCAGCACTAATGTTAGATGAGACAGTAGAACTTGATTCATCTGAGTACAGCTTGAAATGTCCTGAAAAAAGGGATAAGTCCTGCACCACATTCTAATGACTGTAATGGCAAGACTTCCACTGATTATTTTAGTCCCAAGGAGATTTGCTCACAAATGGATGTATGTATAGACACAGCCTAGATATGCAGGTTTAGTCAGTAGGAGATACCTTGCAACAGGACTAGTTACAACAGTAGAAACTAAAGTTCCCAGGAAATCTAGGTTCTCTGAAGGCTTAATATCAATAAGTATACAGCTGCAGCCAATTCAACTTTGATATTTGGTAGCTGTGTATATACATTAGTAAACTAAATACACCTGGCACTTTCCCCTAGCACTGGGGCCAGCCAGCATAGTGTGGTCCACACCCTAACTATTAGATTCTCTTATTTTCCAAAATAATAATGGCTACGTCCAAAACTGCCACTATAAACAACTTCTGTTCTATGCTAATACTCAGACTTTGCCTAGAAATTGTTTTGAGTTAGGCACAAGGCAAAGCTATATTTGGGACCCTTCTAAAAATCCATTGGTTGAGTTCCAGTGCTTCTGATCTTCCCTGGTACACTTTTAGTTTACTGTTATAGATGGGTCTTGAACAGAAGTGTTAGCAATCCAGAGGTGGGTTTAAACAGAATTGGTTTCACTACATCCTGAATTCAAAGATATGAGGTAGAGAGACAGCATATTTCAAGTTGAACCTCAATGAACGCACTTCCAAGGGAGCTTCCAGCAGTATTTAAAGACTGAATCAAGTCAGGTGAAATCAGGTGATGTTTAGTTTGTTCATAGGACCTTGTTGACTGATAGATTATATAATCAGTCAAATGTAAACTGGGAACTTTACTAGGTTATATTACTGTTAGCTTGTCGGCTAATAAGTGATTGAAAAAGCAGATCCATTGCCTCTGAATAACACTACAGCTCCTTACTCAATATAACTCCCCAATTTTCTGTCTAGAGACTGATGAGAGTTACGAGGAACACTTCTCACATCTTTAGAGCTACCATGTTGGTACCTTCTCATCCAGGTGCTTGACAGTAACACTTCATGGACAGCCAGCTACTTGGACCCTTGGCTTCAAGAGAAGGGGACCAAGAGGGATGTGTCCTTATTCCATGGGCCTTCCTCTTAAAACCATGTCTGCCACACTCAGTAAACCTGCCGTCTCACTTTTGGTCTAAGACCATGGGTTTTATGACTTCCCATCACTTTTGTCTTCAGCCCAGGGCAAGAAATACAGCTTTAAGGCAAGAGAAGCTGGGCTTGCATCCATGGGTATGTGTGTCCTTCTCAAATGCAAGCCACCCTGTGTCACATGTGAGACTCGCTTTCAAAGAGAAACTATATCAGGGAGGAGCTGCTGTTGAATGCATTCACAGTGCAGTCCGAGGCTATAAGCCATGATACTGCCTGTCAGGAGCAGGTGTATACCTGGCAGCAAATGCTGAGTATTATGTTTTTGAGGCGCTCTCAGACTCTCTTCATTTCAGCCTGTCTGTTGAGAGATGCTTGGTTCCTAGGGTTGATTTGTGCTGCCAGAGCTTTGCAGGGGTGGCAAAACAGATGGCTTTGTCTGGAGTGCAGGATAGCCCAGGCTAATCTTAACAAGGGTTTGTGCTCAGAAATTTTGTTGGCACAGAGTGACATTTCTGGCAAAGGTAACAGAAGCAATTGTTACACAGTGTAATGGCACCCTGCCTCACCAGTATCTCAGACCCATGGTCACTCCAGCTAAATTCATACACACTCTGGCCAAATGAGGCCTTTTCCTGGAGCTACCATAAAATAAATATAAGATTAAAAAATACAAATGGACAAACAACTCACACCAAAAAACACCCCTAAAGCAGAATTCATCACATGCATTCCAGAGGAGGGCCCTGAAGATGATCAGAGGGCTGAAGCAGCNTCTGTGTGGTTCTGATCTATCTCAGCTATTCTGATCCCCAGAGTACAAGTCTTCCTGTGAGACAAAGACTGTCATTTTAGGTGGCCTGTGCATGAAATATTCAGTCACTACAGGTATTTGTACTGCTGGACACACTCCATGGTTGACTGGATGATTTGCTGGCAAGGTATGAAACTACTCAAGGAAACTATGTTAGGGAAGTACTAGTGTTCATCTTTCTCAACTGCAGAGTCAACATAAAGTCTATAAAAATTGCCAGTTAATAAAGCTCCTTATATTGCTTAAGTAGCCAACAATCAAACTATTTATGCCAATGAATACCATAATGGAGAATTTATTAAATTCATGTTTTCCTTTTATTGCCATAATAAGGAAATAGTAGTAAGTGTGTCAGGTTGCTTTCATTGTGAATATTGGAAGGCAGAGAAAAGGTTATACTAGTAGGTGAAGAAGGGTACAGAGATTTAACCTAGTCATGATGGAAGGAAAAAGAGCAAGGCACAACGTCTTCAGACCATACATCACATCTGTAGACACCCAGCTCAAAGATGATCCAAACCATGTGTGTGCTGCTACCGAGGCACCAACATTTGGATCCCCATGCTTCACATAATCTTGTGTTCAAACTGTCATTCAAACCAGGTATTGTGTCCTGGGACACTGATCTATAGCAATCCCTCCTACCCTTTGTCTGTCATTGGCAATCATCCTCTCCTCACTCTCCCGCCCATCAGCCTGCCCTTCTACCTGCTCAACCTCTCCTTCCTACCACCCTCACCCCCTTCCCCTTGTTCATTCTCAGTAGTTGTTGCATGTACATGTCTTGGCCCCCTTCAGCTCATTAAGCCCACTGCCTTGCCTCATGTTTTGACAGGTTTTGTGAGTTTTGACAATCCTGCCAGCGCTCAAGCTGCTATCCAGGCTATGAATGGCTTTCAGATTGGCATGAAGAGGCTGAAGGTGCAGCTGAAGAGGCCAAAGGATGCTAATCGTCCCTACTGAAGAGTTGTAAGAACCACTGGATACAAAGCACTAGCACAGGTAACTGCATGGGGAAGAAAGTGTCAACTGTGGTTGTAGCCTCTCTTTGTGTTATAGACTGTCATAAAGACTCAGCTCTGTGACTCTCTAGTTTCTGCCTTTTTCACTTAGGCCTCTGGCTAGAGCCATACTGCACAAATACACACTCATATATAAGCCAGGAACCGTTTGTCTGTGCGTCTCTTTACAAAAAGAGGTGGAAGGATGCTTAATGAGGGATGAGCCACGTTCCCCACCCCAAGGGCATCCTGCATCTATGGAAAGTCTTCCTAGTCACCAGAGGAGAGACAGCAGCTGTCCTGATTCCCCTTACTCAGCCAAAGAGACCATTACTGGTGGCTGCAGAAAATCTGCAATAAAGACATGGGACTGGGCTGCAGTTTAATCCCAGGTGACTGAACTGGGACAGTGTCTGCCTCAATAGCTCTGTCTTGCAAATGTTTCAAAACATTATTCATTCTTCATGCGGTATAGTCTGTATCCAATTTCATTCCAGCGTAATAACTTTATGTAAATATGTCTCCCTGACAACTAAATAACACCTAATTTCTTTCTTCCCAAGCCTAAGAAATTAATAGAATGATCCATGCTCACTTCTTGCTCAGTTAGTGCTAACGTCTGTGTGTAGATAAAACTCATCCAAAACAAGGAAGCTTTGCTTGAGTGAGGACCTAGACAAATTTGAATGAGGGTCTCGTTTTTAGATGCACGTACTTTGTGTTGTTGGAAAGGAGCCAGCTTGATGCTTATGAGAACTCCTAGTACATGTAACAGTGACAGAGGAAGTAGCTTGTTTTACTGGAATTCCAGACTACCACTAATAACAAAAAAATGGACCTGTTTCAAAAAATGGAAATACTTTCCACCACCAGGTAATTCTTTGAGAGACAGAAATATAAACCTATATGTGTTACAGAGAGAGAAAATGTCTCTGTTAAAACAGTCCCACACCAGAGATTTCCTGGTAAACACAGAACCCATGGTGACCCTAAGCTGCAACAAGCAGTTTGCTCTCCCTAATTTCTGATGAGAATATGGGTTAGGTGACCTTTCTAGGCCATTATAGCTAAAATGTCTAAAAGTCAGCAATTTTGATTTTGGCCTTTTTTGACCCATCCAAGGTACAGGCAGGAAATCCCTATCTTCGGCCTTCCCAAAGAACTATGAAACGTTCTAAGTTTTCACTGGTATCTTTAATACCTTTGAAAAACTGTATTGTTCTGGTCTTCAAAGCAGTATCCTTTCCACTGAGAATTAAGGAATGTGATCCAAATGTCTTTGAAAGAGATGCTGCACTGAAGGCAATGCAAAGCAGGTTAAGAAACCTTGCAATGAATGTATTAAGTACACATGCAAGATACAGCCTCCATAGTTTAGACTCTCCCTTATATGTGACTACATAAAGAGAACTGTAAATATATTTTCCCTCTTCAAATACCTCTTCTGTTTTCCTTGGAACCTTGAAATCAAAATATGTTTCCATATTCAAATGCTTTTTACTTCATCACATTGGCTTTTTACTGCAAATTTTTCCAGGGGAGAGTGGGAGATGCATGCATGCAATTTTGTTAAAGTGGAGACTGCCTTGTCAGGGAGATTTTCAACAGCGCCTGCAAGGTATCGAGCAACAGGAGTGTATTCCTAGTTTGCTACCAAGCAATAACTTTATATTGCAGCATACCTGTGATCACTGAGGATATGCTTGTTTTATATGGTCATGGGAAGTAAGTGCAGAGTGATAGACACCTGTGTTGTTAAAGATTCACCTGTATGAGTCTATGGTGTTTTCATTATCACAGATCATTATGAAGTTCTCTCCCTCTACCTTTTCATGATCAGGCTGATTGATGTTGAGGTCTCATCATGTTTCCTATAAAAAAGAATACTCAGTATACTCAGTAATAGGACTAAAATTTGGGTTTCGGGTTTTTTCCCCCCAGTAAATTGTGTACAAAGGAATCAGCTGGTAAAATGGCAATAAAATTCCGTTTCTCTCAAAGGATATTTTTTTCTTTCCTTTGTTTCTGCAAATCAGGAGAACAGTCTTGAATTGTTGCCTCTGAATAGGAAGTCTTTTAGCCCTCCTGGCTTTTATGTTGCCTTTAGTGCTCTGCTGCCCAGTGAAATCATTTTACTTGTTACTATGAGGTCACTTCTCTCCTCTGCAGGAGTCTTTAACAGAGGTTCAGACAGTCCCTATCAAAATGGAGTAAATGCAGTTCAGAGGTGCTTATTCTCTTGTAGACTCCCATCTCAATGGTTCCATTGCAGGAGCTAAAAATTCATCTGTCCTTTAGCAGGAGAGTTTGAGGGGGGGGTGGGGGGGTTGTGCCTAACAGAAGAGATTGGCTAAGTGCTTGTGACTTCGGGACTCCACTGAAGGAGTGTATCCCCAGGGAAGGATTTGATTTAGCTCAAGGAATTTCTTGCCTGGTTAGACTGGAGAGGACACTTAGTGACTGAAAGGATGCCCAGAAAATAAAAAGCGCTTGGAAACATTGATACCAGCACCATAGAAGCAGAGGGAGGATTTTTAGTCATGATGGCCACAAGTCAGCTTCCCATTAGGGCTGTACAACAGCAGTGACCACAGGACTAATATCTTGATAATAAGCCTTATGCAGAGATAAATCAACCTGTTCTTGGTTCGTCACAACATCATTATACCCTCATGGCTAGTTTGATGTGCAACTTCCTGTTGGCCTCCAGAATACCACTGAAAGTCTGCTATTTCACAGTGCATTTACTGCAACAAGAAGTTCCCTAAAATCCTTAGGGTAGAAACAAGCAAGGCCCATGAGTACGGCACAAATAACTATTGCAAAGCCAGAGAGCAAACAATTCCCTTAACTGGCACAAACACCATAACTCCTCTGGTTTTTTGTCTAGTTTTACTTTAGTCACAGCTCTTCAGGATCCTTAATTCCAATTTGAGGAATATGCATAACCATACTGACATAATGACAATTGCTTACATGCTTCAAGAGGATGTTCAAGAAACTTTCCAGTTGGGATCTTTTCTAAGGAAAAGCTTTGCTTTATTGAACTCCAAAAATAAGAAGCTGCCAACAAAAGATTTGATGTCATCCACCAAAGTGTTTTTTTCTCAACCAGGAAAGAAAGATCTTCACTAGATTTTAATTCTGAATGTACTTTTTTAAAAAAAAAGTAGAAGATCTCCATTCTGGGGCACAAGCAGTATAGGCCACAGCGATTTGAAGTCCTTTGTTTTCCTTACAAGTGCCCTGAAGTTGCTGTCAAACATTGAAAGTGGCTCTGTGGGGTCGCAGATAGGGCCAGAAGTAGTGGCAAACAAAGTCGTGAAGAATTCACATGGCAAATGGTTTCCAAAATGCCAAAATGGCTTCCTCTGTTACTTTTTCTTTATAGTTAAAGTGGTGTTTGTAGAGAAAAAGAAAAAAGAGAGAGAGAAAGGGCAAAAAAGGAATGAGAGAAGGTAGAAAGTAGGGAGAAAGGAAAAGAAAGAAAGATCATTTGAGGCAACTCTGTGAGAATCAATATATTCTATTACCAATCCCCCCTCAGGACTAGGAAGCAAAGATTCAGAGGCATCCGATAGTAGATGCACAAAATAATGAAAAAAACCCCACAACCTTGAAATCCATAGCTTCCTTGGGTGGCCATTCCTAAGAGCCCTGAAGTACCTTGTGATAAAGAAAAGTTGCAGGTACAACCTGCCCTGCCCAGGAGTGCATGTGAGCCCTCTGCAAGGCCAACACCTGGAGGACTGCAGGGACAGGCAGAAATAGAAGTTCCTCTGATCTTCCCAGTGAAAGCAGAAGAAATCAGCATGATTCCCCAGCCCTTGGCATTTGGTCTCAAAGCTAGGTTCCCAGTGTCCTATCCATGATGTCAGTAGTAATCATAGGACAATACTGCCTAGAAAACCCCATCATTCACAGCTCTTCCAATATGAAGTACTTAGCACAGAAGCAGCCAGTTGATAGATCAGTAAAAGACACAGCACAGAAGAGCAGGGAGAATGTTATCCACTCCCTTTCTGTGACTTCGTTGCAGTAACTGCAATGTGCATTAGCAAAGTGCTGTTTACCACCTCAGACAGACATTCTGCAGTTGAAGTTTATTTTAAAGCTGGAGACAGAGAGATGTTTGGGTGGAAATAACTTCTAGCACTGATTGGCATGAAACTGAGTGAAGCAAAGTGAGTGTGAGTGAGACAGAGTAAAGTGAAGGTGAAGCGGAAGACTAAGGGGGAAATGGTCAACAGTGAGATTGTTTTTTTTCAGCTGTGCTTCTAAGAGTAGTGGCAAAAGGTTAAAAGAATGCATTGTCCAGGCAACCTGCTCCTCCAAAATGCATGGGGAAATAACAGAGGCCAAAGTTCAAATGGAAAAAAGAAAAAGGTGTTCAGGCACTGCTTCACAGCTTCTTGAGCATATGCTGATGCGTAGTTTATTGTCGAAGGTGTGAAGGCAGCTGGCTGGGATAGGTGATACTTCTTCCCAGAAGAATTTTTATTTTTTCCATTGGAATGCATAGGTTACCAAGTTGAAAAAAACTTTGCATTTTCTTTTTTTTCTGTGTCCAGAAAACAGGCATTATCAGCCAAAGCAAAGAAGTAAAAAAAAAAAAAAAAAAAAAAAAAAAAAAAAAAAAAAACAAAANAAAAAAAAAAAAAAAAAATCCAAATGAAAATAAACAAAAATATATCAATGGAAATTCTCTGGCTGACTCTTGTCATTTCAGATTATTTCAAAGCAAAGTCTAAAAGAAGTGTATTTTTCACTGATTTTTTTTGATTGCTTTCATTGTTTAGCAGAAGAGTTGCTCATGCCTTGCAGATAGGTTTGTATTACCTCCAGTAAGAGGCAATTCTGCAGTTGCATTGATCTTACTGTTGTCTATTAGGCTGTTCATCTTGAGATCCAGATTAAATATTCTTTATCAGGATCTAATCCCATTTCTTA
Organism: Ramphastos sulfuratus; assembly: GCA_013399055.1. Taxonomy (NCBI): domain Eukaryota; kingdom Metazoa; phylum Chordata; class Aves; order Piciformes; family Ramphastidae; genus Ramphastos; species Ramphastos sulfuratus. The sequence continues at coordinate 10,402 of WBNM01007726.1, forward strand.
TAACTATGTCTCCTCCATTCATACTAACCAATTCCTCTTCTTCCTGCACCGATTATTGTCATTTCCCTCCTTTAGTCATCACTTAGATCATTTAGGACTTGCTTAATGTTATGGAAATTTGCACTAATATAATTACATCAGAACAGTGCTCCGGCATAAGATTTAGTGTGAGTGAATAAAGAACAAATAAGAGAAAAAAAATCAGTACAACTTCATTTGGAAAAGCCTGTTTAGGTACTGGAAAAATATCAGCTCAGACAATTTTGTTTTGTTCTGTTTTGCTTTGTTTTTCCTTTGGATTACTTTTGCTTTTAATTTCCACTGACAACTGTGATTAAATTAAATGTCCCTCACTGTGTTTGTAACCCAAACTTTGCACTGTTGTGCTTGTACATGAGAGATTGGAAATGGCTATTGCTGGGAAGGCTGAAACGGAGCTACTGAAGGTGTTTGCAAAACTGACAAGGAAGTCCTTTTCTTTTCTGGCTAATCATTTTTAACCTGTCTGCCCATTTAAATTACTAATAACTTTATTGTGTTAAAATTCTCATCTCTGCTTTGTAAAATGCAGTTTCCATACCAGGGCATGCAACATCCCGTTTGTTAATTATTGTAGTTATTCTAAGATTGGCACACAATATAATGCACTGATGGAAAACTACAATAATTAATTATTGTATGTACTCCAAAATTACAATCAGTAATTACTGCTCTGAGACTGAATTCCATTCAGCAATATTTGAAACTTGTTCTTCCTCAAAGCAGGGCAGATTTTCAGGAGTATTGCTGTGTTTGCATCTAAATGAGTCCATGTAGGTCACTAACAGATCTGTGCTATTCGTCATGGGAGTGATAGAGCAGCACAATGCAATACCGTAACACTCTCCTTCAGTTCAAAGAATGAGTCCTTCATTAAAGCCTGTGTCCCCATTAAAAAAAAAAAAAAAAAAAAAAAAAAAAGAAAACCAAACCCAAAACAACTACATAGTGCCATTACTTTGTAATTAAATAATAAATATGAAAGCAGCCTCCCATTTCTCACCACACTGTGACACTGTTGGTCCCGATGCTCTAAAGTCAACTTTCAGAGCTTGTAAGTAGCTTTCCCAATGACTTAAGCAGCAAAGAGCCTGTTAAGTTGTCCCTACTGTGAAAAGACCAGGAGCTTGATATGTGTGCCATTTTTGAAGGCTTCCAATAACAAATCCATGAAAGCCCTTGAGGTAATATTATGTTAAGCCACTTGACCAACAAGATTACTACACGATCTCATATGGATCATGCAATGCAACTTACCTGAGCAGGTTAGATTTACTGCCTTTCTGATCTAAATGGTGTGAGCCTTGATTGAATTAGTTAATGGGCAGCTGCAGTAAACTGAAAACAGTAGCCTTTAATGGAAACTTTACTAAGTTCATCCATCACCAGGGACTGCAACCTAAAGAAAAACTGGGAAATATAAGAAAAGGGAAGAGTAGACTTTTGAGGCATGTGTGATTTTAAATGAGAGCCCAAGAGCTGAAAAAACACAGGAGACATCCATGTCCAGAATGTTTATTCCAGTAGAAACAAACACTAGCAGAACACAATCCTCTGCTAAACAAAAGAGGTACAAGGAGAATGAGAGAGGGGGAAACACACAGTGAAAAAAGGCTTATGAAAACTCAAGATGAAGTTTAAAAAAAATTGTGGCCATTTTCCTGCAAGACCTTCAAATAAATGACATGTCAGCAAAATCTTTTGATACTGGAGCACTGGGGACAGCAGTGCCCACTAATGAGTAGACAGGAAAGAAGCACGCTTTCAATTTGCAAATGCAAGTACCTTGGGAGAGAGCACAGGGCAAGTTGTTAAAAACTCAGCGTATAAGACCATAAAGTCTAGATCTTCAGGCAAGAGATGTTCTGCATCAGATGGCCCTATGATTCATATGCTTTAAGGGTGGTAGGTGTGTCTAGTCAAAAGAAAATATCAGATCATAAACATGCTTTTTGTCCAGATATAGATGATATGGACAGTATAGGCAAAAGGCACAACTGGAAATTGGAAACTTCCAATAAAGTCAGTTACAAGTCATCTCCAACACGCAGCTTACAGAACTCAGGTCACTTGTGTAACATTGATCAGTAGGCTGAAAATGATCTGATCTGTTTTGCCTCTGAACTTAGAGAGATACAGCAGAATCATGAATTGAAGCTGTATGGGGTAGTATTTGGCACTTACACTGTAGGTGTAAAGAAAAGGGAGTCTAAAAAACTTCATGAAATTTACTCTGCAGGGGAAAACTGCTACACGAGTTGGCAAGAATCTTAATAAGAGGTTGCAGAGTGCTCCGTCAGCGTGAGCACCTTAAATTGATGTCCTTATGGTTTGGAAGGCATATACAATCAGCTGCACTAGAACACTATTTCTCATTCCCACAGTTATATCCAGTGATATATCAAATGCAATAATTGCATGTTTGAATAATTCATAGGCAAAGTAACTTTGGCCAGATACAAGTGAACATCAAAACTCTGATCTCTGAAGAGTTTGATTCAGTTGTAGCAGAGAATTGGAGGTTTACAGTGCAAACCCTAAGGTGTCTTTTGTCCTGCCCTGTGACAGCAGTTAGAGAAAAGACAGCTTTTATTTCAAATGCTTCATTTTTCCACCTAGCTGAGCTTCATCCAACCTTTTTGAAACTGGGTAGAAGTCTGAGCTGGAGGGAAGAGGAGAACAGCAAAGAAGCACAGTAAATGACAACTCAGTACTCTCTCCGTAAAAGTGCTAGCCATACCCACGATCAGGCAAAGTTCTCAGGCAGCACCAAGCACAAGGTCCTATGAAGTCAGAGTGACACTGATTTATGGTAGCCATAGATACAGGCCCACTACTACTTATGTAACTCTAAATGGTCTCCTGGCAGAGCTGTTTCAATTATTTGCAATTCTAGATAGAGATGCAATTCAGGTCACTCTGGTCATCTTTTTAGAGCACAGAGACTAGGGAAGAAATATGCCTATCTCCAAACACATCCCTATGGCTTATTTTAAAAATCCCTTTCTGCAATAGTGACTTACAAACAGAAGAAATACTTTTACATCCCTAGAATGTTACAGTTGCACACCCAAATGATCTTCATTAGAAAGCAGACTCTCCCATTACTGAGAGAGATATTCTCCATCCTCACTTTCTCAGATGTCACCTTTTTCTGATACATAGGACAGATCCATCAGCCAGTCTGTCTGAAGCTTCCATTGTATGTAGAGGACACTAAGCCTGAAATGTTCACAGCACTAAGATACTTACCTTTAAGATTTCTGGCTTTATGGGGCCCAGTCCTTAAAGCCAACAAACACCCTTTGGTTGATTTTGGTCTGCTGTGCCCTGGGGTTCTGATCATCAGGATGAGCCATTGTAACAAAACATCTGTCTTAAAAAGTCGTTTGTTTCAAAAGAAGGCAGGTTTTCATTACCTTAATTTCTAATGGTTTGGATATGACTGGGCTACAAAACTCATGGACTTTGCAGTTAGATAGAGGGTTGTCTTACAGAATCATAGATACATAGAATGGTAAGGTTGGAAGAAGATCTCAAGGATCATCTAGTTCCAACCCCCTGCCATAGGCAGGGACACCTCCCACTAGTACAGTTCACTCAAGGCCTCCTCCAAACTGGCCTTCAACACCTCCAGGGAGGGAGCAGCCACAACCTCCCTGGGCAACCTGTTCCAGT
>WBNM01007726.1:19019-29910 GCA_013399055.1 Ramphastos sulfuratus
AAAAAAAACAAACAAAAAAAAAAAAAAAAAAAAACCAAAACCAAATCAAATTGACTTATATAGATTATAGTCTTAGAAATAATACGTATCTCCCATTTCTGCAGTTTTTTAAGGTCCTTTCACAAAATTTCAGGACCTCAGATGACTGCAATGTTTTTCTAAATCCCAAACCAATGACCTCTATTAATATTAAAATCACAGAATGAAATTATATAAAGCTAAGACAGAGGCTAGACATCAGGTAACCCTCTATATCTTATGGTCACAGCCACAGTTCAACTTTTATCTGTAACAAGACCATTTGGTAGGGTTTCCATTTCCACATACTCAGTGCGTCCCCCACCATCTCATTTCTGCCATCTGAATAGCTTGTGTGATGGCTTACAGATATGTTTAAAGTCAGCTAGACCAGCAGTGACCTGCTGACTCAGTCTTTTAAGGTGAACAGTTTGGTTTAGAATAAAATGGGTTATCAAGTAAAGCTCAACTGAAAGGCTCCAGCCTTGGAGTTCATCCATATGCGATCAAGGGGTGATAGTATGCCCAGCCAGCACAGCTGCAGGCACAAGTGGACAAGCTTCCTAAGCAAAGGCTGTCAAGGTGACAATGAACCAGGAACCCATAGTTCTGAGGCTGATCAAACTCTTTACTAAATGTAAATGGCATTTGGAGTTTATTTTTGATAGTTATTCAAAGTATATTGAAATAATCTTGTGAGCCAACCATCAAGAGAATGAAGAAACCAGCACATTGTTTTCTCAGTGTTTTGAAAAAATGTTGCTTTGGTTTGGACTTCTTTTTAAACTCTCAGACAAAAAGCTTTGATTATTTTTAAGCAATGCTGTTGTCTAACTGATCACTTTCATTTCCCACCAAGAAAGGCTTCAAGCAAAAATGTGGTCCAGCTCTAAATTAGGATCATATAAATAACTCATCCATAGCAGTGAAATGAATCACATACATAAGTCACATATAAGTGTTTCAGAATCAAATTCCAAGATACTAAAATTTGCCAAGAGCTGTGAATTCTTCAGATGGAAACTGCTCCAAATATGTGGAGGAGTTCTTGTCTTTCTCAAATTTAGAATGAGCTATCATCTCCTCGGTGAAGCATCTTATTTCAGAAACATCCTACAAAAAGTGGCTTCAGCAGAGTGGGTTTTTTTTTTTTTTACATTAATAAACTTTAATAATTAATACAACTATGTAAGCTTATTAAGTAATCCTGGGATTTAATGAGTTTGAAATATTTGGGGCACCTATTTCCACCTTACTGCTCCTCGCTGGAGGTACATTAGAGTTTTAGTGCAATTAAAGTGGAGCAGGAAACATTTTTACCTAATTGCACTGTGCACCTTGAAGGTAATTTGAAGCTGCAGGCAAAAAAAAAAAAAAAAAAATATCAGAAGGAGTAATTGAGTATTGCAAGCTGAGAGCATGTGTTCCTGACTATATTCTGATTTAGAGGGTTACAGTGGTTGGGCAAGGCGCTGAACAGGCTTGGCAAAGAAAGGTGAATTCTTAACCTTGGAGAACCCACAAGTGCAAGGCTTCACACGGGAGATGCTGCAACATACAAGTCCTGAAACACAGGACGGCAATACCATGTGTTTGCTATATCCACAAAGTCTTGCATGATCACAGGACACAGGGTGTCCCAGCCACCCTAACTCTGACAAGGCCAGGTAGCTCCTGAATCCAGCCTTGCCTCCATGTACCAGGTTTGGGGAAGTCACTGGGAACCCCTGCCAGGCATTTCAGCTGGGAGGAGAGCTGCCATCTCCTTTCCTGCACACAATCCCCAAAAAAGCATTACCCAAAAAACTCCTTCCTGCTCTCAGTGAGCAATTACAGATCAAGTTCCTCATTTCCAGCTTGGCAGACAGATGTGGGCTATTATGTCTCATGGAAGGCATTTGAGATCCAGGTAGGGTGGATCAGGCAACATAATCCTGCCTCCAAAAGTCCATAAACTGGACTTGACTTGGGGTCTTGAAATTATCCTAGGAGGTGCTGTTGTCTGGTAGGGAAAAAGGAAGAACATAACATTTCTATATAATGTTCAGGAAGAGGAGAGCAAAGCACTGGGTTCCTAAGCATTTTGATAAGCTGCAGTCAATCTGTGAAGGGAAAAAAAAAAAAAGCAGAACCAGAGGATATTGGTCACAGAGGCTCACTCACAGCTTCTCAGTTAGACTTAGTTCTCTACCTTGTACATTTTTTTAATTAAACTGTTGGTACAATGCTCAGGAGATAGCAAAATCCTTGAGGCCCTCTTGTAATAAAGAACCTTTCATTATCTGTGGAAAGCTAGCTACCACACAGCTTAATTTCCTCTCCACCTAATGTTCACCAGCTGCAGAAGTAGAAGTGAGTAATCTGTATGAGGCAGGACAAATGCTCCTTGGGGCACAGGACACACTTATCTGGCGGTCAGGAATGGAAGAGGCTGCAGGCTTTGCTGGAAGAGTAGTTATGTAACATGCATTTGACCTTTGCCATCACTACCACCCCGTTCTCCAAAATGACCTGAGTTTATTGCACTGAGCTTTGCTCGTGAAGCTCTTCATTGGTAAACGACAGCTGACAGAAGAATAGGGAGCTGTGGCTATGTTTGTGTGAATGAGTAAATACCGGATGTTGCTGAGGGCATTGGTTGTGACTGCTTAGCCCTTATTCGTTGCTCTCTGCCACAATTCTGGTACCTGGCAGACCTGGTGCCCGGTAGACCAGATCTCCCTCCTACACCAACCCACTCTGCATCTCCAGCCCAGCTCTTCCTCCAAGTGTCACACCACTTTCTGGTGTCTACAGCACTCTGCAATCCCTATCACATTGTGACCACCACTCTTGCCACTGTTTGGGTACAGGCCGAAGAAAAGGAAGCACTGCACAGGGAACCAGTGACATTTTCTGACCATCCAGGCTGGCTTCTCCAGGAGCAGCCGCTCTATTGCAGTGCTTTTTCATCCGCTGCTTGAGACTAATGGCTCTAGAAAAACAGATAAATCAGAGGCGACACAGCTATTGCTGCTTGACATTTTTTCATCAAACTGGCTGGAGGAGGAGGGGGTGACCAGAAAGTGACATTTTGACCAAACTAGATGTTTCCACAGCAAATTTTCATTCTAGTAGATTAGAAAAGAAATGCCAACAGCACAAAAAACAAAACTGTCTTGATTAAAAATGTTGGCCTTCAAAATATTAAATTTCTGTTAAAAATGGACTAGTTTTCAGACTGATTANGCAAAAGACAAAAATGGAGAATCATTTAAAAAAAAAAAAAAAAAAAGATTAAAATTAATCTGTTCCTCTGGCCACCTCCCCCCACCCCAGGTTTGTTTTGTTTTTTAACAAAAGTGTTCACAGGAAAGAAAGCCAAAATAATGACAATTTTCCCCTTGAAAATAATTGTCATTTTTCAACCAGCTCTTAATGTAGCACAGTTAAATGAGAACAACCCTAGTAACAACACTGCACAGCAAGAAAGTAATATGATTATTTGAAAGAAGGACATTACAACTTAAGAGCTAATTTTTGTCATCATCTTTAATTTATAAATAGGAAGAATGAGGCAGGATCATCAAGCATCTTTTAAAAAAAAAAAAAAAGACACAGAAAACATTAGCATTTGAAATGCTGGACTCTCATCTCCCTGTTAGACCACATTAGCTTCTCTGTCTGTATTTGTGTAATTGTCTCTGTTTATATGTATATATATATATAGTACCTTTGTATGATATGTATGTGTGCATATTCATGTATATAAAGATTCATATGCGCTGTGTCCTTTTCAACATTTGGATGTTAGAACTGAAGCATCTGGAAGAAAACTTTTTTTTTTCCTTTTCTTTTCTTTTCTTTTCTTTTCTTTTCTTTTCTTTTCTTTTCTTTTCTTTTCTTTTCTTTTCCTTTCTTTTTTCTTTTCTTTTCTTTTCTTTTTTCTTTTTCTTTCCTTTCCTTTCCTTTTCTTTGCCTTTCTCTTTTCACTTCATTTTTCCTGAAAATAGCACTCCAAGAGTCCAGGTAAATGCTCTGATTTCTAGTGTAAATTATCAGGCTTTACATAATCCCATTAAGGTCACAAAGTCCCCTTCACTGCACTGTTCTTCCACCTTGAAAACATTTGAGTTTCTGATCATGAACTCCTCATGCAGCTGTAGCAATTGTTGTCACAGGGATGGAGCCCATTCTGGAGAGCTCTGCCTGTTTCCTCCACCTCTTCCAGGTAGTACAGGCAGGAGTTGGGGAAGGAGAGATCTGTGTAGGTTGGTATCAATGTATGATGAAGAGGCAGGCTGGCACAGAGGGAAAGCGGAGCCATGTTGCATTGCAAGAATGTTGGTGTAGAGGTATAAAACAGGGAGAGAAATTGCTATAGAAACAAGAAGAAAGGCAAGGGAGAAAAAATCAGGTTGGAATTTTAATAATATTGATCAGCCTCAGAGACAATAACTGTAAAGGAAAAATATCTCCACTGCCTTGCTGTAGGTGTGCTTGGTCACCAGCTGCACAAGGTAGAAGGAGAGGATCCCGACTGCAGTTTTGGATGGGCTCACAAACACACACATATGTGTGCTTGTCTAAACAGCAACTAACATGTATTGCATAGCAGTAAAGAAGGCTACATATGTAATGGGCACATGAGCAATGTTTAGGCATGATCAAAAGCTTAGGTGTGAACACAAAAAGTTGCTGATTTGTTACTGGAAGGAGTGATAGCCTTTGAGTTCCTTTAGGGAAAGGTTCTTTGCCTCCAAGACAGCATAGGAAAAAAGGATAGAGAAGAAATGCACAAAGACTGGGCTAGAAAACTAATTCTAGAGTGGAAAATATAGCAGAAATAATGAGGAAAAAGAGGCAGTAGGACTATGCACAGGAAGAACTTCAATCTGCTAGCCCACTCTGATGGAGACTGTGTTTCGCCAACTCTGTGGTCCTGCAAAGACACAGAATCTTATACTTGTAGGTGGTTGCATTTGCAAGCTCAGCAAAACATTCATACCCTGATAGCAGGTAGGTTATCTGAGAGGTATGTGCAAGACACTGCACAAGCCTAGTCCCTGGACTATATGGTGAATGTCACAGAGTGCAGATGTCTACTGCAATAGAAGATCACCTGAATGTTTTTTAGCTTGTAAAGTTCTTGGGAAAGGCCTTTCCTTCTCTTGCTTCTAAAGTTTATTTTACAGAGCACAAATCTTGATCACAGGACAGCTTGATTTTGTCGCACTACCAAGAGCGCCCAAATCTTTCTCCCATTGAAGTCAAGGCAGTTTGCGATTAGTATCAGCAAGAGACAAGGCAGAATCCTTCCTCCTGATCAGAGACCTGGATTTGGGCCATAACTACCCACCAGTCTGGTGGTGTAAATGGGGCCAAAGCCGCCTCATCATCCTCTTCTTGGTCCTTGGTAAATCCATCATCAGAAAATGATCCAGATTTTTGGGAGGTACAGCCCAGACTGTCTCCATAGTCTCATGTTTATGGCTGTCAGGTCTAAGCAATGATTCAGTTCTATATAGAGCAAAAGAACTACAGATGAAAATTTATAATTAGTTGAAATGGACATCACTGATCTTTAGCAGTGTGTGTAGAAAGTAGTGATGGAAAATATGAACAGATTATTATTAAATGTCCCTTGTAGAATAACCATATGGACCATATAACACATATGGAAATGGTGAAAGAAAGCAGGCACAGAGAAGCTTTTCATAGGTTGCTCACTTGGCCTTAATGATGTATTGAGTGGCCTTAGATTTACTTTCTAGGCTTTAAGGAGTAAAATAAACACCTTCTAGTCTGATTTATATCTTAGCTAAGCAGAATTATTGCTGTGGTTTTGACCACAATCCACTTCCCCCGTTGTTTTAGACTTAGCTGTTCACACCTAGTTATCAAAGACCCTCATTATAACCACAGAATGGATATAGGCTTCTTTTGGGCACCATTCACAGTCTCATCTGCAATGACGCCTTTAGGACAGGTGAAGTGGGACCTACAAGCCATGCCAGCCTCAGATATTTATAAACATTTATTAGATCCCCTTTCAGTCTTCTCCTCTCCAGACTAAACAGCCTCAGGTCTCTCAGCCTTTCCTCATAAAAGAACAGATTCAGGCTCCACTCGGGCATTTCAAAGAAGTAGCTAGGATGGAGAAATACTGGCATCTACCAGATGTATTTGGCTATGGTTCACTACATGGAGCAAGTTCTTGGTGAGCAGGACTTGCAGCAAAGATGCTTTGCATAATCTATCCTTTTGCACAGACCTATCTTCTCAGGAAATATGCTCCTTCTTTCTCTCCAAGACACTACTTCTGCACTAGGGTGTATATTCTTTTCTTCATAACCTTAACACTTATACTCACAAATTTACTTCAAAGTTTATAACCATTCCCAGTGAAGTGAATTGCTTTTCTTAAACAGATGAGTTTGGCTGTTGTCCAGCTTACCTAACACAGATGCCTAACTTGCCTCTCAATTTCAGGCTGCTGATGAAGCAGTTCTCATCAGATAGGTATCTAACTCCTCTGTCTAGTCAACAAAAATATTTGCCTCTCCAGACCTTCAGAGGGAAAATCTATCTGACCTAAAAAACGGATTGTGCATCTTAAAGTCTGTTTCATCTAACTCACTCAACAAACCTATATATATTACTGTTTATTACAAATCTGGCCTAAACTCAGGTACATCCTATCTGTGTAGGCAGGGTATGTCCCTAGAGACCATTAAAGAATCTTTCCTCTACTGACTAGGTAAGTGTTGTAGGCTAAGACTTTAGGATAGCTTCACTTAATGCTTGAAATACAGACCCAGTTTAGACAGACAGGATGACCACATGTTGTTGTCGTTGTTGTTATTTTAGCCACAGCAAGCTCTTACCCTTGCCCTGTTTATATATGTGTCTGTGGATGTATGTGTGTGCTACATCCAGCGTCTGAGCGTGTGTGTGAAGTACTTGCTTCAAAGCCAGTGGTCACTGGAAGACCAACCCAGTCCTTTCTACTCCACCCATAAGGAAAATTTGTGATTATGTCTAAGAATCTCTCCTCAGCTTGAGAGCTGCCTAAGGCTAGCATCCTGTGTATAGATAGTGCCCTTGGTGCTGCCCTGGCCCTGCAGCTGATGCGATTCCATACTCCAACCCCAGACAACAGATGTGTGTTGCCGTCACTTCCCAGTAATAGATCATAGGATACAATTTTCTCCATCAGATCTCTCCCATTCCTGCTGCTTCCATGTTCCAGACAAAGCTTGCTAGTCCTTTCCTCATCAAGTCTAACCCATACTGCTGGCATGGCTGAGGTAAAGGAAGAGCTAGGTCTTGCTATGATGCTGCTGCCAGCTATTCTTTCTCCCACACCTGCTCTTTTCCTTATTTCATGACATATCCAGAGAGCCCTGAGGGATAAGAGGAATGCTAGAGGTCTTTTACTCCTCCTCATGCACAGCCTGGACCTGTACAGCTGGTGTTACTTATCCTTCAGTACAGAGGAACACAAGTGACAACAGATCTACCCTGGGCCATCTTCAAAATGACAATTTTCTCCTTTTTGGTTTGTGAAATAACTGTAGACCCAGATCTTGCATCTGCCTCAGGGGTACCAGTCTATTGCCTTCACTCAAACTCCAGGAAGCTCAGGTTGACAATTCCAGCTCATTAAAGGGCAGGGCATTGGGGTCAGGCCATCAAGAAGGAGTCGGCTCCAATCAAGACAGCAGCCAGCTGTGAGAGAAGTGTGGAGTTGAAGCCAGTGCTCAGATCAGGGGCTTAGTTCAGCATCGTCTCTTGTCAACTGAGCATAACTGCTGTAGTCAGAAAGCATGTTTCAGCTCAGAAAAAAATACAGGAATGGTAAAAAAGAGGGGGGAAAAAAGGAAGAAAAAGAAGTCAGCATGCATGACGACTTCAGGATGAGAACTGCCAACAATATTCTTATGACACCCAATCGCAAGGTGAAAATTCAGTCGTGTGCAGTGACTTTTCAGAAATAGGCTGGGAGGAAAGATACGAGCCCTGCCAGGGGGACAGAGAGGAAATACCTGGAGAACAGGGTGCAGAGCTGATGACTGAGACAAGTGTATCATTCTGTGCAGTGATTTTTGATGTTTACTGAGGCAAAACTCCATGGACCAATAAAAGGACATTTTACTTTATAGGAAAGGAACAGGGTGTTTCTGCAGGCTGTAGCAACCACCCTGTTTTGCTTTCTGTTTTGCTTTCACTTTCACTTTCTTCTCTTTCTCTTCTCTCCATTTTTTCCCATTATTTTAAAAATTCAGTCCAGAGCCAAACACCAAAAGAGTAAATGTCCTTCTCTTAATGATGCTGATTTAGGGACCATCATGTCATCTGAGCTCTCCTACAAGTCTGCTTCCCACACCATACCAGCATTGCTGTGTTTTGAAGCCCATCGTTCTGTGAACCGCTAGACACACAGCAACTGGCAGTAGTTGCTTTTCCTTCTTAAAAAATTTTTATTTATTTATAATTTTTTTATTATTCTCAATAGCCAAAGTAGATCTTATTCTATTACTCCTCCACGATTTTAAACTTGGGATGTGATCGAATTAGAGCGGTACCTGCTCCAGAGTCCATCCAAGGAAATGGAAAGGCTCCCAGAGGTCTTTGGCTAGCCAACCAGCAAAGCCCAGGATGCTGGGGGTGGAATGGGAAATGCCGATGCTAACAAAAGCATTCTGGTTGGCAGCAAACGTGTTTATTTATTTATTTTCCAGAATTTGCAAACCGATCTGTGTCTGCGCTCATTCATTCAGTGCATGCTCTTCTCAACAGCTGCTGCATAACGTTCTGTTACTGTTCACTGTTGACCGTGTGTCTACATTTGAGTGTGTGTTTTAACTGTGTGTCTCTGGATAGGCCTCCTCCATCCTTTCCTTCCTTCCTTTCCTCTTTTCTTTCTTTCTTTCTTTCTTACTTTCTTTCTTTCTCTCTTTCTTTCTCTCTTTCTTTCTCTCTTTCTTTCTTTTCCTTTCTTTTCTTTCTTTCTTTCTTCCTTCCTTTCTTTCTTCCTTTTTTCCTTCCTTCCTTCTTTCCTTCCTTCCTTCCTCCCTTTCTTNGAACTTCATGAATTCTTAAATATCTTGTTAAAGTTCTTATAGCTATATATAAATATATATATATATATATAAAAAAAAATCTTTTCTTCTTTTGTCATTCAATCAAATTCCAACAAAACCAACCAAGAGCCAGTCAAATCCACCACAGTCTCGCGCTGAGCTAGGAAAAAAGTTCACGTAATGACATGAAAGTGGAGAATACAGTCCCCCAGGCCGTAAGTTCAAATCAACTCGAAGTTGAAAGTGTGACATGATGGCGTCATGTAACAAGCTAAGAATTGGTTGCATGACATGCCGTCAAGTTTCGTGCAGGTGCCGTGATTGAAGCATTTTTCTTGGATGTTGTATCAGTTGATGATTGGCCAGTCATGATCACATGTGCCTTTTTTGACTTTGTGCTGCCACGATTTTTTGCTGTGCTCATTTTCGTTTCGTTTTTGGTGCTTGCAGTGGTTTCTTTATTTGTTGTTTGATTTCTCGTCAGCGTTTTATGCTTCTTTAGATGTCACATAGAAGGAAAAAAAAAAAAAAAGATGGATTCCTAATTCATTAGAAAAATGGGATTGTTATAACTACAGAAAATTTGAAACCAAAAAAAAAAAGAGAGAGAGAAAAAAATGTGTGGTTAATTTTTTGCACTGAAAATCTTGTGATTTTATTTTTTTCTGGAGAATTGGGGGCCTTTTTCAATTGACACCTTTTTTCCCCTTAAGGATATTTCTAATCACTCTCTAAAAATTTTTATTAAAAAAATAACAACAAAACAAACAAAAAAAAGACCAAAAAAAAAAAAAANAAAAAAAAAAAAAGAAAAAAAAATACCACAAAACTAAAACCAGTAATGATAGTAATAGTAGTTTGAAAAGTCTCATTGTATGTCTTTTCAAGAATTCCTAATTCTGAGGTTCTGTATTACAGCAACTCCAGCCAAAATTAATTGTGCAGGGCGAGGGAGGGATTGTTTTGAGTGGGGGAAAAACCCATCCAGATAAAAAAAGCAAAATGCATCTTTTTGTTTACAACTGAAAAAGGGTCCTTGACAAGTGTTTTTTTATTTTTTTATTCTATTATTATTTTTGGTGTTGTAATTGTTTAGACTGCTGTGTACGGTTTGCTGTTTGTTGAACCAACAGTGTGAAAACCTGCCAGCATGGATTGATATTCCGCATGACACTTTTCCACCAGAGTGGACCTTTTGCAGTTTCTAAGTTTCTTGATGTAATAAATCACCGAGTGTATAAGAAGAACCTGCTTGCTAGAAAGAGATAAGAGCTAATCCTTAATGATTAAGCATCCTACTTAAATGTCAAGCCTAGTCGGATCATGATTACATTTTTTTTAAATAACTTTTTTATTTAAGAAACGTTAGCTTCACTTTTTTTTTTACTTTTTTTTTTTTTTAAGTTTATTCCAACAGTCATTTTATTTTATTTAACCTCCTATAAATTGCCTGTTCAAAGTCCTACTTTCTGACATTCACAAAGGTGTAAATGTTATTGGCAGCTATGTCTCCATGGAAAGCTCATGCACTGTCATAGATGGCACGCCATTAAAACGTAGAGCAATTCTTTCTCGATGCCTTTCACTCTACAAAAGCCCATCACGCAAGATTGTGATCTGGCCTTGGAAAGTGGCACTTAAAAATAATTAAAATGCAGCTATCTGCACATACATAGTGATACAGATTTACACGGACATGTCTTACTATTATTTTTCTTTATTAATATATTAGGAGCAATTGTATTTTTCTCTATCATGATCGTGACTACCTTGCTCGCTTTGGGTTTGATCCAGTTCTCACTGAAGTC
>WBNM01007754.1:0-11245 GCA_013399055.1 Ramphastos sulfuratus
TCTATGGTTCTATGATTCTACATCTATCTGATCTACTCCAAACCTACAGCACAGACACTTTGCTCTTGTAGCAAAAGCCTAAAACCAGCACACAAAGTATTAGACCAAAATATAATAAAGTATCATCCAATTTAACTCATCAGAGTCTACTTCCTTCAGCTACTGCAAATAAAAGCAACCAGTAGTGGAAATCGTTAGGGCTCTGCCCCACATTTTACTTCTTTAGAAGATTGCTGGCTATAAACTGCTAGGAGAAATGTTTCTTATGCCATGATGCATCTCTTGCACCCCTAATTCTCTTACTCCACCTTAGTGCAATCAGCATCTGACATAAACACAGATAAACACATTTCAATGTAATTCAACCAAACTGGGGGGGGAGGGAAATTACCTTTCCCACCCTTTTTTTTACATTACAATGGCTTTTTCCTCATTTAAAAACTTCCCTCAATGCCAAATCACCCACTGCAAAGTGCAAAGCTTCTTCAGCTAACACAGAGCAAGAGCCAAGATTCCATGTGTTTCAGATTTCCCAAGCTCCCACCAAACATTTCCCTTTAGCAGATGTTATATTCCATGAAATCAATGCCTGACAGCTTCCTTTTTGTTCCCCTGCCCTAGAATTACTCTGCAGTCCTCTCCCATTTGAGCTGGGCTCCAGTAAGACCACAGAAAGACATGTTAGGGGAATTTAAGTTTCTTTTTCCTCTTGTGGTGATTTCCTGCTGAAGTGATCTCTTCCTTTTGTCTTCTCCAGTACAGCACCCAGTGTGTGTCTGGCTGTGTGTGCCCAGCTGGGCTCGTGTTAGATGGGAATGGTGGTTGTATTCCTGAAGAGCAATGCCCTTGTATCCACAATGAAGCCACATACCAGCCTGGGGAAAAGATTGACATTGACTGTAACACCTGGTAAGGATTTCCTCAGAAGCAGCCTTCCCAGTTCCACCATTTGCCTGTCCAAAGATCAAAGAGAGTACAGCAGAAGGAAAGAAATGGAAGAGAGGAAGGACATTTGTTGGAACGGGTCCAGAGAAGGGTCCACGATGATGCTGAGAGGGCTGCAGCAGCTCTGCTATGACGACAGGCTGAGAGAGTTGGGGCTCTGCAGCCTGGAGAAGAGAAGGCTTCTAGGAGACCTTAGAGTAGCCTTCCAGGATCTGAAGGGGGCCTACAGGAAGGTTGACAAGGTTTTGTAATGACAGGACAAGAGGCAATGGGTTTGAACTGGCAGAGGGGAGATTGAAACTGGATGTNTGGATTGCACACTTCATCTACTGAAGGATCTGTTGGTTTTGGCTTAAGTGGTATATAAGCAGGCAGGCAGATGGCCAAAACACAGGAGGGATGGAAATCTTTGGGGCAACAGCATTCATGAAGTATTGTAAACCTGTACTTAGTACTTTTGGAGTAGCAGAGAAGAACTTGGCTTTAATTCTTTATGGGAAAAAAAAAGGTGAAGGACTGCAGGGGGTTGTGAACTAGATGATCTTTGAGGTCCCTTCCAACCTAAACCACTTCATGATTCTATGATGTCAAATCCAGAACCAACAGAACATTGCCTGGGCATGAGCTGCCAAACAAACCCTGAGTCGCTGGGAGGTGCCCACACAAGGCAGTGAGTTGGTTTCTTATTAAATTGTTTTGTTCTCATTCCTAGTGTCTGCAAGAATAGGAAGTGGGAATGCACCAAAAATCAGTGTCTGGGCACTTGTGCTGTTTATGGAGATGGTCATTATAACACCTTTGATGACAAAAGGTTCAGCTTCAATGGAAACTGTGAATACACACTAGTCCAGGTACTGATCACCAGCCAAATGAGACACAACCTTGGTCATGCCTACAGAAAGGATGGATTTTCAAATGTTGTTCTCTGCCCAGGATCACTGTGGGAAGAGTGGAACCACCAATGGGACCTTCATGGTTATCACTGAAAATATTCCCTGTGGCAACACTGGGACGACTTGCTCAAAATCTATCAAAGTGTTCTTGGAGGTGAGAAGGTTCTGTGTGCAGATCAGTTTTGTCTAGGGCTTAGGAAAGGCCTAGATATCCACTGCTGTAAGGAAGGGTGAGTGGGGGAATATTTTTAAAAGCAAATCAGCTTATAAATTAAGCTTCACCTGCATTCAAGTGAGATGTTTGGTAGAGCTTCCCAGCTTTTTCCTGCCTCATCTTACACCATTCTTGGGCAAACTCCAAGATTACCAGGAAACCTATCTTTAGGAGAGATTTACCCTATCATGGCAGAAGATTACTTCACTCTGTGCAATACAGAGTGACTGCCAGGACACCTTTTTGACCTACACCATCTAAATTACCTTGTTCACCTCAGTTCCAGGAACCTGAGATGAGATCTGTATAGTTTGAGTACATTTGAATGGTTTGCTTTCATTCGATAGACTACTTGTGGTGCTCTTAAAAGCAGATGATGATGTGTAAGAGCACAGCTGGGTTCACTTCTGACTGTCTTCTCCTCCTGCTGCTTCAGAGCTATGAACTGATCCTTGGTGAGGAGCATGTCAGCGTGGTAAAGAGGGGACAGAACGATGAGGTGCCGTACACTGTCCGCTACATGGGTATGTACCTGGTGATTGAGACCACCAGTGGGCTGATCCTCATGTGGGACAAGAAAACCAGCATGTTCATCAAGCTCAGCCCTGCTTTTAAGGTGAGGAACTAGCAGTTAAGTGGCAATTTGCAGTCTGGGTATGGACTGGGTGTGAATTTTGTGGAGGCCATGCCAAGATCACAAGCAGATGAGGTCTTCAACATTCCTGCAGGACAGTTCATGTTGGTTTTCGTTCTGGTGGCTCAGGAAATCATCATCCTGCTACTGTTCTTCAGCAGGTCCCTCTCCAGTTGCAAGTGGGACAGGGATACACTAGAGGGAGTCCAACAGAGGGCTATGAGGATGATCCAGATGAGGCCACAAAGATGCTCAGAGGGCTGCAGCAGCTCTGCTATGAAGACAGACTGAGAGAGTTTGGGCTTTGCAGCCTGGAGAAGAGAAGGCTGCGAGGAGACCTTGGAGTGGCCTTCCAGTATCTGAAGGGGGCTATAGGAGGGCTGGGAAGGGACTATTGACAAGGTCTTATAATGACAGGATGAGGAGGAATGGGTTTGAACTGGCAGAGGGGAGTTTTAAACTGGATGTTAGGAGGAAGTTGTTTGCAGTGAGGGTGGTGAGGCACTGGCACAGGTTGCCCAGGGAGGTTGTGGAACACAGAGTCACAGCCAAGGAAGCCAAGGATGAAGAAGTTCAGGGATGCAGAATGGAATTCCACCACTCTAAGAGCTGAATTTCAAATATTCTTTCAGTCTCAGGTATTATTTCAAATTATCTCTCATCCATTATTGTTTCCTTCCTTTTGCAGGGCCAGATCTGTGGCCTCTGTGGAAATTACGACGGCAACGGCATCAACGACTTCACGACGAGGAGTCAGTCTGTGGTAGAGAATGTCCTAGAGTTTGGGAACAGCTGGAAAGTATCTTCTACATGTCCTGATGCTCACAGCATAAAGGACCCATGTTCTACCAACCCTTACCGGAAGTCCTGGTCAGAGAAGCAGTGCAGCATCATCAACAGCAACGTCTTCACTGCCTGTCACTCTCAGGTACTGTTCAGGCGGGAGGTGGCTGTGTGAAGATCATTCCTGTGTGTCTGTGGTGTGTGAAGATCAGGCCTGTGTGTCAGTTATCAAACCTGCTTTCCCCATGCACTTCAGCACACAGGACTAATCCATTAGCAAGCTTCACTGTGACTTTGTGCCAGGGAATCTGGAATCCCTCTGGTGTACAGATCTCTGTGTAAGAGAGATGATGACATGCAGCCCGCAGGGAAGACAGAGCTGGTTTGAAAGAATGATCACTTATTTCAGAGTGACAGCAGATTGCCTTGTAGTGGGATTCAGGTACAGAACACAGGCTCAGAGAAATTAGAACTTGGTCATGAAGCATCAGCCTAGCCTCTACCTGGCACACTCCAAACAGGGCAACTGTGCTCTTCCAACTACCTCAGTCTGACTGGCAGAGACCTTCATTTCTAAATGCCTACTATGGCCTGGGAACATGAATGTAATCTTCCACTAGGACACAAGTCTTGGTGTCTAGAAGTCTGTCAGTACATTATTTAGCTCCCTCATCTATCCTTTCTGGTGTTTAGCAGTGTGTACAAACCAAAGGAAAATAAATCACTGATGAAAGTCTTTTTAGAATCATTTAGGGTTGGAAGGGACCACAAGGATCATCCAGTTCCAACCCCCCTGCCATGGGCAGGGACACTCTACCCTAGATCAGGCTGCCCAGAGCCTCATCCAGCATTAAACACCTCCAGGGATGAGGCCTCAACCACCTCCCTTGGCAACCCCTGCCAGGCTCTCACCACTCTCATGCTGAAGAACTTNACGGAGCAGAGGGGGAGAATCACTTCCCTCACTCTGCTGGCCACACTTCTGCTGCAGCCCAGGCTCTGGTTGCAATCTGGGCTACAAGTGCACACTGCTGCCTCATGTTGAGCTTCTCATCCACCAGCATCCCCAAGTCCCTCTCCTGAGAACCTTTAAAGTCAACCACCCTGGAAAAAGCTAAGGAAGAATTCAGAAGGCAGGATGGACAATACTATCTCTCTTTTTACTAACAGGTTGAACCTGCAGAATATTACCAAGCATGTGTGAAAGATTCCTGTGCCTGTGACAGTGGAGGAGACTGTGATTGCTTCTGCACTGCAGTAGCTGCCTACGCTCAAGCGTGCAGTGAAGTTGGCGTCTGCGTGGCCTGGAGAACCCCCTCAATCTGTCGTGAGTTCTCTGTCAGGAATACTTCTGAAGGCATAGTTAAACCAACAGAGCCTTGCAAAAAAAAGATGCAGACAGGCTAAAAAGTGTCCAGAGAAGGGCCAGGAGAATGATCAAGAGGGCTGGAAGCCCTGCCATGTGAGGAAAGGCTGAGAGAGCTGGGGGTGTTCAGCCTGGAGAAGAGAAGGCTTAGGGCAGGCTTTACTGCCATGGACCAGTACATGAAGGGTGGCTTGCACAAAGACAAGAGACTCCCTTTTTACAAGGAGTCCCATGGAAAAGACCAGGGCTGATGGGGGCAAGTTACTGCTGGGGACATTCCCATTGGACTCCAGAAGAAAATGTTTCCCCATGTGCACAGCTGGACACTGGAATCATCTCCCAAGGGAAGCACTGGCGTCCCCTGCATTGGGTAGTTTGAAGACTCAGCTTGGCAGGCTGCTGGGTCAGCTCATTCCAACTCCACCATCACACAGAAAGGTTGGGCCAAGATGATCCTAGGGGTCCCTTCCAACCTGGCACTCTGTGGATCTGTGCATTATAACATCATTGTGTTGTCTATTCACACTCAGCTGTTTCAGTGGTCACAGAGTTACACCTGCTCATTCCTGAGTTTCCAGACTGCTCAAGGAGCACTGCAGGGATGTGATGAGCAGGCATGGATCAAAACAAAAAACAACACTTTCTTTTTTTTTTTCCCAAACATGTCTGTATTTCTGTTTCTCTTTTCACACTGAACTGTTTCAGTGGTCACACAGATACACCTGCTCATTCCTGAGTTTCCAGACTTTTTTAAACATGTCTTAATTTCTGTTTCTCCTTAGCACTCTTCTGTGATTACTACAATCAGCATGGGGAGTGTGAATGGCACTATAAGCCTTGTGGAGCCCCTTGTATGAAGACCTGTATGAACCCAAGTGGAAAATGCAGCAATAACTTGCCAGGTTTAGAAGGTAAAAAGAGCTGCAAGTACCCTTAAGTGGGTGCATTTTCTTACATTCCACTAAACAGCATCAAAAATGCTTTTTCCTCATCAGCTGCACCTGAACTGTTCAAGTATCTGAAGGGGGCCTACAGGAAGGCTGGGGAGGGACTATTGACAAGGTCTTGCAATGACAGGACAAGGGGCAATGGGTTTGAACTGGCAGAGGGGAGACTGAAACTGGATGTTAGGAGGAAGTTATTTACAGTGAGGGTGGTGAGACACTGGCACAGGTTGCCCAGGGAGGGTGTGGCTGCTCCCTCCCTGGGGGGGTTCAAGGCCAGGTTGGTTGAGGCCTTGAGTGACCTGTACTAGTGGGAGGTGTCCCTGCCTATGGCAGGGGGTTGGAACTAGATGATCCTTGAGGTCTCCTTCCAACCTTACCATTCTATGAATTCTCTTCAATATTTCTAATGCTGAGAGTGGTAAGAAACTGGCCCAGCTTGCCCAAAGAGGTGGTGGATGCTCCATCCCTGGAAATGTTCCAGATGAGGTTGCTTAGGGCTCTGAGCAACCTGCTGCAGTTGCAGATGTCCCTGCTCAGTGCAGGGGCTTGGAAGAGGTGACCTGTAAAGGTCGCTTCCAACTCAAACCAACCTATAATTCTATGAACATCCACATGAGTAGAGGTAGATTATTAAACTGAAGCTAAAAACCCTCTCTGGCACTAAGTCCTTGTGGCTGAGCTCTTGTTGATGCAGTCTTCTGCACTGCTTCCTAGAACTACTGGGAAAAAAAATGAAGTAATAAAAATTCTGAGTGTGGAAAATGAGACCTGCAAACATACCCTGCACAAATAACACTGATGGAATCTACCTTCTCTCTGCCCTTCTGCTTTCTTCAGGCTGCTACCCCAACTGCCCACCAGACAAGCCCTATTTCCATGAGGATGAGATGAAGTGTGTCAGTCTCTGTGACTGTTATGATAATGAAGATGGAAAGATATACAAACGGGATGAATGTGAAGTATGGTAAGAGCTGAGCCCTCAGCCTGCCTGTGTACAAGAGAAAGTAATCAGAACAACCAAGGGACACTGCATGTTCCTGTGACAGGACAGGACTAGTCTGTGCTGACTGTGTAACAAACATGCCTATCTAATGACAGTTTTCTTACTCCATTAGTAGTAGAAAGTTCTTGTAAATCACCAACATAAAGATAAAAGACCAGCAAGTCCTTTATGCCTGGTGCTCCCAGCACAAGAACATGGAGATGCTGGAGTGGCTACAGAGGAGGGCCACAAAGATTATTAGAGGGCTGCAGAACCTTCCCTATGGGGACAGGTTGAGAGACCTGGGGTTGTTCAAACTGGAGAAGAGAAGGCTCCAGGGAGACCTCAGAGCAGACTTCTGGTACCTGAAAGGGGCCAACAAGAAACCCAGAAAGGGACTTTTTACAAGGGCTTAGTGACAGGATGGGGGCAATGGCTTTGAGCTGGCAGAGGGCAAATTTAGACTGAAGATTAGGCAGAAGTTCCTTCCACTGACATTGGTGAGACACTGGCACAGGCTGCCCAGGGCAGCTGTGGATGTCCCATCCCTGGAGGTGTTCAAGGCTAGGTTGGATGAAGCCCTGAGCAATTGGTGCTAGTGGAAGGTGTCCCTGACCATGGCAGAGGGTAGGAGCTGGATGATCTTTAAGGTCCCATCCAACCCAAACCATTTTATGATTCTGTGATCTGGGTTTGTCTATTTCCCATTCCAATGGCAGGAAGAACATTGAGTATAACTGAGTATAATTGAGTATAACTGTCCCATAGAAGTCTGTTTCCAAGGATTTCATTACATTCTTACACTCCTTGCAGTATTTAAACTCTTTTCCTTTTTAGCTTGCTTTTTGGTACCTAAACATTGCAAGCACAGGAGAAATAATAAGGAGGAAAGAAGTAAAGTCTTAAGCAGGACTTTGACCTGTACTTTTGCATAGTATCAGCTTCACTTCTACTTTGACCTGTAGCTTTGCATAATAATTAGTTATATTTCTAATTCTAACTTTGGGTTGCATATAAAGAAAGGTTTTAGAAAAACCTTTCTTTATATGAAACCTTAGGGCCATGAAGATGCTCAGAGGGCTGCAGCAGCTCTGCTCTGAGGACAGGCTGAAAGAGTTGGGGCTCTGCAGCCTGGAGAAGAGAAGGCTTCCAGGAGACCTTGGAGTAGCCTTCCAGGATCTGAAGGGGGCTACAGGAAGGCTGGGGAGGGACTATTGACAAGGTCTGGTAATGACAGGACAAGGGGCAAGGGGTTTGAACTGACAGAGGGGAGATTGAAAGTGGATGTTAGGAGGAAGTTGTTTGCAGTGAGGGTGGTGAGACACTGGCACAGGTTGCCCAGGGAGGTTGTGGCTGCTCCCTCCCTGGAGGTGTTCAAGGCCAGGCTGGATGAGGCCTTGAGTGACCTGTTCCAGTAGGAGGTGTCCCTGCCTATGGCAGGGGTTTGGAACTGGATAAGCTTTGAGGTCCCTTCCAACCTAAACCATTCTTTGATTCTATGAAAACAATGGAGAAAAAAATGAATCCAACAGGAACTGGACACTTGAGGAATAAATGCAAATAAAGTGGTGTTTTTTTTAGATGCTGGAAGAAAGGTAGCTAATGAAATTACCTTATAGTCAAATAAAATGTGCTTCAATGTTTTTCTGTTTCAGTGAATGCACCTCAGAAGGTATAGAGTGCAAGTTTGATGATAAAGGTAAGGCAGCTAAGACAGAAATAGTAAGAAGGTGAAATACTGGGTGTTGCCTCTTCACAGGCACCTGACAAAAACCTTCTTGTGCATTCCAGCCTGCAGCTGCATATATGAAGAGCAGAGCTATAAATATGGTGAGCTCATCTATAACACCACGGATGGGACAGGATGGTGCTTCAGTGCCACCTGTGACGTCAACGGAACAATAAACAGAGATGTCTTCAGATGTGGTATCTCTACAACCACCCCCTTCACCTTCTCTACAACTCAGCCCACAACTACTGCCCCAGGTATGCACCACTGCTCCTCCAAGTAGCTGGGAAATGGCCTGGGAGGGACTGAAAGATGCCTGCAAGGCAGGGTCTTCACATCTCTTAATGGTGCATCCTATTACTTGAAATGATTACATGCTATAATAGCAAAAATTTTCTAAATATCAAAAAATATAGAATGTTACAAAGATATAAATACATAAGAAAAGAAACTGTGCACAAAAAGTAACTATGCACAAAAAAAAAAAAAACCCTTCACAAATAAATCCCACTGTGCACAGAAAGGAACTGTGCACAGAAAGGAACTGTGCACAAAAATGCACAGAAAGGAACTGTGCACAGAAAGGAACTGTGCACAAAAATGCACAGAAAGGAATTGTGCACAGAAAGGAACTGTACACAAAAATGCACAGAAAGGAATTGTGCACAGAAAGGAACTGAGCAGAAAAATGCACAGAAAGGAATTGTGCACAGAAAGGAACTGAGCAGAAAAATGCACAGAAAGGAATTGTGCACAGAAAGGAACTGAGCAGAAAAATGCACAGAAAGGAATTGTGCACAGAAAGGAACTGAGCAGAAAAATGCACAGAAAGGAATTGTGCACAGAAAGGAACTGAGCAGAAAAATGCACAGAAAGGAATTGTGCACAGAAAGGAACTGTGCACAAAAAACTGCACTAAAAGTATCTATGCATAATAAAAATGCACAAAAGCATTAAAAAATGTACAAAAACTGCACAAAAAGGATCTGTGCACAGAAAACTGCACAAAAGCATAAAAAATGCACACAGTAACTGTGCACAAAAAAAACTGTGCACAAAAAACTGCACAAAAAGTATCTATGCATAATAAAAAATGCACAAAAGCATTAACAAATGCACAAAAACTGTGCACAAAAAGTAACTGCACAAAAAAAACCCCTGTGCACAAAAAGCTATGCACAAAAAGAAACTATGCAAAAAACTGCACAAAAAGAAACTGCACCCAAAAAAATGCACAAAAAGAGCACAAAAACTGCTCAAAAAGTAGCTGTGCACAAAAACCCTATGCACAAAAAACCCTGTGCAGAAAAACTATGTGCACAAAACCATCTGTGCACAAACCCAACTGTGCTCAAAAAGTAACTGCACAAAAAACCCCCAACTATGCACAAAAAGTAAATATAGAAATACATATCTAAAAGATAAATAAATATAAAGAATTACAAACACATTACATAGTCTAATATTAAAATAGTCTAAACACAAAGTATTAATAAATACATAATCTAAATATCAATATAAAATGCATTATTTATTTTATATTTATGGATACTGGTGTGTAAAAGTAAGTAGAGAAGTCATTCACCACTACAAAAACGTTAAAGCTTCTGTGGTTATGCAGTTGAGTGTAAGTTCAAAGATCATAGAAGCACAGAATGGGTTGGGTTGGAAGGGACCTTAATGATCACCCAGTTGCAACTCCTGGGAACCAGATGACAGCTCCCACTAGCCCAGGTTTCCCCAGCATGGGGCCAGCTTGCCTATTTATTAATAAGCAACTCTGGAAGTTAAATGGGAGCTGTTACCTGTATGGATGAGGAGTATTTTGCCCCTTAAGAAGAGGAGGCAAGACTTAATGTTCCTCCTTTTTACCTGCAGTAACAACAACCACCAGGCCAGCGACAACTGTCTGCGTGAAGAATGTCTGCACCTGGTCGCCGTGGTATGATTCTACCCAGCCTGACAAGACAGAGGATGGGGGAGACGATGAAACTTTTGCAAAACTGAAAGCTGAAGGATACAGTGTGTGCAAAAATCCAGCTGCTGTGCATTGCAGGGCCAGGGAATACCCTGACAGGGAACTCAGCTCTCTGAACCAGACGGTAGAGTGCAGTGAAAGTCGAGGGTTGATATGCAACAACAAGGACCAACAGTTTGAGCTATGCTATAATTATGAAATCAGAGTGCAATGCTGCAGCTACGTCCCCTGCTCTGAGCTAACAACCACACCGCCAGGAAGCACACAGGAACTCACCACGCCTGCAGCTCTGCAGTCCACACCGTTCGCAACACCGACCACAACCAAACCCACGACGCCAAAGCAAGAGACGGAAAGAACCACAACAGCAACCCCCCAGAAACAGAGCACAGAGGCTCCAACCCAGACTGCATCAACAGCACAGACACCACGAGCCACAACCACAGGATACAGCACAACATCTGCTGCAGCAGAAACATCCCCTGTGCCCACTCAGGCCCCTACATCCCCCACCACCACCTCTACTGTGGCCACAGAAAAAATACTGACCACAGCTGGCACCACAGTTGGCCCAACTACTCCTGCCCCAACAACAGAAGGTTCCACCAGCAGGGCCAGCACAGCCAAGACATCTCCACCTGCAAAACAAGCCACAACAACCATCACAACCACCCCACCAGCACCAACCACAGCCAGCAGCACTGCCAGTACCTCTGCTAAATATGAGGGAAGCACCACAATAGCTGCAACCACATCTGCTGCAGCAGAAACATC
>WBNM01007759.1:0-12946 GCA_013399055.1 Ramphastos sulfuratus
TACTGTGATACTGTGATCATGGTACAGAAGAGGTGTGCTAAAAATGTACTGATAAAAAGTCTCCTATTCTCATGATTTTGCATTGCCACTGGCAAAGATCGTTCTGCTGAGAAATTATGAGCATAAGCACTTAATGAGCATCTCCTACTTACGCAGCCAACATAATCTTGTGATCTTTGGTACAGATGAATTTCAAATGTGTGATGACATGCATGGAAGTCAAAACACTCTCGACTGTGGATTTTTTTATGCAAAAGTCAGAGCTACTATGAAGCAACAGATTATTCTAATGTTTATTATTTTTAGAAGCCTTTGTTTTGCCAGGTGAAATGGAAATAAACAAACAAAAATGAAAGAGAAGGATAGTTCAGTCTAGGATACAGTACATTTAGTAGAACAACCACTTTTTTCCACCAACAAAATTTGGGGGGTTGTATGTGTGGTGGAAGGTCCAAATTATACCTAAAATACATAACCAAGACATGTCTTAAACAGCTACCTGAATACCCACCTTGCCATCCCCCTCTCCCCTCTTCTCCCCTGGGTGGAAGAGGTGAGAGAGCAGACAAAAGCCTTGGTGCCTCTCAGTCTGCCACAGAGACACCATATTTGCCCTTGTTCTGCACCCTGCTTTTCAGTAAAAAAAATCATGATGCTGGGCATGTGCATCTCCCTCTTTTTCATGAAATAACCTAGGACTGGTTCCAGGAGTGTTTTTATCTGTTGCTGTTGGTCAAAGACACTTGTCAAAATGCTTAAAACGCTAGCCAAGTTGTTTGTTTGGTGCTGCTGCCTTTGTTTTGTCTGCTACCTGTTTGCATTGTCTTGCACCATGCCTAGCTGGGGACTTGGCTCCCCCACGCACGGCAGACCTGACCCTGCCTGTCTGCCGCACTGAGCCAAGGGACTGAAAGGCTTGCCCCGCGCTGAGGTACAGCTGCCCGCCTGAGCTCAGCCCAGCCCGAGTCCGTTTGACTCTGGCCGAGTCTAGGTGACAACCTAGCAACAGCTTATCGATGAGTTGCGACACCGGCACCTGCTGGCCTGCCACTCCAGCCTGAGGGCTGACTCCTTTGCTGTGCACCGCAGCCCATTGGACTGCTCCAGCCCCTAAACCTGGATCCTGCTTTGCCCAGGTGGGCGACCACTCCCATGGCCTCCTGAGAGCCACGGAGAGTTTGCCTCGCGTCCGTGGACCTTCTCAGACAACCTGCTCCATTGGAGCTATGCTAGCAGCAAAACCCTGCCGCGGCATCACCACGTGGAAGGCCACCACGTGGCTGGGACTATGTTTTCCCTTGTTTATGCTTCTACATACACTTTTGGATTACTCACTGGTCAGAGTCTCAATATCTGTAAGGTAATTCTCATTTCTAAAGTTTGTGAAAGTTTACGTTTAACCATTAAGCGGCAGTTGGTGCTGCAAGACTCTCCAGTTGTTTACATTTTCTNGGGGGAAATTTTTTTTTATATATTTCATAAAATTACTTACTAATTTTATATCTGCCTCATTACAATTTACTTCTAACCCAGATTCAAGCCCTCCTTAACAGTGTGGACATTATTCTTAGTGAAAAGTAGAAACATATTAGCATTTCATAGATGTTTAAAGAGTGTAAGAACAGTTTCAGCAAAATGGAGCATTCTGAGTCCAAATGAAGCTAGTCACAACTTTCTCCTACAGGGAAATAACATTTGTGCTATTTTGTCCCCTTCCAGAATAGGAATTGCAGTGTAAAGAACCACCTCAAGAAATAATAGCAACGACAAAAAAAAAAAAAACCAAAAAAAAACCAAACAAACAAAAACACCACAAAAAAATCAAACACCACAACAACAAAAAAAACTCACCACCCACATTTTTTTCTCCCATAATCTCCTCCTGTATCTAGCACAGGACAGAGTGGCCAAACAACAGCTATTTTCTGGCCAGTTGGCAGCGTGAACCAGCCTCACTCACACGTACAAATGTAAGCAAGTGCCAAGATCAGACCAGAGAAAACCTTTTGAGAAAGCAAGGATGAGCTCCATCACACAGGCTGCAACTTATACACAAAGACTCCACTGTCACCTTGCAGATGGACTGTAGATAGCCCTTTCTCAGCTGCCTGCTTTATCTTTCAAATGCTACTTGCAAGGGATGTATTGAATGGCAGACTTGGGACGCTAAGATAATAAGGTAGTAACCTTGGTTCCCCCAAGATCTGATCCAATCCACAATCGTAACCCCAAAAAGAGATGCAGAACTGATACATGTCCGTAAGTATTTCCAAGTGCGATGGAAACTGACCAGCCCGTCTCAGTTAGAAAGTGTTAGCAACTGAAGCAACATACATGTTTGTTTTCTCACTGGTGTAACTTCCCTGTTCTGATACTAACCCTGAGAAAAGTGGACTGAATGACTGCAGTGTTCAGTATTTCACATCCCTATCTTCACCCTTCTGCAGAAATGCTTCTTCCTACTTTTGGAGTAAAAAAAAAAAAAGTGAGAAATAAGACTAAAAACATTACACTTATCCCCATTAACAGTTCACTAGCTGATTCTTCGTTCATTTCTTCCTACAAAAAGCAGAAGGTTAATGGCTGTTTTCTCAACCAGTAAAAAGACTTATCCTTTTGAAAGAGCACTCATTTGCAAAGTCAATCTGATGTACAAGCAAAGTAGCTCAAAGCAAAAGCCTTCTAGAATAATAATTTAAAATATGCTTTTTAATGTGCATGTATGTATTAGATATATAGATATAATTACTAATACCAAAACAAAAATCTCTAAAGACTTGGCAGGATTAAATCTTCCAAAACATTTAAATAAATTACATCTTCCACTAAAAAATAATGGATCCTTTTGAAAATTCCACTTCCAGTGATAACACTTGTTTGGATAGTCACATAAATGTCAAAGCTTCCATTCTCAGCATCAAAATGTTCCAAACAACCGTCAAAAGATCTAATCAATAAAGCAATTACACAGTACTGCTTTCTTTTGTGTAGTTCTGATCTGATAACACTATCAGAATTGTTTCTACACTACCTGTAGGCCATCTGGGTCAGTACTAGTAAATTTTATGCTCAGTTCCTACTGCCAACTCAAGCATGGCAAAGCTAAGGCAAATGCCCCAAGATCCACTCTTTATTTAGACTGATGAGGAAGGACTTTTGCACACACTTGTGTTTTGAGAATTAAATCCCAGTTTCTGAGACCTTAGAAGTACACCATAGCATCCTAGTCCTATGCTTCTGCAGATGTACACAAGAAAAAAAAGGAAGATCTAGGACTATGCTAGACAAAGAAGATACAGTAATAAAACAGAGAAGAGTTTTTTCTTCTGTCTGCCACTCAAAGCCAAGAAAGGTGAAGATGAATATTTATTAGTTCTTCCTCTATCCTGAAAAAAACTCATTTACTTTTTTTTCAGTGTTTGAAACGAGCTGCATCATAACTTTTATTACTAAATCAACTTCAAAAAAGATTCATCAACATATTTCTTGAACCTTCTTCCAAAACTCTATGTTAAAAATAGAGTATTTTTTCATCTTTAAAATGTTTGTCACCAAAAACAGAAAAAAAAAAATGTGGAAGAGGGATTTTGAATAAAGTCTATTAACCCACAATTCACAAGACAAAATGTTTACAATTTTTTCCTCCACAAATAGCCTTCATAGACAGGAAATAACATCACTGGAATGTTTCTGTTACAGTATTTCAAGTTTGTTACAATTACAGTTAAGAAAAGGAAATAAGCTTATAAGAGACAGTAATACAGTAAAAAAGATGACATCTAAACCAAAGCAAAGTTTAAGAAAATGCTTCTGGAAATGTCAGTGAGAATACTTGCTACTTCTTAAGACTTTTACACACACAGTTAAAAGAAAAAAGAGGGGAGGAGGCATTTTAAGTTACAAAGTAGATAAAAGTTTTATCAGTCATCTACAGAGAAAAGGATTGAACCATATGGATACCGTATCTAGCTTGTATCAACTGGATTTATACTCTTGGCAAATAAAGTAGAGAATTTTTCCCCTTGATAAAAAATAAATCTTTAAAGTGACAAAAATAACACATTGCAGTGTAAAAACAAACTAATGCATATAAATGATTCCAAAGCTAAAACAAATTTCATTGGAAGTCCCCAAAACTGTAACTGGAATTATTTATTCTTTATTAACATCACAGATTTGGCTTCAGTTAATTAACAGCATTATAAATATTCTTCACCCTGTATAGTTCTTTAAAAATCAATACTTAGTGAGAATACAGTATTGCACCAAAAGCTGAAATTAACAGGTTCCACTTAGAAAGTGCTGAAACTCTTCTCAAGGAGGTGTGGCCAGCAGGGCAAGGGAGGGNTGTCATTCTGCATTCATCACAGTTCACGTATCTTGAATACATTAAGAGTTCAATGTGGTCACTTGAATGAAGGCTTCAAAGAAAAAAGGCTGTGTGAGGTAGAATAAACTCCTTCAGGTTCTTCACCACTCTAAGGACCACTCAGCTGTGCAAATGGCTCTGTCACAGGAAAGGGTTCCAAAGCTTTCTCGGTGTTTTTCCAGTTATGAAAATTTTCCTTGTACCATTCAACTAGTATGAAGAGAACGCTGATTAGACAAGTCAGCCAGAAACAAAAGGGAAATTCAAACAGTCCACTAATATCCTAAGACCAACAACATGCTACTAGTTTGTTACGTAGCCTATAATATTAAAAAAAAAAAATATGTACTGTTTCAATTTTATGAATGCTTCATTAAACTTATTCTAACATTAAAAAGCAATTAATTCTAGTATTTCATGCACTTCAATGTGATTAATCTTTCTTTATAAAATCAGGTAAATTAGCTACTTGAAAAGTACCCAATTTTATATAAAATTAAAGTGTTACACTCATTCTCTTTACTTCAAACTAACTAACCTGTGCACCCATTTTCCCCTATTTCCCTTGTCCCATCACATCTAAATCAAAATGTAAAAGCCGTCAGTCCTACTTGTTTTCTTTATTCCTTCTTTCCAAGGCACTTTAGGTTTCCATCCCAAGTTGTGCATTTTTTCTGAGTTCATTGGGTATCTCAGGTCATTGGTAGGTCTGTAGAAGTAAGAAATGCCACATGGAAAACAATTTGATTAGACTTTTTCATTAATTAGAGATGCAGTACCTTCATTGTCTTCAGGAGGTATGCTTCAATTTTGAAAATTCCCATCAACATGAACAAATAATATTGCCTTCAAAAACCACACAGCAGCTGAGTGCAGCTACAACAAATACAATTCACTTTGTACAGTCAGCTACACAGAATTGATTAGAATAAACATGAATTAACATCTTATTGGCACAAAAATGAATGCAAAACTCAAATTTATGCCAATACAATTGGGTGGATCAGTGCACGTGCAACGCTTTAGACAGTCACTACACACATCAGTGTTTTCTAGTATCCTCATTCACATTTTTTCATTCTGAAAGCCCACAAATTTCTCACAAACTTCAGATCTGAAATACAGATTTCCAAAGCACTGCCATTACAGTGCCTCATTAGCTACACAAACTTAAGAAATCATAGAATCAGCCAGGTTGGAAGAGACCTCCAAGATCATCCAGTCCAACCTAGCACCCAGCCCTAGCCAATCAACCAGACCATGGCACTAAGTGCCCCATACAGGCTTTTCTTCAACACCTCCAGGGATGGTGACTCCACCACCTCCCTGGGCAGCCCATTCCAATGCCAATCACTCTCTCTGTCAAGAACTTCCTCCTAATATCCAGCCTAACCCTCACCCAGCACAACTTGAGACTGTGTCCCCTCATTGTGTTGCTGGTTGCCTGGGAGAAGAGACCAATCCCACCTGGCTACAACCTCCTTTCAGGTAGTTGTAGACAGCAATGAGGTCACCCCTGAGCCTCCTCTTTTCTAGGCTAAACACCCCCAGCTCCCTCAGCCTCTCCTGTATATATATATGCTGTATGTATCATTTCATATTAACTTCCAGCCATCTGAGGCTAGTCTGGTGATTCCAACTGAGGGGAGGGAAACTCCCAAACCATGTCACCTATGTTCAAGCACAGCACAAAATTTTCACTTCCACAACCTGGCAGTTAGGTAGCCTAGTCTAGCACTCCTGTTTTACTGGCACTAGCTATGTGTGCAGATGAACAAGCTACTTATCATCATTATTAAAACATGCTAATCTCTAGCAGAAGCAGAATTAATGTTTCCATGGCAAGTAACCCCCATGACCTTTAAGTTGCTCATTACAGAATTAAATAATCATTAGCTATGTATCTTAAGAATCTTTTGTAAGACCTCAACATTCTTTGAAACATGTATTCCTATGTGGTTAGTCTTCCCAAGCCCATTTATGTTTAAATATTAGAGGACAAGGCCCAATACACAGGAAGACACATCTCAATCTAAATTACAGTAAGCTCACATCCTGTTAGCCCAAGGCAATGTGTTCAGAGTCCTGCAAAACACTCAGGATTTTGAAGAAACTTCCTCTTGAAACCAAAAACTTGTACATTTAAACACTTCAGATGCCATGATAATCCAAATGTGAACAGAAAGTGAGAATTCTAAAGGCCATAAAAATACTTAACTGCTATCAGCAGATACATAATTTCTAATCACTCTGGAGAGAATGATATCTAAAGTAAGCAGAGGCTCATTGTTGCTGCAGAAAAGAAATGGAGATAAGAGAACAGAGCCAAATCAAGCCTGAAATTAAGGAGGAAAAGACACAGCAAAAGCATATCTATGAAAGCTATCCATTTTTGCTGCCACCCTAACTTTGACACCTCAGAGTTTTACATCTACTTTTTGAGACAGCAATTTCAGCTTAAGATAGGAATCTAAAATTAACTACCCTCTGTAGGGGCATATTTCTGCCTGTGGAGAGTGAGTCTTGCCTATAAAGCACTAAGTCTGAACAAGTCTCATTAAGGTCAAAATACTAAAGCTAAATGAGACACAACAGGATTTGTCTAACTCAAGTGATATTGAATACAAAGTAATGGATAAATCACCTAAACTACCCTTAAGGAAAAATCTAGTCACTGTGTAAAACCTGTCCTTCTCACAGAGCAAACTTCAGTAATGAGAAGTCTGAAAAGAGTTTGATGACAGACACATTTCACTTCAAGACATATGCTCTGACCTAAAAATCTAAATAATAAATGGAAAACAAAACAGCTCTTAGTCCCTCGAAAGTTGTCCCTTGTGCAGAGCAGAAACACTTTCCAAAAAAAGAGTTTGGCAAAAGTCACAGAAACCTTCAAGAAAAAAGCTGTCCTGCATGTGCTTTGCTGTTTTCCTACCTGTCTTTGACATAATCCATCCAGCACTCCATTTCGGATTCTGAACTGGTCTTCTTTATCTGTCAAGAGAAACAAAAAACATCACCACACATTTTCCACTGTCTTAACATACGTTTGGAACTACAATTTTTAACCAGATTTAAGTCTGTTAAAAACAAACCAATCAATCAAAACACAGAGACAGAAATGGTCTTTTGTCTGAGTTCTCAAACTTCTGGAATTATTTAATCTATCTAAACAAATTCCAATACTTCTCTTTCATCCAAGAACTGCCTAACCATTCATGATCAGATTTCAGTAGTCTCAACCACAACCTCAAACTCTCAACCACAACTGAAGCAGCCAGCATGAAAAATCCCCTACTAAATGTTATTTAATCATCATGTCAGTTATGTCCCAGCTGGGGCAACTGCTGCAGCAGCTCAATGCATCATAGCCTGTACTGCAAATTTACATAGGACAGCTGCCACAGAAAGGGCAGTCAATCATTCTGCAGCAACTACCTTCTAAGACCCACTACAAGCCTAGGCTCTCTCAGAGCTACAAAAGGTTTACAGTAGTAGTCCATATAATAATATATACATGTGGAGTGACTGGTAAAGAAAAGCATCATAACTGTGTACTTACTAAATGGATTAACTCCTTAGCAAGCTGGGCAATGGACATCTCGAAGTTAGTTCCAATGTTATAAATTTCACCTGGCTTTCCCTCCTTCAGGACAGTAAGGAATGCTTCTACCACATCAGCTGCATAAAGGAAATTCCTTCTCTGAAGTCCAGAACCATGAATACAGCTTAAAATCAGGAAAAGGGAAGAGATTTTTGTTAGTCTTTAATAAAAGCATTCCATTTATTAGACTTATGTTTCAAACAGTTTTGCTGTTAGCTGTTACTGAAGGTACCTTAAGTAGTTGACATGCAAACAATCCTTTAAGGAAATCCTATTATTAAAATAAGCAATTCATAACTTGGTTATAAAATTACCATTTTACAAATTACACAACATATTTAGAACTGAAATTAGCACAGATACTACAAATAAAAAAACAAATTACTTACCATTTTCTGTTCTGTTGCAACAGAGATATAAACTTTGGAATAACCTAAGTAATTGAACAACAACAAAAAAAAAATCATTACTATTTTAGTAGCTGTTATTCTGCAAAGAACATGGGCCTCCACCAGTAAGTATTATTAAGTATCTGAATAAAACCCTTTAAATAGTTTTAAGTTATCTTAAGTCTAATCAAAGGACTCATCAAATCTAGACACTGCAAGGATTTGGGGTTGGTTTTTTCAAGAGCAGATGCCTCTGTTGCATTGTAAAGCTTATCCTTCTGGTGAACTGTTACAAATCTGTAATTACAAATATAACATTTTTACAGAAGAAAATGGGTTCCATTGCTTTTCACACACAGAAGTGCACCAGAGTTCAACTAGAGTTTTGAACATAGTTTAAACATCCAGCAAATCAGAGTACATCTACAATCAGAAAGTAAGAGTCATTAAATAGTTACATTTGGAAGAGAATCAACAGAGAATTTTAAGGTAAGTAAACCTTAAGGATCAAGTGAGAACCACTAGCTCACAGTATAAAGATTTACAGTATTATGTTCAGCTATAAGCTTAGATCCATTCATAATGTCCCAGAAAATTCAGGGCAGTTAGCCCCACTATCAAAGTTTAAACATTAGAAGCCTATTCCAATTCTTTTAATTTCATTAACTCACTAATCATAGAAGCAGACATACAAAGTAAAACAAAAAAAAAAATGCATCTAGCCTAGTATTGTGCTCTTAGCAGCAACTGGAAGTGAATACTTAAGCTTCCTTATACATACGATGAAAGCAAGTAAATAGTGATACATCCCCTGAACATACTCCCAACATCATGCAACCTGTAGCCACACATTTCCTAAGGCACTGATCAGTGGAAAACATATTTTAAATGCCAATGCTTATCTACCTGCAACAATGTAGGGAAAAGTAAATTCATTTGCAAAACAAACCAACCAACCCAACAAAATACCCCCCACCACCCTACACATAAAAATCAATTCAAATTACAGTATACTTCATTAGAACTGGAAAATATAGCCACATTTCACACAAGCTCCAAACTCCAAAGAGTCTATGTATGGTTATCACTACCAGTGATAGCATAGCAGATCTTAGTATCACCTGCAAAGACACCTCCCTTTCATATAACTGTTTTAAGCAGCCCACAAGGTATGTATGGACACACGCAAAAAACAAGTTGTTCTGTACTACTACTCACCTTTTATCTGATTGCTAGAGCTTCATCTTATTTATGTTCTGTACAGGTTGGAATATCTCTTTCTTTACCAAACATTTCTCTCTCACAGTACAGTTTGAAATGTTTAACTCACTTATTGAGTGTTCATAACAACAGTGTATGACATGTGAGTTAATGCACTTAGAAAGTGAACCCTCCCAAGCATAGGGCAGTTAAATATCCCTTGAAAAATAGAAAAATTATGAAGTCATTGTAGTCAAATTCATATAAATACTAGAAGTCTTCAACTGATTCTTTACTAACAATGGAAAAAGAGGTGATCACTGTGCTGATGGTAAGACATGCTAGTGAGAACAAAATATGTAATCTCAGTAAAATGTACACAAACATATCTGCAAGACAGTGCTTTTTTTTTAAGACAGAAAGCAGTTACATCATGACAACCCAAAATTATTGTGTACTGAAGCTCAGAGTGAAGCACAGAATTAACTTACTTTTTCCGGATACTGGTGAGGTCCATAAACATTACTGCTCCGTGTGATAACAACAGGGAACTTTAGAGCATTAAACACAAAAGTCATTACATAAGAAAATATATACCAATAAAAATCTGTAGGCTTCCTGCCAATCAATAATACACTGACCTACCTACAGTGCTTATTCAAAAATCTGCATGCCCTCACAAACACGAATGAATGAAGCTATCCATGCTTTTTGTCAAACAGGCAAGGGCCTCCAGCCTTCCCAGACTGTCAGAAGCACAAGTGACAAATGTTTGTAATCTCTCAGTCTTGCTTAGGAACCACCATGATCTATCTGGTCGACTGGAGATTGGCTTACTATTTCTTATTCCAGGAAAATGTTTCACAGCCATTTACAACTTACTGGAGCCAGCCTTATGTCAAAAACAACACATGTCAAAACCAAAAGACTAAAGTATTCGAAACTGTGAACATTTTTACTTAAACAAATCTGAGTAATAAAGTTCTCCTCTCTCCTCCCCTTTGTTTTTTTTTGCTTTGACTACAAGTCTAGTCTTACTACAAATTTATCTTTGCATATTTTACTTCTGTATAAATGGATTCTCTTCAAACTTAACACTGTTTTCTTAAATGGCTAATGTTCTCTTTGACCATTTTATCAAAGAATGTTTTCGGATATTAGAATTCAGATTTAAAAAAAAAAAAAAATTTTTTACTTCTGTCTTTCAGTGTATCTCCACCATTAAGTGATGGACATCCTCCAACACATCCAAACTACAAGGCTAGCAATCAGAAAAGAGCAGTCACTGTGTGGACTAATACTGATTTTTCTTTTATACTCTTACATATGTAACACAGATACCTAAGTATGGACTTGAGAGTTTTTGAAGCTTACCTGGTATCTTTCCCAGTAAGACTGAACAGAACACTCTGCAGCTGCTTTAGAGGAAGCATAGGGATTTGTTGGACGTTTTGGTGAAGATTCATCAAATTCCTAAAATGAAAAGAAAAATTTGCTTTACTCAATTTGTTTTGCCCAGATAAAAGTTACAAAAGCTGCAGTTGCAACTGAAATAAAAAAAAGGACAACAGACTGATAAAAATCTCCCTTCTGCTTACAGCAGATATTTATGTTTGATAAATACAAAAGAATGTATTTATGAAAACACAGGAGACTGCTAGAATACTGGCAGTAATATTTTTATACTTCTGGTAAGGTACCTCACAACAACAGGTCCTTATGATTTTTATCTTGTAAACTAATAAGTTGTTACAGGGAGGTTCAATCCTTAGAGTACCATTGCACTACAGCTAGCAAATTGACCTTTCAGTCCTAAACAAAATGGGTCCATTATCTTACAGCTTCAGGTAACAGGCATTCAATAGAAAGCATGCTACAAAGAAAATTTAGGATAGTTTTGATACTTAGCTTTCTGGAGACAACCAGTGCTTATTTACAAGTTCCAGTAAGTCATACATTTACAGAGGCCAAGGAAAGATAGATTAAAGCTCGTAAAACTAGAAAAACCCTCATACATTTTCAATCTCACCTCATCAGTACTACCTCCATATACTTCATCTGTACTAACGTAGACAAACTTCTCCACATTGGCTTCGTGTGCAGCAGCAACCAGCACATTAGTGCCATAAACATTCACATAAGTGAATTCCAGGGTACGCCAAAATGAAAGATCTACATAAAACAAATCCAGACAGTTCTGATTACATTTAGCCAAGACAGGGCTTCCTATCAAACCATAACATTCAAGGCTGCAATGTAGACTGGGGCTTCTACACTAGTGCTATGATTGTCAGACAGCAAGGTCATTATTAAATGAAGACACTTCAAAACAATATTCTTGATCTGTACAACAGGCTGGAATCAGGAGCAAAAGCTTATTGGCTATGGATGGTTCCATTTGAAATAGAATTGGCTAACTTTATTTAAGTGGCAGCATAACTACCTCCCCTCTCCACTAGGAAGGGCCAAGCTCAGTAAGCAAAGTATCACTCCAACAGTTATATGATGTAGTACTATATACATATTACTTAATTAACTATCACCTGGTTTAATTCTGAGAATTTTTGCCAAATATTTTCCTGGATAACTCTTTGATAATTTCTTCTCACAATGGAAGGAGTATGGTAAGGACGGCTCTCATTAATAGTTTTACTAAAAAGCAGTAACTTGAAATAGGCACTTCTAAGTGTATTCTCTCTTTTTGGCACCCAGGTAGGATTCTGAAGGGAACTATGCTTATTTCTTCAGCTTCCATGTTGAGGGTTTTATTGCAACGTTGGAGCAAACTGAGTTAAAACTTAAAAGACTATTAGTAAACTCTTTCTCCATTATCTTCATGACTTTACCTGCACACTGGCAGTTACACGTATCTAGATTGCATTTAAAAATACAACACACAAGAAATGCCAGGGATTACTATTTATGCACAACTAAAAGAGACAACAGTCAGATGAAGCACTTTGTAAAGTAAGTCTGTGAACCTCTGCAAGTTTAAAAGGCCACCAAATCTTGAATCATGTAGTTTGTGAAGACAAACTGTATCCTTGTTTTATATGAAAAGATGAAAAATATCAGTCTATCTTTCAAACAAACATGCTCACAGAAAATAATACCAAAATACTACTCACCTACATGTGTCTGGGCTGCAAAATGAAGGACTATATCTATTTTCTCAGTTTCAAAGAGTCGTTTTATGAAATCGGGTTCACAAATATCTCCCTAAATAAGAAAAAAAATCATTAAAAAAATTATTTTTGTTAGAAAATAGGAAGCTTTCATTTGGACCAAGCATCACATAAAAGGGAAAAAAAATACGAAGGAAACACAGGATACAAATAGCACTACCAGAAAAGTTTGGGCCGATATATCACAGTATCACAGTAT
>WBNM01007771.1:0-42818 GCA_013399055.1 Ramphastos sulfuratus
CCCTGTGTCTACACACAGAGCTGCCCAGCTAAATGACCTGCAGCTTCTGCCAGACTGCTGCAGAAGTCAGCAAGTGTGGAGGGAGCAGGCAGGGATTAGAAAACAGAGAAAAGCTAGTGGCAGCTGAACAGTGATGCCAATCTCACCAGACTCTCCAGTTCTCTTAGGCCTGCACACACCTAGCAGGAGAGGCAGACAGAGAGTTACTACAGGGTTTTAGTTGGATATGGCACAAACCCATGTGGCCCAGGCCCAGGCAAGTAGGCTGTAATCCTTGACCATGTCCTGTTCTGTTTCCAGGATGAGTGGCAGTACCTGCTGTCAGGAGGGACCATAAAGGAGATGAGGGAGAACCCAGCTCCATCCTGGCTATACGAGAGAGCATGGGGAGACATCCTGGCCTTGAGTAGCCTGCAGAACTTCTCTGGTTTTGACAGTGATTTTGCGGCCCACCTTGTAGCGTTCAAGGACATTTTTGACAGCCCTAAGCCTCACAGGCAAGTATCCCCTGCTTTGTCAGCTTGGTGTCCCTTGGAGAGCAAGAGGAGCTGATACAGCCACTGTGCTGGCTCTGCTCCCAGTGTAGTGCCACACGTAGGAGAGGGAGGACAAGCCATTGCCTAGGTCTCCTTAAGGGTGGCCCTTGTGTGTGTGTTGCTTGCCCAAGGCAGAGCCACACGATGCCTTAGCCCTAGTAGCATTTGGTGCTCCTGCAGAAGCAGCAGCTCTAGCTTGTCTGCTAATGTTTTCAAAGCTACAGACAACAGCCTCAGCCAAGGGACTGGAAAGTCTTTGTCCCTTCTGAAACCCCAGTGGCTGCCTTCAGGCAACTTGGGTGCTTCTTGGGAAGCCAGAGGATCTGGCACATCCCCTCAAAATGCACCTAATCACTTTGCAGAGAGCCCCTGCCTGGGAAGTGGGAAGCTGAACTCGATGCCTTCCAGAAGCTGCTGGTTCTGCGGTGCCTGCGGGGAGATAAGATCATGAATGCGCTGCAGGACTTTGTGACACTGAACCTGCACCCATGCTTCATTGAGCCACAGGTAACCAGCCAAGAGGAGGCACTGGTTGGGCTGGGAGCAGAGCAGCAGGCCTCCAGCTTGCTGTAAATGGGCTATCAGCATTTCCCAACTGCAGCAAGGGTGCCCGTCCACAGCTGGGGAAACACTCCTGTCTTAGGCGAGAGATATCCTGGCTAACATCCACCAGTTGCACCACACTGGGAGGGGGCAGGCATATGTGGGAAGAGTTGGAATGACAAATAGGAAAGTGGTTACTGCCCCCATCCTAATGCTGCCAGAGGAGAACTATGCTAGGCCTGTGTCCAACGTGCCTCTGGCCTTGGCACACAACAACGTGCTGGTGCCTTGGGGAGGAGTTGGAGGCCAGGCAGGGTCAGGAAGTTCTGTACATGATGCAGTATGGCCCCTCCACTCTGACCAACTCTCTTGTGTTGCAGACCACTGACCTCTCAGTAGTCTTCAGGGAGTCCACAGCCACCACTCCCCTGGTGTTTGTGCTGTCCCCAGGCACTGACCCTGCTGCCGACCTCTACAAGTTTGCTGAAGAAATGAAGTTCTCCCAAAAGCTTTCTGCCATCTCTCTGGGCCAAGGCCAGGTAAGCTGGAGGTGCCCACCTGGGGCAGCACTGTGCTGATGGCACTTCCAGTGATCTCACCTAGATCAAACTCCCTTGCATCAGAATGAAAACACCTTCTGCTGCAGGGTCCTTACTCACTAACACTGTGCTAGTCCAGTTCAATGGGGAGGCTGCAGCAGTTCCCCCTGCAGTGCACTCAAACTTCCAGAATCAATCCTCAGTTCTTCTTTCCCCTCCACCCTTCCACAAAGGCCTGCAAAAGCTGGGAAAGGGCACTTGCTCTGTCATCAGACAGCTAAGATCCAGTTGAGCCATGGTGACAAAGCCAGACTGTAGCTCTGGAAAGCAGTCTTTCCACCCAGCAACTGTCTTCCTGTCCAACTTAACAGGAAACAGAGAGATGGACCAGGTCTCTGAGTGATTCTCATCTGCCTCTTTAGGCCCCCCACGCAGAAGCCATGATGCGCAGTGCCATGGAGCAGGGCAAATGGATCTTCTTTCAGAACTGCCACCTGGCCCCTAGCTGGATGCCTTCACTGGAGAGACTTGTCGAGGGCATTGACCCCACCAAGGTGAGCAGTTTTACCAAGCAGCCTCCCCACTCTGAGGATAACAGGCAGGAAGCTGGAGCCCTGGCAGGAGACCAGATATAGTTCAATCCCATCCAGAGTTTCCCCTTCAAACCAGAGGGTCAGTGCAGGAGCAGCTGCAGTAGCTGCTCTGCACCCTCTGAGCACTCGCTGCCTTCTGGATTCCCAGGTGCATCAGGACTTTCGCCTCTGGCTTACCAGTCTACCAAGCAACCACTTCCCTGTGTCCATTCTCCAGAATGGCTCCAAGATGACCATTGAGGTGCCCCGTGGGGTCAAGGCCAACCTACTCAAGTCCTACCTTAATTTCAGTGATGACTTCTTGAATTCTTGCCCCAAGGTAAGACCCAGCCCATGCCTGCTGCAGTGTGTGCTGTGAGGGATAGATCTTCCTCTCTACTGGAGGGCTTATGAGCTAGAGAATGGCTGGTGGTATTTCTCATGACCCCATCTACTCTGTGATGAGCCAGCTAGAAGTTTCACTTTGAGAAACAGAACAGGATTGCAGAGGCCTGATGTAAGATACTTGCAGCTCTCTTTAAGGAAGGGAGAGGGCCACAGCCTTCTCCAGCACAGCAGTCTGACTGAGGCTTCCACCTCTCCTGGCTCCAGCTGGCACTGCTGCATTGACACAGCTCTTCTACCAGATTCCAGCAGGAACTGACCCCATCTAAGGCTACTTCCTCGCAAGCTGAGCACCTCTTCTCCCTACTCCCCTGCCCGCAGGTCACAGAGTTTAAATCCTTGTTACTGTCGCTTTGCTTCTTCCATGGGACCATGCTGGAGAGGAGAAAGTTTGGGCCTCTCGGGTTCAACATCCCCTACGAGTTCACAGATGGGGACCTCCACATCTGCATCAGTCAGCTGCAGATGTTCTTGAGCGAATACACAGACATCCCTTACAAGGTAAGTGGGTGGGCTGGCCCCTTCTGTGGAGGGAACAGGCTTGAGTTGCACAAGCAGGTTGGAAAGCTGTGATGGCATCTCCTACAGGTTCTGAAATACACAGCTGGGGAGATCAACTACGGCGGCCGTGTGACTGACGACTGGGACAGGCGCTGCATCATGAGCATTCTGGAGGACTTCTACAAGCCCGAGGTCCTGACGCCCGACTTTGCCTATTCAGAGTCAGGGATCTACAAGCAGATCAGTGCCTCCTCTGACCTCGAGGTAAGCACTCAAGGGACAAATCACAGCTCTTAAATCCAGGGGGATCTTCATGGTGCAAAGAGAAGCTACTCTTCCCAAAACGCACTGCACTTCCAGTCCCCTGGGAGAAATAACCCTGTAAGAACATGGGGATCTTCAGCTGCCTTCAGGAAGCTGCATCTGTTTCAAGCAACAGGAAGATCTTGTCCCTGTGCACAGGAGGTGGTAGCAGCTCTCGCTGGAGTGCCCCAGCTAAAAGCTTTTGTACTCTGAATGATTTCGATATCGTGTACCTAAAGTACACGAGACAGCAGAAAGCTCACTGCCGGGCAGCCCTGTCTCATAGCACGGGTTTGCTTCTGCACAGTTTAACTCCCCAGCCAGAACACAAACCATGGCCATGACCCTCACTAAGCCACCGAGCCCCGCTCAGAGGGGCTGCCACTCTGTCAGCCTCCTCAGCAGCCTGGTTCCTGTGTCACCGAGCATTGCCCAGGGCACACGTGAGCAGGCCCAAGTCAGAACTGTGAGTTGTGTTTCTTGGCTGTGACGGGGGACAAAGAGCTGTGAAAAAGATAAATTAACCCCAAACGCCAAGGAATATCTCCCAGTTGGGTCTGTGATTTGGGTTTAGATCCACTGGGTTTAGCTTATCCAGCAACTCTGGCTTAGAAAGACGTTTCAGGCCAGACTTGTATAGCCTGAAGGGGCACCACGGCTTTACCCTGAGCTCTTGACCTCACTGCCTTTGTGGATTCTTCCCCAGGGCTACCTCCAGTACATCAAGAGCCTGCCACTCAACGATTGCCCTGAACTCTTTGGTTTACATGACAATGCCAACATCACCTTCGATCAGAAGGAGACATTTGCACTGCTGGGTGCCATTATGCAGCTGCAACCCAAGACCTTCACGGTGG
This sequence comes from Ramphastos sulfuratus, assembly GCA_013399055.1. NCBI lineage: Eukaryota > Metazoa > Chordata > Aves > Piciformes > Ramphastidae > Ramphastos > Ramphastos sulfuratus. Next base: position 4,257 of record WBNM01007771.1, read on the forward strand.
GAGGCCACAGCAGGGAAGAGGTGGGTGCCCCAAAGCACAAACACCAGCCCTCAGAAAGTGCCACCCTGCCTGCTGGGTGCCAGTAACAGCACTGTCACCCAGCCATTAGCTCTCCCCTTTCTTGGCAGCTGTAGCCGGGAGGATGCTCACCCACTTGCTGTCTTCCTTCCAGCTCGTGGAGGAGACCTGCAAGGACATCCTGGCAAAGCTGCCTGCTCCCATGGACTTGGAGGAGGTGATCCAGAAATATCCACTGCTCTATGAAGAGTCCATGAACACAGTGCTGGTACAGGAGGTGATCAGGTAAAGCCCCTGTGGGATCATATCCTTGGCCAGCAACTCACTGGTCCCTTGGGACACAGTAGAGATATGCAGACTCCTGCACCCACCCACCTTCGAGGAACCTCGAGCATGGCACACAACAAGTGTACCAACAAGGACCTTCAGCTAATCCCTGCCTTGTGTGGCTGATCAGTATCTCCATCTGCCACATCAGAAATTCAGGACTGGGAGGCAGGTGTGAGACCCTAGTAAAGAGCAGTGGGACAGGGGTTACACAGAGGAGCTTCACTCTACCGAGATCCACACCCTGCCTGAGGCAGTCACCGGTGATGAACCCGTGCACTGATCACTCTGCTCCTTCTGCACTTTCTCCGTAGGTACAACGGGCTCCTGGAGGTGATTGCTCAGACACTGAGAGATTTGCTGAAAGCTCTCAAAGGCCAGGTTGTGATGTCTTCTCAGCTGGAGTTGATCGCCAGCAGCTTGTACAACTACACTGTGCCAGAGGTGTGGAACGCCAAGGTAAGTGCCCCAGCCAGCCCAGCTGTTGCAGGAACTCAATTGTAGTAGGGGAATGTGTCATCAGCCACCACAGCTGGGCTGGGCTATCTCACATGGAGCTGGCTTTTACATCCCTGGCATGGAGATGTCTCCTGCCTAGTACAGCTCATATTTTTTCCCAGACCTTGGCTGGATGAATCCCTGGGCTTTGGGCAGATCCCAGCAGCTGGGGAACAAGGTTCAAGATGTTTCCAATTGCATTCAGCACCTTCTTTTGTGGGTGCCCTGCAGGCATACCCATCGCTGAAGCCCTTGGCATCCTGGGTGAATGACTTGGTGCAGCGGATCGAGTTCCTGCAAAAATGGACCAGTCAGGGGATCCCCTCTGTGTTCTGGATCAGTGGGTTCTTCTTCCCCCAGGCCTTCCTCACAGGAACACTGCAGAACTTCGCCAGACAGTCTGCCATCTCTATCGACACCATCTCCTTTAGTTTCAAGGTCAGTAACTCAGCCAGAGACTCCACATTTTTCTGGTCTACTGCTGGGCAGCCACAACAGCAGCAGCTCTAGCTCTGACCTGCCCAAGGGGTGGAGATGCTGCTACATACACATCTGCCCCTTGTGCTCAGATACACCCATCCACACTGCCAGACTCTTCCACAAGGCAAGCAGAGGCTTTTCTGCCTCTTCAGACTTACTCACATCCCCCTCCACAGGTTTTGCCACAGGCTGCCCCCACAGTCTCACACTGCAAGATGCACCAGCCCATCTGCGAGCTGGGGCAGGCTCTGCTGCAGCAGGGCTGACTTAATCAGGAGCAGCCTAAGGGGTTCCTCGGGGCTGAGCCTCCAGGGACACACCTTTACCAGGGCTCTGGGCCCTCTCTCCTGGGCAGGTGATGAAGGAGTCGGTGAGCGAGCTCACAGATCCTCCCAGCCACGGCTGCTACATCCACGGCTTGTTTCTGGAAGGCGCCCGCTGGGACCCTGCTGTGTTCCAGCTCGCAGAGTCCTGCCCCAGGGAGCTCTATACAGAGATGGCTGTCATCTGGCTGATCCCTGTCCCCAACTGCAAGCCTCCGGCCACTGGCACCTACCTGTGCCCTATCTATAAGACTCTCACTCGAGCAGGTAGGTGCCTTAAAGACGTATCTTCAGAAGCAAGGGGGAATGTAAAAGCAGCTAGGAAGAGCAGCCCGGGAGGGGCAGCAGGAGTCACTGACATGAAGTGAGGCATTGTTGGCTGAGACCATCCAGGGATGAAAACATTTCTCTGCTTCTGGAGACAGAGCTGCCAGGCACTCTGGCTCTGCAGCAGTGCTTCTGGCCAGGCTCCCCTCAAACTTGCACCCAAAATTACACACCTAGCACAGGTGTGCGACAAGGGATTTTGCATGGGGTCTCTGTGACAGGACTCAACAGTCAGTGGGCAGCAGCCACGGCTGCAGTACCACCATCTTGCCCTTGCTTCCCCCATTACAGGGACACTGTCAACAACAGGCCACTCCACCAACTATGTGATTGCTGTGGAGATCCCTACAGACAAGCCACAGAAGTACTGGATCAAACGAGGTACAGCCTTGATCTGTGCCCTGGACTTCTAGGCAGAAAACCCATACAAGAAATTATGCCATCCTGAGAGGCCTGAGCTGGGACCTCCACCATCCTGCACTGGGGAATGCAGGAGGTGCCACTCCTCCTGCTGCTGTCTGTCAATAAATCGAGCTTGAGTCCATCAGCATCACATTCACCTGCAGTTTTTGCAATACCCACACTTCACATTTTCAGCAACACCAAAGATCTGCCAGTGGGCACAACGTGGCCCAGAGCAGGCACCTGGTGCTCCCAGCTTCACCCCCCCACCCCCTCCTTCCTGCACGCACCCCTCCCTGGGCTGGCTGTTACAGGATAGTTTTATTTGTCCAGCCCAATTCATTATTTACAGCACTTGATATCAGACACAGCAAGGGACAGAAGGATTTTCTTTCCTTCAACAAATACCAAAACATCAGTTTCATTCCATAGTCAATATCTGTACAAGTTTGCACATCTGCATAATTCAGTCCTGTCCTGTGGCCCAGCAACACCTCAGGAAACCTCTGGAGATTGAGAGATGCTGACCTCTGGCTTCTGAGATTTCTTCCAGGCTGCTGGGGACAGGCAGGAGAAGACCACGCACAGGAGTGCTGGCAGGAAAGAGGCAGGCCCAGCCCATATGCTGCAGCAGGAACAGTCTGCCACTGCCCACACCAGCAATCCCTGGGTAAGTAGCCACTGAAGCAGTAGGAGCAGCTTTGGGCTCTCTCCACTGCTCTGGCCACCACCATCTCACCTTGACATTACAGCAACTCTTGTTGCCTCTCTCCATGCTGAAAGACTTCACCAAGGGTACCACGACTCCACATCTAGCCCGGTGCTGTGCCCAGCAGCACCAAGGCCACCCTATGAACTTGGTCTGCTCATAATTCACAAGGTTTCTCTGGGGATTGGGCTTGGAGCAGCACCATGTGACCCACAGGCACTGCCAAGGCCACAGAGCTGGTCCCTATGAGAGCAGCTGTGGCAGCAGAGCCACTCACCACCCCCCAGCACCACCATGGAGGGACACAAGGCTCAGAGCTCCAGGGATGAGTTTACCCATCTTCACCTGGCCACAGAGCAGCCACAGCCCAGCAGGGTGCCTGGCTGTACTGGCACTAGGTGCTGCCACCCCCAGAACTAGGAGAGCAGGGCAAGGCAGGACACACCTGGCCAGCTCTGGGAACTGGGCACTGCAAGGGGGTGGGCACAGAACAGGCTCTGTCCAGGAGCCATCTCAGTCATGGGCCAGAACCCAAAATAAGTTGGGGGAGGGAGAGAGATAGAAAACACAGACAGGAATGTCCTGGGGAAGTGTAGCGCTGAAGGCCTGGCCACAGCAGGACACAAGCCACAGCCAGCTGTGGCTGGTACAACCTTGCATCAGCATGGCCAGTGGTCCCACAGTGCCAGACCTGCCACCAGCCAGACCAGCTGTTCCCTCCTGCTGTAGTCTTCAGCCACATGCTGAGACACAGGCTCAGGGCCTCTGGGTGCTGCTGTGGCACAGTGCAGCAGCTGAGCGCTCCAGCTTGCCTCCTGCTGCAACTGCAGGGATTCCTCTCAAGACAAGTTCCTGCCTTTCACAGCTTGGGCTCAGAGGAAAGCCCAATGTCTTTGTCCACCTCGGACAAGGGCTTGTTGCTGTGATCCCTCTTCCTTGGGCAAAGAGTAACACAGATCCAAGTGCCACTGCCCAAAGCCACCAAGCCCAGCTGTTGCTTCTCAGAGTCTTGACTCCCAGGCTACTGACGCTTGGCTTTATAGGGGCGGGAGCGTTTCCGGCGGTCTGGCTTCCTCTGCTTGTGCAGGCGGCCAATGCTGACCCCCTGGCGCCTGCGGACTGAGATGTTCTGCTCCACCAGGCTTGCCAGCATGCCTGCAGGGTGAGAGGCAGATGGATGGAGTGCTGGTATTGCCTGTGCAGGCACACAGCCCTCCCTATCTCACCCAAAACCCATCAGTGGGCTCCTGCTGAGACTATAAAACAAGGCGACACACCGGAGATGTGTGGCTCCCCAGAGTGAGTGCTCCCAAGTGCCCCAGGCCTGGCAGGAAGAGGGAGCAAGGGCAGGGTGAGCTTCCCAGGCTGCTGCCTGCTGCTCTGCCATGCTCAGCACGGTTCCCTCAGCCCCCCTTCAGAATCTGAACCCCAAGCTCCATCCCCTAGTCTGCATAGCAATGCTCACCTTCCTGGGCCAGCATGGAGATGAAGGTACAGATGAACTCATCATAGTTGTGAGTTCTCCTCTGATCATCGATCTACAAAGAAACAAAAAATCCACAAATAATCCACAAATGAGTGGCAGGAAGAAAGGAGAGCCAAACGCTAATAGAGGGCAAAGAAGCAGCAAGCCTGGCCCAATGCACAGGACAAAGAAACCCGAGTAGGAAGGGATCCATCTCCCAGCCCAGCTCAGGCCAGTGCACAATGAAGATTGTCTTCACCCCAGCTCAGATGCCAACATTTCCCACAAAAGGCAGCTGGGAACAGCAGGAACCCTGCTAGGCCTTCAAGCAGAGACTCTCCCATTCCTCCTGCAACTGCTGACAAAACTGCAGTGCTCCAGCAGCCTCTTCCACCCCTGCCCAGGAGCTCTGGTCTACCCTGGTAGGAGCTCCCCATGGGGCAGTCTGGTAAGACAGAAAGACCCCAAGTGATCCCCATCACCATTCTCAGCTGAACCATTCTCCCTCCACTTTACATAAAGACACCCCAGACAGAAACCTTCAGGGAGCTAATCTGACAATACAAACAAGCACTGACAAACACCTTGAACTTCTTCCTCTTTTCCACCTCTTCCTTCAAGCAGGCCTCATAGTTCGCAATCTCTGCCTCCACACACTTGAGCAGTGCCAGCAGCTCCTGCCAGGATCAAGCAGATCAAACATAAGCAGATGGATTCCCAGTGCAGCCCAGGAGCCAGCAGGGTGAGCTGCTGGGTGTTTCTCTCTGCACCACGAAAAGGAGGATCCAAAGCAAAAAACACTTGCCAGGGGAAAAAAAAAAGAAAAAAGTGGATTTCGGAGCATTTCTAAGTCAGAGGTTGATCAACCAGCCACCGATAAGGCCAGCCCCAGGGCAGGTGAGTTCTACCCCAGCCTGGCCCAAGCACAGATTCTCTGGGGCACAGGGAAGTGTTGTATGCATGCCTGAGAAACACCTCAGTGCCTGGTTATTCTCAGTAACAAACTGCAAAGACTTCCCTCTTGAGCAAAACAGTTCTTAGCAAGCTTCCCTTCAGAGAGCCCTTGATGTGCTTGTGCTGCCTGATCCTGGTCCTGGCTCTGTCTGGAGAGCACAGAGGGACAGAATCTTTACCAGCAGGCCAGGATCTGGGGGTGCAGGGTCCCACCAGCCTCTGACCCAAAAGAAAGTACAGCACACAGAGCACCTCAGCCATGGGAGACAGCGGCTCTGGCCACTGCTAAGGCAAACATCCCCGAGATGGCAAGAGGCACAAAACTTGCAGTGCCTTGAGGCCGGGCTGCAGTGCCACACGAGCAGGACAGCGTGTACATGCGGTTCGGTCACTGCCAGCGCTGCTGCATCTCTGGGTGAGCGCAGGGCGCTCCACCTTCCCAGGGCTGTTGCAGCACAAAACTCACCTTGGGAGAATACTTTTCCCCCCCAGGGTGATCACTGGTCCTGCCAAGTCCCACCTTCTCTTTGCTGTCACTGGCCTCACTGCCCTCCTTCTCATCCAATTTGACTGCGACCGGGGCCTCTTCACCGGGTTTGATGGAAGCAGGGGAGCTTTTCCCCCCTTCTGTGCAGAGAGGACAGAAGCGTTAGGAGCCATCACAAGGATTGGTATCCACTCCCAAAGTCGGGCACTCCTACTGCGCTGTCCCCACCAAAAGCTGGCAGGCACCTACCTGCAACAGCCAGCGGGCAGAAGACACCGTCCTCTGTCAGGTGCAGTAGGCCGGTGCTGATGACAGGTCCCAGGTCCCTGACAGCGCGGTTGTAGCGCATGCAGTCAACGCGCAGCAGGCCGTCCTCCTCCCCAAAGAGCACCTTGGAGATGTGGGAGGTGACAGGGCTGGAGGGGCGGGTGGGGTTGGCCGAGCGGATGGGAGAGCGCAGCGGAGAGTTGAAGGCACTGCCGATCTCGGAGGCGGTGTCGGTGCTCTCGTTGCTGGGGGTGGGAGAGGGCTGGGAGTGGGTGACAACTGCCACAGCGGCACCCCCGCCACTCGTCTTGATGGACAGGGGAATGGAAAGGTCCTTTTGAGACTCCTTCAGCTTCTCAGCCAGGACGTTGATGGTGTTGGGCTGGAGGACAGAAAGCTGGCCCTCTGCAGGCCCCGCCACGTGCTCCTGCTTTACCTGCCCTTTCCTTTTGTACCTGCCCGGGAACACAGCAGGGAAGGTAAGTGACTGGTGGACAGAGGTGGGAGCCCAGTGCAGACACTGCCAGCTCTGCACTCCAGGCTGTCTGATGGGATGAAGCAAAGCCTGACACATTTCTAGGTTGTCCCCACTGGCACTAGCTTCTTTGGCAGCACCCCAACATCACTGAAGTGCTCAGCTGCAGGTATTCCTTCACAGCTAGGGGACACAGGGTGCTGCATGCCCCTGCTTTTCTTCCAAGAGCCCCAAAAGCCCCTTGCTGTAACCCCATCTTCCTGACCTTCACAGCAGCCCAACACTGTCACAAGGAGCTGACTCAACAGTCAGCACCAGAGAACAAAAGTCCTCAAAGCCTGCTGTCAGTACACAGGTACAGTCACATTTCAGGGCTGACTGTGAAAAGCCACAGAAGGGCTTCACAAAATCCAGCAAGTGGACACTGAAACAGCAGGCAAAGAGGAGAGCAGCCCTAGCTGCACACACAGGTGCAGGCTCTATCTACCAACACTTGGGAGTCATCACCAGCTGTTCTGTAAGTATCAGCTCCCTGCCCTCAGCCCAAGCCCTCACCTGATGGCCGAGTTTGTGTTACGAACTTCTTCCTCATCATCATCATCGTAGTCATCTTCATCATCTGAGTACTGCTGGTGCTGCCGGACCGGGACCCGGCTGCGACCCACTCCTGCCGCAAGGTCTTCCTCCTCCTGCAAAACAACCTTGCTGATGGCCTGCCAGCAAGAGCCCAGAAGACACAGCCTCAATCCAGCCAAGCACTGGGGCCTGCCCCTTCTGAGAAGAGATGGAGGACTCCTCCCTGCTTGCTCAGCCGACCCACGGTAACCTCTTTTGTCGGGTTAGCATCAAGGTAGACAGGCTGCAAGGCAGGGGAAGGGCTGACAGCCATTTTCCAAAGAGGTGAAGGACCTGGCTCAAGCCAGGCAAGCTGCTGGCCTGGAGTTCCAGCCTACCTGCATGGGGGACTTGGCATAGTTGTGATTATCCAGGAAGGCTGGCAACCTCTGCACGATGGGGTTGGGGTTGGCTGGAGGTGCTCCGTTAATAGTGCTTGCTGATGTCTTTGCCACTGTTTTGGATTTGTTGGGTGGACTCTGCGTGGCCACAGGGTGGCTCTGGCTGGCAGGCTCATCACTGCCCTCTGTCATACAAAAAACGCACAGCCTTTCATGATCAGAACCACCACTTTTTACTCAATGTCCTCTGCCACCACTTATCCACCCTCTTACTCCACCAGACCACCAAACCCACTTTCTATTCCACTCCCAGCCATCACTGATGTCCACAAGCTTAAACTCTCCCATTTTCTATTTCCATGCCCCTCCAACACTCCTCCCAGGCACTGAAGCATTTACCACACCAGCACAGTGCACATGGAATTGGGCTTGGAGAAAAAGTTCCTCAAAGTCCAGGCCAGCCGTTGCCACCAGTCTGTGCTTGCTCCACAGCTGGCAACATCACTGCTACGGGGCTCTACCTGGATGGGTACTTTCTTGAGGCACAGTCTTGCTGCTGGCTGGCTTTGACTCTTCAGGAGGCTGAGACTCCTGAGACTTCTGGGTCTGGATCAGCTCAGGCTGAGTTACTCGGATAAGCTTGAAGGCAAATGACAGAAAATGAGTGCTGCACAGGGGTCATCCAAACCACATCACTCTCATTCAAGTCTCGTCTCACAAGAGTGATCCAGCCACCAAGCATTCATCTGCACAAACAACTGACAATATCATGGATAACCTCCCAGATGAGTAGCTGAAGGCCAAGCAGTGAGTCTGGCTATATCCTCTTCCTAGAAGGCACTTTCCAAGGCCAAGAAAAGCCCCCAAATCCAAGATCAGCACAGCACAGGGTGATACCCTGAAAACAGGGCCCATTCCCACCCTAGGCTCACAGCCCCTCAGGGCCTGGGCTGTCCTACCTGCTGCAGGGCCTCCAGCACAGTCTGGCGGTTCATCTTCAGGATGTGCAGTTTGGACTCATACTTCATCCTCCGATCAGGCACCACTGCCATCAGGTTGAAGCGGATGTCATGGTATGGCTCCCTGCAGGGGCAGCAGACATCAGCCATGAACTGGTGGTGGGAAGATCATCTGCCAGCAAAGAGGGGTCCACAGGCTGCCAGCCACACCATGTACACCTCCTGTGTGCTCTTTCCAGGCAATGCCTCCCCTGCCATAGTGTTTAACACCAACACACAGGAGGCTTTTCCTCTCAAACCAAATCAGTCTCACAGTGGCTGAAGAAGCACCCCAAGGTTACTTCAGCCACAACACAAAACACATGTTGGTTGAGGTGAGAAGGGACCTGTGGAGGTCATCTGCTCCAACCCCTTGCTCCAGCAGGGTCACCCTGACTAGATGCCCAGGACAAGGACAACATCCTGGATCTCCAAGGATGGAGACTCCACAACTCCCCTGGGCAACCTGTGCTAGTGCTTGGTCACCCTCACATCCAAGGGGCTCAGAACAGAACCACCATTCCTGCTCCTATAGACTCAAGCTAAACAGGAAACTTCATCTGGACCCTCTCATCCTGTGCAGCCATTTGCAGGGACTCCACATTGCACAGAGTGCAGCTTCTGTATTGCACAAAGTCCAGCTTCTGTGTGCTCTGAAAGCAGGCAAACTGCAGGCAAGAGAAGGCAAAGAGGTAGCACACCTGCATCTCTCCCCAGGCATCATCCTCCACCCCCACAACTCTTCACACACAGTCTACCAGGGACTGCACTGCCTGGGGACCTGGGACATTACCCTGCAGTGGCCAGGCCAATGCGTTCCATGATTACTCTTCTGGCTTTGTCTGTCCATTCCTCATCATCAGCCCATGGCCCTGTGATGAAACAGAGACAGAGCTGGAATTAGCAAAGCAGGCCAAGGCTCCTGTTTAGGACTCAGAAAGTGAATCCTGCTGTCCCTGTGACAGGCAATCTCACGGCTCCCTTACAGACCAGGGAGCAAGTCAAGAAAGAGCCCAGGCGGCAGAGGGACCACACTGTCAGCTCATACATGGAACTTCCAGCCTCTGCTTTCTGAATGGAAAATGTGAGCTATCTGCAGGGCAAAAGGGTGAGCCTGGAACCCTACAGACCACAAAAGATCCACTGTCTCTGGGCTCACAAAGTCCAAGGAAATCCCAGCTCCTGCTAGGACCCACCTGCCACTGGGTCTGGTACTATGCTTAGGAACCCCAAGCACACTAAGCAGGAACCTTACCAAAGAACAGAAGCAAACTCCTAATGGGAATAAGTGTCTGAAAGACACAACTGAGTGGCCAAGTTGAGTGGTAAAAGACGGGAGTAATCCAAGCAACCTTTTGAGATCTGCTTTGGGACCTTGGGCCTCAACACATAATTATTTGGCAAAAGGAGAGGGTAAGGAGAAGACACATTCTGCTTGTAACAACGTTATTTCAGAGCTGCAGAAGGATCTTGTGAACCTGAGCAACGGGAGAGGGAAATTGCACAGGCTCCAAAATAAGCTAGCAAAATGGAGGACCCACTTAGGGGCCATTGGAGCAACTCCACAAACATCAGCTAATGCTGCCTGACAACAAGAAATGACACACGCATTTGGACACAGCGGGGTGTCTATTTGACTGTGCCAAGGAGCAGGGACAGGCAGGCTCTTACCGTGGTCAATAGGATAGACCTTCAGCCCATCCAGCTCAAACAGCCGTCCCTTGATGGGGACGTAACTGACAAAGTGGAAAGCCTCCATGGTTCGCACAGCGCTGATACCATTCTGCTTTTCCGGCAAGTGCCGTGGCTCTGGCCTGCAAGGGCAAGAGGCAAGAGGGCAGTGCGAAGCCTGCCAACTCTGGTGAAAGTGAGCTGCAAGAGACCCTCCCCACTCACCTGGCATGGCTGTTGTGGGCCTTGGCCAGCTCTGGGGCATTGCCAATGGCATAGCCTTTACTCTGCAACAAAGAGCAGAAGAAGAAACAACTGAGAAGTGACAGGGCACAAAATACTTCACCCACCAACCAGCTCCTCACTCCCTGCATCCATACACGGGACTAGGAGAGCAACCTTCAGGCACGGCCTCCGCTTTGCAGACTTACAAGTAAAACCCAAGGTGGAAAGAACACTATTTCTGCTGAAGAAATTAGTTAAAAACAGACTTCAAGACAGGTCTGAAGGCAGGGGAGAGGAATCTGGATCACGGATTTAGAGAACACACTTGGGCTAGGGAATAATCTGACAGGGCTCAGAGCTCTGCCCAGCATTAGGGCACCAAGGCTCTGAGCAAGGCAAGGCAGGAAGCCGAGGAAGGAGAGGCAATACTGACACAGTGGGCAGCCACAAAGGGGTGGAAAAGAGCTAGCTTGTTAAAGCATCCTCCCAAAAGGGAGCACAAGTGCCACCCATGCACAGCCCTGCACAGCCCCACCCCTACCTCCGGGCTGAATCCTTTGGTGAAATCCTTCATGCGGCTCAGTGTGGGCCCCAGGTCAACATTGTTGCAGTTCAGGAGGACACTCAGCAGGGCATGGGTTGCACAGGAATTGGGGATCAGCTGGAGGGTAACACAAGGACCATCTTAACCAGCAGGAACAAGCCAACCCTTCAACAACTTCCTCAGAGTCAACAATATTAATTTGAAAAGTAATGATGCAAGAACCATTTGTGAGAACAGCAACTTGACCTTGGCTCTCAAAAGAAGGGAGGTCAGTCTCTCATTTAGCAAGCCACAGTATGCCCCACAAGCATCTGTGCACAGTGCAGGCCACAGGCAGACTTGTGACCTTCACTGGATTTCCTCCTGGAGCTCTGGACAAAGACTCCCAGGGAAAGAGAACCTACCCTCAGAGCCAGCAAGAGCAGCACAGCCTCTCAGTACCACATTGCTTCCCTGAGGTGTCACACAAGACACCCACACACACCCTTTCCCCTTGCCTCCAGCCTACCTGGTGAGCAAAGAACATGTTATTAACGATGTCATCATCAATCACCGACGTCTCATCCACCAGCGTAGAAACCTTCCGGCGTGACCTGCGCTCCTCAATCCACTTGAACAGGAAGATGAACCCATACACAGGGCTGCAGAGAGAAGTCAGCAGCTGCATCATTTTGGAGAGACCGCAGCAGTGGAGCTGCTCTGCCCAGTGACAGAAACCTTGTTTCAAACCACAGGCAGAGTAAAGAGAGACAGAGAGAGGAAAAGCAGAATCACCAGCTCCAGCTTTCTGGAAATGACCAGCCCTGCTGCAGAGTCACGGAACACTAGAGGTTGAAAGGGGCCTCCAAAGATCATCGAGTCCAACGCCCCTGCCAAAGCAGGGTCATCTAGAGTAGTCTGCACAGGAATGCATCCAGGCAGGTTTTGAAAGTCTCCAGAGAAGGAGACTCCACAACCTCTCTGGGCAGCCTTATTCCAGTGCTCTGTCACCCTCACCATAAAGAAGTTCCTCCTCACATTGAGGTAAAATCTTTTATGTCCAAGTTTGTACCTGCTGCTTCTTGTCTTATTACTGTAGACCACCAAAAAAAGATAGGTCCCATCCACTTGACACCCACCCTTCATATATTTATACACGTTGGTGAGATCTCCTCTCAGACTTCTCTTCTCCAGACTAAACAACTACAAGTTTCCTCAACCCCGTATTACGCAGGAGACTCTCCTGCACTGATGCTCTGGCCTCAGACAACAATCTAGCTTGAAAACTTTGAGGTTTGACAGGTCTTAAGATGCTCAAGATAGAAAGAGGAGGTGAAATTCACCTCTGGACACTGACTAACCGCCAAATGACTCCTCTTTTTCAATATATGTTGTATTCATTGCAAGAGAAGTTCAGACAATGGCTTTTAAGAAAGTGAGAGCCTGAAAGCTACTTCAAAGCACTAAGACGGGAAGAATGCCCATGCTAAAAGTACCTGTGTGGCACTGCACCACTCCATAGGGAAAGAGAGATGACTCCCTTGAAGTACGTTCTCCACCTGCCCCACAAGACCTCAAGGCATGAGAGTTTGGGTCCTAACTGCCCCAGACCTGATGAAGAAGTCCTGGTTCATCAGCTGCAGCGCCAACCTCCATGACTGATGAGCTTGTGCCAACCCTTCCGATGCCTGGTGATGAGTTCTCCAGTCCACAGACACAATGCTGCTTAGCCAAACTCATACTTCACTCCTGGTACTTACCCTTGACATTTGCTCTGCAGATCATAAATCTCTTCAACCTGCACTCCCTTGACCCCTGCAAACAAAGAGCAGATGCTGGTGTAAAGCCCACCAGAGAGGAGAGGGGGTAATAGGAAGAATGGAACTAACTTCTCAGGAAGGTTTCTTGCACTCACCAAAATCTTCAACCAAGAGTGTGAAGAGACCTGGAAAGGACAAAACCAACAGGTTACTTGTGGCTGAAGACAGCAGAGAGGAAACCTCCTCCCACCAGCCCCCAGAGGCTCCCATGCAGTCCCTGGCCAAGGTGCAGACAGAAAAGCCACAGCATAGTGGCACCAGGATCACATTGACTCCTCAGGAGAAGAGCTGTTGAGCTTTGTCTCACTAAAGAGGTGCTCTGGCTCCCTTCACCTCTCTGCTCCATTCATTGTCCTTTTCCTTAAGAGGATCTGAATCTACCCTCTCCTGCCAGAGCTCAGTAAAGCCAGACCCACCCTTAGCATCCTGGCCCACTGCAGATGATCTGCCAAGAAGTAAATCCATGAACAGTAGCAGGGACTCCCCAAACAACACACAGAGTTTTGATGACTACGTCACAGGACACTTTAAAAGATCCTTCCCGTTTCTGTTAGTGGAAGTCAGGAAGCAAAGGGAAAGGCAGATCACAGCAAGAGGGCTGCCAGGATACCCATGGGCCAAAAGGCTCATCTATATCTCCCTCCCTCCTGGGGGACCAAATCCAGTAGCCTGTCTCCAGTGACTGCAAAATTCCCATTACAGGACAGCAACAGAGGCAACAGCAAAGAGACATCAGAAGGGAGCAGCAGCCTCCACTGTACTTTGCAGCAAAGGCAGTCAGCCCAGTTTCAGGCAGTCCCCTGCACACAGAATTAGTGAGCTTGAGACTGGAATAATAAATCCACTGTTCTTGCTCCCACACAAAGGCTGCTGAAAGCCTGGGAGGAAGCCCAGGGAATATTAATAAGGATTAAATCCTGAGAAACATCCCTGTAAGCAACGGATTTAAGGAACTGGATATAAGTGGTTCGGTCAGGAAAAGGAAGGGCTGAAGAAGCTTCCATAACCAAAGTCAAAATGACTAAAACATGGAGAAAACTTCTGGGAGCGAAACCTCTTCATAAGTTTAGCAGAAAACATCACATTGCTTCCCAAACTGTCAGTGGGAAGAAACACACTACGGAACTGACGTGCTTTAAACAGTGACAGCCTCCTTGCTGTGCAACACCCTTACAGCAAACCCTGGCACCTTCCCAAAGGAGATGGTTTTGCTCAAAATACTTTGATGCTGTGGAGGGCTGTGTCATATAGGTGACATCTACGGTGACTTCAGGCAGTGCCACAGGATCAATGCCACCTTTGCAGCAACCCCTTTAGGGCAGTTGATCCTTACATACCACAAGGCTCTTCAGGTGGTCACTAGAGCCACGGTTCTTAGTCCCTCTAGATGGTGTTCATGATGGAAACAGGAGTTGGATCTGTTTACAGGTAGAGTCCATTAAAGCTTGTGCAAAAGTCACAGCCCCAATCATGCACTCTCCAGCTTCAACAGTTGCAGCAGAACATGTATGACAAGAGATGTGAATTGTGTTACAAGCTGTGCCTTGCAGCCAGGAAGGATCTGCATCAGAGTAAGACCTTGCGAACACAAAAAACTGTAAACGCTGAAAGCAGTGCTGCTTCTGCAGGTACCACCAGGCTGGACATCCCAGCTAGCTGTGGTGTCAGCCTAGAGCACTGCATCTCTGCAGCAGCTCTCCAGGACCATGCTTCAGCCCAGGAGGGCTGCAGAGAAGGAGATGGGAAGTCAACTATCATGTATTTTCCTCCCGTCTGATCAACGTGACTGGACAGTCAGAGAGGATGAACTTCTCCAATCACACGATGAAAGGATAAGAAGTGAACAAGCTGCAGCAAGAGAAAGTCTGACTCTGCATCCAGCAAAAATTAATTCCTTATTACCAGCAGTCAGCCCTGGGCCTGGGGTACAGAAATCTCCTTTTTGGGTATCTTCAACTGGACACAGCCAGGAGTGACCTGAACTGCCTTTGAAGTTAGCTCTGCTTTGGGCCAAAGAGTTCCAGGGGTCCCTTCCAACCAGTTTTTCTCCAATTCATTTCAATAGTTCATACTATCTCACTCCCCACAAAAGGCATAGTCCTGCTGTTGTGATCACTCCTGAACACTTGAAACCCCCATTCCAGCTTGGGTCAGCTGAAAGAAATTCTGGTGTCCACAAGCGCACACAACACTACACCAGCAGCCTGGAGGTTCCCAAGGCTCTCCTCCACTCAGCAGCCATGCCCGTAGCTCACATCTGGCTCTACCAACCTTTCCTGATGGTAAAGCACCAAGAGCTTTCAGTCCAAAGGCCCGTGGCAAGAGCTGAGCAGCTTATAGGATGTGCTGAAGGCTAAGCCCAATGCACAGGCCATTCCTAACTGTGATCTCAGCTCCCACACCTGCATCCAAACCTCCACACATCTGAAGCGGCGCAACTGCAGTGTGCCAAGAGCCTGTCTCTGCCAAGACAGTTTATCTTCCAAGCAAATAACCTTCCCTTGCAGGTATGAGAATCTGAACAATGTTCTCCCTTCAGCATGGTAGTGAGTACAAGTGAAAAGAAGATGAAGAGCAGCCAAGCCTAGAAGGACTGGGAGACTAACAGCAGACTGCTTTGCTGAGCACAGAAGACGAGCGTAATGCCAGGGATTCCAACCTCTCGCCCACAGTCTCAAAAATAAACCATCACACTCCCAGAGTGTCCCAGATGGCAACCCCAAATCACACTATGTATTTAGGTGCAGAAGATCCTGCCTGATCAACCAGATCTCCTTTTACAACCAGGTGACCCACGTGGTGATGTGGGGAAGGCTGTGAATGTGGTCTACCTGGACTTCGGCAAAGCTTTTGACACTGTCTCCCATAGCAAACTCCTGGCCAAGTTGGCAGCCTGTGGCTTGGACAGGTGCACTCTGTGCTGGGTTAAGAACTGGCTGGATGGCAGAGCCCAGAGAGTGGTGGTGAATGGTGACNGTGGTGATGTGGGGAAGGCTGTGAATGTGGTCTACCTGGACTTCGGCAAAGCTTTTGACACTGTCTCCCATAGCAAACTCCTGGCCAAGTTGGCAGCCTGTGGCTTGGACAGGTGCACTCTGTGCTGGGTTAAGAACTGGCTGGATGGCAGAGCCCAGAGAGTGGTGGTGAATGGTGACACATCCAGTTGGCAGCCAGTCACTAGTGGTCTCCCACAGGGATTGGTGCCGGGAAAAATCCTGTTTAATATCTTTACTGATGATCTGGATAAGGGAACTGAGTCCAACAAGTTTGCAGATGACACCAAGTTGGGAGCAGGTGTTACCGAGTTGGGAGCAGGTGTTGATCTGTTAGAGGGTAGGAGGGCTCTGCAGAGGGACCTGGACAGGCTGGACAGATGGGCACAGTCCAACAGCATGAGATATAATAAGGCTAAGTGCTGGGTTCTACACTTTGGCCACAACAACCCCATGCAGCCCTACAGGCTGGGGACAGAGTGGTTGGGGAGCAGCCAGGCAGAAAGGGACCTGGGGGTACTGGTGGACAGCTGAACATGAGCCAGCAGTGTGCCCAGGTGGCCAAAAGGGCCAATGAAAGGAGGGCCTGTATCAGGAACAGTGTGGTCAGCAGGACTCAGCCAATGCCATAGCTAATGCTGCCTTTGGCCCTCAAATCCTAGCCCACAAAACGACGTCTGGGACCCCAGCACAGAAACCACCTTCTCTGATGCAGTTGGAAAGAAACACTCACAACTGTCCTGCTCCTGGCTGCTCAGACACCATACCAGGCTCTTCAGCAATTTTCCTGGGCTACCTGGGGGAGATAGTTTGCTCCACCTACTCTACTGCAAAGCAAAGATGAGATCTGACATGCAAGGAGCAGAGATACCACCCTGATGTGCTCCCAAGTGATACAGGTTGCCCTCAAACATCTCCAAAGCTCTGGAGAAATCACCAGTTAGAGCTGTTTCTGTAGCAGGGGCATCCCATACACACACTTCTCCTTGTATTTCAACAATATTTTGGAGTGTATTTCCAAACAACAGGAATGCTTCATGCTGTACACTCATGGTATTTCAGCTGTCTTCCACACAGACCCTTGAGTTTATCAGATCACACAGAGGGATGTATGGGGAACCTCAGTCCCTGTGTGTAAGTGCTACAGAGCCCAGGCCCCACTCCGAGCCTTCACAGTGCTCCTGCAGCCTATCCCTGCCTTCATCCCACACAGACCCGTCCTCCTGACCGGTTTTCTCCTTGTCCTACATCCCCAGAAACTCTCCCTAACCCCATACAGCGCAATGCTGCAGAGACCCCCTTCCCCTCTGGGCCCACACTACTCCTGCCCCATAAACCTCTACACCTCTCGCCTGGCCTCCCAACTCTCCGCCCGCACCCCTAAACGCCCCCTCAGCAGCTTCTCCTCCACAGGCTCTCCTCTCCCCGGTCCCCCTCCCTAGCCCTCGTTCCCTCCCCACGCATTCCCACAACCCCTATCCCCCCTGCGCCTCTCCTCTAGGCCTGCACACTATAACCCCTATCCCCCGGACAAGCCCTTAGAGCCCTAGTCCCGTCTCCCGCCCTGGCGCCTCCCCGCGGCTCACCGGGGTCGCTCTCCAGCTCCAGCCAGCCTTTATTCATCTTCCCGCGGGCCAGGCCGTGCCGCCATGTCCGGCTCCGCCACCCCCCCCAACTGCTGGCCTCGCTGTCGCCCGCCTTACGTCATCGCTGCGCGACAACGTGTGACGTCACGGCGCCGCGCCACAGCGGTCCCCGGGGTGTGGCGCCGCCGCGAAGGTCCCGCGGGGGCGGGGCGGCCTGGGACGGGCTTGGAGGCTGCGGCTTCATACTTTGGAAGCGGAGCGTACCAGGAGCTCCGGATCGGGCCGGGACCTGTCTTGAGAGACCCGGGCGCGGAAATGAATGTGGGCTTGTCGTGAAAGACCCGGACGTAGAAATAGGTCTCGGCTTCTCAGGAGGCACCCGGGGCTGAAACTGAGCCGGAACCTATTATGAAGAATACGGTCGTGGAACTGGGCCTGGGCCTGTTGTGAGGGACACAGGCCTGGAGCTAGAACTAGACTTATCGTCAGGGGCTAGTGTGTACCATGTTGAGGTGTGAGGGCTTGTGGTGGGGCTGGGGACAGCTGTACCAGCCCTGACTCTACCGTAGCTCCCACGGTAGGCAGGCGCCCCTGCACTTCATTTCCTTAGGAAATGGGCTAAAAATAGGAGCTGGATCCGTGCCTGTCCCCCTGCCACAGCTTTGTTCTGTGCTGTTCCCACGCACACCCCATCCCCCAGCTCTCCCCTCGCTGCGCTCCCCTCACTGCACTCCCAGCCCCGGGACAGAGCTGGGCCAGCAGCACCAAGAGCCAAGTAAGGATTGTTCCCCTCATGCAGAGGAGGCCAGTGGGCATCAAGGCTGTATTTGCCCACCAACATTGTCTCTTTCCACCTCCCAGCCTGGGTGAGGGTGTGCATTCACCTCTAGGGACTCAGACTGCCTCTCTTGGCTGATTACCATGAGAGATAAGGCTGGAACGTGAGCCGCAAAGAAACCTGCTTGCACGCCTGTCAAAAGCTAGCTTCACTCTTGCAAACCTGCCAGGAGGGCCAGGCTCTGCCACCACATGGATTTACTTGGAAGGGTAGACCCTTTGGGGGACTGTTTTTTGCCTTCTAGTCTTTGTTCCTGCTCAGTTCAAAGCGCTGGAGTCACCTCCAGTGCTTGCGACAGCCCAGCTCAGGTTCTTCGCGCAGCAGAAGCTCCCAAGACCTGCTTTGCTGCCGCCCAGCACCAAAAGGCAGCCCAGCCCTTGCTCTGCAGTGAACAAGAGGTTGCTCAGAGGCAACAAGGTGCAGAGTTTTCAGCTGTGTGGTTCCTTGCAAGTGCTTCAGAGCCCTTAAATCCAGGCCCTGAGGTATCAGACTTCTCTCTGTTTCTGCGTCTTCCTCCATGTCCCTCCTTGTCACTACTTGTTGCTTTTTGTTCTGTGCCCCCAAGGTCGGTGATTAACCAAACCCACGTGCTTGGCTTCAGTCTGGCCTGTGAATTAGTGCTACTGGCACTGGTTTCCTCCCAGCAGGACGTGTCTAAGCATGGCAGCCACGCCACAGCACTCTCACCCCAGCGGACACCCTGAGTTTGCAGGGGAGGTGAAACGGGCAGCTGGAGAAGAAGGTCGGGACCCACAGTTCATCTCCATGGGTGTGCTGTGGGACAGGGCAGCGCTGCCACAGACTTTGCTTCCATCGAGGTCCTTGCAATGAGCTGCGGTGCTCTGCTGCTGCGGCACGAACACACACATGGGGGAGGACCAATGATGTCATGACCTGGCTTTGTGTGAACTATTTAGGGCCTTTAATTATTATTATTATTATTATTTCCCGTTCCTTTGCCTCTGAACAATGCCCGTCCCAGCAGGGCTGCCGTTCACACCATTGTGTGGGGCTGCCCTGCCTCAGGAAGGGGGAGATCTCTATCACCCCAGGCTGACTGGGTGAGGTGAGTGAGCTCATATCAGACGAGGAAAGCAAGCAAGCACCTTGCTGGCAGCCCATGGGTGCTCTCCACACACCTACCCCCAGCTCCTGCCCATGTGGGAAGCCCTGGGTACTGGTTTAACTTCCCCAGGCAAAATCAAGCTTCCCCAAACCAGCCTTGTCCCACTCAGCCCCACAGGGCCACCAACCACCAGAAACACCTGGGTTGGAGTGCAGTGCCCCCTAACTGCTGGGGTCACCTTCTTCTGCATGTCCCCACTTCTGCCTGGGCACAGTGACAGCGGTGGCATCACTGCCTCCTGTGTTTACCTAGGAACAAGTCTAACGGCCGTTTGCTTTCTTCCCTGCCCAGCCCTAAAACAGTCTGCAACTGGTGGGGGGATGGGACGTGGGGAAACTGCACCTAGACACAGGCTGGCTCTACTGAGCGTGTCCTGATGCCACAGGGAAGGTGGGAAGGAGCCCTCTTCCCCAGGACACACCCTAGCTGGCACAGCACAGGTCCAGCTCCCTTACTGCAGTAGATGATGGGGCTCATGCTGGACACAGAGATGTTGTCGGGTGGGCTTTTTTCCCACCATGAGAGAAGGCATCACCTTTCCCAGCCCCCATGCTGGCACAGAAGGAGCCTGGAGCCATCAGCCACTCCCTGTAGCACTGTGCTTGGCCCCTATATTTGTGGAGAAAGCCAGTGGGCAAGGTCCCTGTGGTGATGGCTCAGCAGTGGCACCTCATGTGCCAAGCCCCAGCCTGCCCTGTGACCATGGCCCTGCACCCGTCGTGGCACCCAGCAAGAGCCAGAAGAGTGGACAACGCATCCCACCATGCCCACCTATTTTGGACCTGGCCCTGCAGCCACACGGGGCACCAGGGACCTGCCCAAGAGCTAGGCCTGGCATCCCATCCACCATAGCTGAGGGGGAGCAAGCTGATGCCACCGCAAGCCACCAGGCAGGGCAAGAGGCCCCCAGGGCCACCAGCAGTGTGGAAAACCAGTCCTCATCCATGGCCGCCGCAAGCCACCAGACAGGGCAAGAGGCCCCCAGGGCCACCAGCAGTGTGAAAAACTAGTCCTCACCCATGGCCGCCCCATGTCCATTACCCTGTCCTTTCTAAGTGGCTGCCGCCTGCCGCGGCACACGGTTTCTCTCAGCACGGGGTTTGGCCATCTGTGCCTTCTTGCCCTCATCCACACTGCCCAGGACATGCTTGCCCTGAGCCAGCTTTCTCTTACGATGGTGGGGGCGGCTGCTGCCACACCAGAGACGGGCACAGTACTCCTCCACCCGCCGCATGTTTTGGGAGCTGATGAGGTGCATGATGTCCTTGTACCAGGTTTTGGGAACCTGTGGTGTCAGCCAGAGTTCAGGGCAAGATAGGTATGGAGACTTGTGCCCGCGCTCCCGGGGGAAGGTGTGTGCCAGCTGCTCACTGGTGATCACCTCCAAGGCTGTCTTGGCCACTGTCTGGGTGAAGCCATGCTCCAGTGTTTTGCAGTAGTAGATTCCAGCATCATGGCGGTGCAGCCTGCGGAAGAGCAGCCCTTGCTCTGTCTGCAGGATCCGCTCGTCTGTCTTCACCTGTTGGTGATCACAAGTTGGGAGGGGGATCTGGGTCTAGCCCCTTGTCCCTTCTGTGGGGAGCAAGGCAGGCATGGGAGAAGCCTCACCTCGTCCCGCTGATCATCAGGGGGCCTCTGGACAAACCACTGCACACTGGCTTGTGGAGACCGAGGCACACACTCCAGCAAGGTGCTGTTGTCCTCTGCCCCATAAAGCACCTTCTCCTCAACGCTCTCAAAATCATCCACTGGGGTGAAAATAGACATGGGCTTATGGGGAGGGCAAAGCTGGGCTTCTGCGTGCCCAGTTACCAACATCCCTCAGCCACCATCTGGCTTCAGTCCCCTTCTCCCTGGGAACAGAGCCCAGATCCAGGAGCACACACTTTCTCTTGAGGCACCCCACAGTCTACAGACGGAGTCAAGTGTGCCTCAGCCCATCTGGGTTGGCTGCAAGCCCCTCTGCATGCCAAGGGCTTTGGATGCCAGGACATCTCAGAGCACCCTGATGAGCCCCTCATTCCAATGGGCATGCCCCAGTCTCTCACCAGTCAGGTTTTGGTCCAGACACTGGTGCACAGGGTTGCCATGGTGGATGTCCTGGCGGCGATAGCGGCGCTTGCCAGAGGGCTGGTCGTGGGTGCAGGCAGTGCCATCCCAGGCACAGTAGGGATCCCTGGCCAAGCAGCATTCGGCACAAGCTGTGCCATAGGTCTCACACTGATGCAGCCGTACCTGGGCCACCCCCAGGCTAGATCCCACATAGAGTGTTTGCTGAGGGAACAGCACTAAGATGATGTTGCTGGTAGCACCCAGGGGACCCCCCACTCAGACCAAGCACTTTGTGGGCTTCGGGAGGCTGGTGACAACAGCTTTGCCCTCTGGTCACGTGCCCTATCCCTAGCCCTAAGGCAGAGCTATGTCTGTACTCACACGCTTGACAGATATCTCCATCTGGGTGATGGGCACAGGTGTCTGCAGAGGAACAGAGCAGATGTGAGGCTTGTGAAAACCTTGGCACAGAAAGCCCAGCCCATTCAGAGGCATTGGGGTGAGACCACCAGTGTTTGTGGGGACACCCCCAGCCACACTCTTCCTACATAGGTCTGAGACCTCCCACTGCCCAGCAGTGCAGTGATAGCCCTGAACCTCCATCCCCATGTGGGTCCCCCAACATGAGCCCACCCCACTGCCCTGCTTCCTTATAAGTAGCACCTTAAAAACCTGCAGCTCCTCTAGGACAACTTCCTCAGTTACAGCGGAGCTTGTCTTTTGCAGGACCACCATCTTCAGCACTGAACCGGCATCTGCAGGAAGGAGGATGGGAGGTGTGAGCACCCTGCCGTCTGCACCCGAGTAGCATGCCCACCAGTAGCACCAGCACTGGGGCTTCTTCCTGCGTCCTGCATCTGCAACTCACCCGTCCCAAGAAAGAGGACATCATGCTGCCCATCCTCAGCCTCCACCCTGTCCACTACGAGCTGGCACAGGCGGTGGGGCAGGTCAGTCTTCACCAGGAGGGGCCGGCGGTGCCGGGGGTACACAGGCTTGTACATTAAGGGGTGAGCACGGGCGAAGTGCAGCACCTCGTCGGGGAAGTCCTTGGTAGTGCCATACTGCCGCCGGGGCTGGTTGGTAGTCTTGCTGGGACACTGTGGGAATGAGAGGAGACCAGCTCAGCCCAGCCACCCCAGCACCCATCCCTCCTTTTCCTCTCCACCATCCCACAGAGCTGGTTTGGGTCTCTCTCTGCATTCCATCTTCTCAACCCATTTGCCAGACCTTGGTCCCCAGATGCCCTCCCATAGGGAGCTCATCCCAGCAGTTGAGAAGATGGGGTGACTGTCCCCACCACCACCTCTGGAAGAGCAATCAGAGGAAGGGACCTGGAGCTCCCCTGATCCAGGTAGTTGCTCACCACGCCTGGCCGTGGGTAGGGCACCCTGCCCTCATAGGCACCCCACTGGTGGTGGGGGCTCTCCCGGTGGGCGAAGGGCCCATTGAAGACCTCCTGGATGTCAGCCATGTGGTACACACAGACAGCAGAGCCCTGGAAAACATGGCTGAAAGGGGATGGTGAATGGGATGAGTAGAGCCATGCTTAGTGCTGGCACCATCAGTGGCAGACATGGGAGCACCAACATCTCCATACAGACCAGAGCAGAACTGACAGAGGTTGGGGAGCAGTCAGCAGCCACATGGTGACAGTAACAGAGCGGGTCACAGGCAGATCCAGCTGCATATCCTCAGAGGCTGGAGCTGAACCACCCACCTGACAGTGCTGAAGAGAGCATAGATCTCTGGGCTCTTTCCATTTTTGGTCCTCAGCAAGAAGACATCCTCTGGAGGTGAAAACATAGGGTTTCTCCTGGGAGCTCAAGGGCTTCCTGAAGCCACCAACTAAGGGATCAGCCCTGCTGAGGTCCTCAGCTCCATGTATCCCTTACCCAGCTCATCAAAGTGCGTGTCGATGCCACCAGGACCAGGCACAGAGCACAGTAGACGGGCTTTGTTGAAGGTACTCCACTTGTTGACTAGCACCCTCTGGCCACCAACATCATTCTGCAGGGACAGGGAGCATCAGGGCTAACTCTGACCTGGCACATCCATGTCCCCTGTCGTCCCCACCAGTGTCTCACCACGCAGACCCGTGCCACCCGGCTGACAATGGTGGGCTCCTTGTTGTCTACTTCCACCACCTTCTCCGTGAAGAAGAAATAGGCTTTGTCATTGTCCCGGTCATTGTTGTCTGGGATCAAGTGGGCTGCCACAAATTTGGGGTCTACAAGGAAGAGGCAGCCACGTCGGGTGGTGTGAGAGGGCACAGACACAACTTCTGGACCCCCACACCACACTGGGGCTGGAGGCTGGCCAGGAGGACCCTTGAGACACTGCTGCCCCAGTGCCTTGCCCTGCTTATACCAGCAGATGCTCTGACTACCGCAAGGCTCATGCTCCCCAGCAGCAGACCAGCTGGGGTAGGGAGGGTCAGAAGGGAGTTGATACCGCTGAGTAAGCTCTGGTCCACCTCGGTGCGCAAAGCGGAGCGGGTCCCTGTGCTGCGGAAGATGCCAGGATCACGGCCCAAGAAATCTGCGGTGAGGCCAGTGTACAGCTCCCCACCTGGCACAGACACCCCACCACGGGGCTGGGAGTCAGCCCTGGCTGTCACAGGGACCAGCCCTGGTTGTGACACCCCAGAGGCTCTCAGGTCCCTGAGGAAGACAACTCACCAATAATGGTGCTGGCGAAAGCTCGGCTGGGCTCATGTGGGCACCTGCCCCGGCCAGTCTCCACGCTGACAGGGTCCAGGCTGAAGACGTGCTAGGTGAGGGGGAGTGACAGGCAGCAGGCAATGAGGCAGCAGGAGGGACAAACCAGACCCACTCCTTGCCAGTCAGCCTGACTACTCAGGACAGGCACCCCACCACGGTGTGCCCTACCTCTCCACGGTGCCCCACGTAAACAAAGGCACAGACAGGGTGGAAGGCTCCTGTCCCGCAGGCCAGCAAATGCGTCCGGTTGTAGGGGTGCAGCACACGGATATAGTTGGCACAGTCAGTCTGAAGGGACAGCAAGGGAGAGTCACAGAGGTCTCGGTGCTTTGTCAACACCCAGCTCCCTGGGCCTGGCTGTGCCTCAGACTCTCTGCCTTCACTCCCCTGCGAAGGGGGTGAGATGGCAGCTTGCACCCACTGACAGGGCTTGCATGAACTTCATTTGGGTAGACCTCAGGCCATTGCAGAAGGATGGGGCTTTTTACTGGTCCTCCTGCTGTCCAAGGGGAACCATGCATGATCCAGACAGAACCTGGGTATCTCCTGCCTGTGGGCACCTGTGTGCCCACCCCATCACACAGCCCATGTGAGCCAGGCAATGCAAGGTTACCAGCCCAGCAAGCTCCTGATGGCAGCTCCTATACCCAGCCCCAAATCCCTGAGAACTCTTCCTCCTCCTAGCGCCCAGGACGTGACCAGATACAGGAACGTCCTTCCCTATCATGTTCCTGCTCACCGAGGAGGAAACAAAAGGAGGAAATATAGGAGTCAGAGATGGATACCCACAGGCATCCTTGGCTGCCTGCAGGACAGCCTCTATCACTACTGTCTGAGTTTGTCCCATTCTATGGGGGACTAGTAACAATGACACCCCCAGGGCTGCAGCCCTGCCACCTCTGACCTTGAGCAGTCTCTTCTGGCGGTTCCCACGGGAAAACAGCTCCTGCCCCAGCTGGGCAGAACCACCATTAGCTCAGAGGCAACCCTCCACCCAGTGCCAGTCCTGCTGGCCCCCCATCATTTCCCCTTGAGTGAGACATGAGGCCCCTCATCTGCTGGGAACACCACACAGAGCTGCTCTGGGGGTTCCCAGCCTCCCTGCTGTTTATTTTCCCTTTGCAAAGAGCAATTTTTAAAAAAAAATCTATTTTCAAGAAAAATAAAAAGTCGACCTTGCCCTGGCTTGTGTCTGTCGGTGAGAGCTTGTAAAATAAACACGTGGAGCAGGACAGGGACTCCTGGGAGCAATTCGTCTGGGCCAGGATAACCGTGGGGACCTTGTCCTCACCATAGCCCTGTGTTATGTCAGGGCAGGGGGGTGGAAACATGGATAAGGTTTGGGGAGTGAGGTCAAGTTAACATATTTCTCACCATTGAGGATGGTCAGGATGGGCCAATGTCACCAGGGTCTGGAGCTCAGTACAGGGCTTTTGGTCCCTCTGAGCTCAGTCTCAGAGCCCAGCCACCCCTGCCCGCTCAGTGTGGCCACATTTGGGGCAATCTGGCTACTGCTCTGCACTGCAGGGCGGAGCAGAGCCCTGGGGATGGGGTTTCCAGAGCTCAGAGCAAACTTCCAGCATGGCCGGGCCTAGTCACCAACTCCCTGCCTCACTTTCCCTCACACACCAGAATCCTCCTTTGCTCTGCCCCAGCATTAAGCAGCCTATGAGCCCCATGGGGCCATCCCCAGTAGGATTCCATAGCACATCCCCAACATAAGGACAGACAGCTCATGGCAGAGCACACATGAGGCAAGACTCACCCCTGGGTCCTTCCCCTTCCGAAAACACTCCTCTGTCTGTCCAGGGAGGGATGGCCAGTAGATCTGTAACACAGACAACCTGTTGGAGTAGGGAGGGAGGACAGAAGGGACCCGGACTTGCAAATACATGTCCCCAGGCTTCTGATGGCATGAGGATGGAGAGGTGCAGAGAGCGTGATGAACAGCTCCCAGATCCCACCCAGCCCAGGGCTCTCACCAGAGCCTTCCACCTGGGGAGATGCACCGTGGCTATCCCAGCCCACTGCCAGGCTGGTTTTGGATGGTGACACAGAGCTGCCCTGGAAGAGGGTGAAATTATGGGTAGATTGGGGAAGGGGTACTAGGGGATGGCAGGGAGCAATGTAGTCCAAATGCCTCACTGCCTTCAGAGGCTCTCAGACGAAGGCCAGCTTGGGTACACAAGCCCTTGACCCCACTGCGGTGACCCAGCACGCCAAGGGGCACTTCATTTCCTTTTCCACTTTCTTCAGCTAGAAATGTCTCAGAGTCATGTTTAAAAAACAAGAAGTTAAAAAGGAGAGGGTGAAGGAGGAGGGGAGCTACTGCCCAGCATTATTACTCTGGTCCATCACCTCTGCCACCAAGGAGCCAGGAGAGGTCTGGGGGCTTTGCCAGCTGAGGCGTGGCACAGCTTATTGCAATGATGGATGCTTTTGGCTCTTTGTCTCTGCAGGCTTTCAGCTGTATATTTGGCTCACAAAGGGGATGCCCAGATGAGAATGGGGGGCCCAGATGAGAATGAGGGGCACTGGTTCTTCCCAGTGGCAACTTTTTATGAGAATTCAAATCCAAAACCCTGGGGAATCATGTGTAGGCTGTGCCACCAGTCTCCTGGGCTGGCAACTATAATTAATTGTCGACTAATTGCCCTCTGGCCCCCATGGGCAGCCCACCCTTGCCAGGCAAGTTTTTGAATGCATTTCAGGGCACTTGAGATGGGGACATTCCCAGGGCAGGCCTTACTTTGGAACAACTTCTCCTGACTTCGTTTGGCATCATCCAGAAGGGTGAGGAATGCACAGAAGCCAGAATGGGGATGCCTTGCGGTGTTCATCAGGAACCAGCTCACCTCCTTGGCATCTGCATTGGCCCTGTGCAGGAGCAGGGAGTAGAGCAGGTCCTTCCCTCCAACGAAGAGCCGGTCGCGATACTCATCCAGGTAGAGGGAGCGGAGGCCCAGGAGGCCTCGGTGGCCGAAGAAGAGGAGCGAGCGATTGGTGCCCAAAAGCTCTGACAAGGTGGGAGGCAAGTGTCAGAAGTGATCCCATCCCCAAAGACCTTCAGAATATCATATGCACCATGCACCCAAAAGGTCCTCCCCACCAGCCGCAGCCACAAGTGCTTGTGTTGAGCCTGAAGGACATCCTGATGCCCAGCAACCCCTATCCATTTGGTGCACATGCATGATGCCGTCCTATAGCTCATCAGGACAGCACAGCCCCAGGACCTTGAGCTGTCACCCAATGCAAGGACAGGAGGGAAAAGTGATGGGTAATGTCCCACAGCTGTGTCATCTTGCACCCCTAGGAGTCTCACCACCTGGGGCATAGCCCCAGTGTGGCACAGAGGGTGCTGTGGCAAAGGGGCATTAAGGCAAGTTAAAACGGAGATGGGCAACCCAGCCGCAGGTGCCCTTCATACCCTCTTGGGAAAGTGAAAAAATGTTTAGACCCTCACTAACAGCTCTTCCAAGAGGCAACTGGAGGGCTGCAATGGGGGCAAAGGCAGGAGGGTCCCTCCAGGCTGCTGGTTCTGAGTATCACATAGCTGTGCCAGGGCCAGCAGATGAGCTGGGCCCAGAGCTGCAAGCTGCAGCATCCATCTCCATCCCTTTCCAGGGTTGTGGACATCCTGGCCTCACCTTGCCATGGTGTTGTGCACTCCTCCAGCCAAGGCCAAAGCTACAGAGGCAGCAGCGTCTCAGCAAGCCTGCTCCCAGCAAGGTTCAGCTGAACCACTTTGAGCCCCTTCAGCAGCCACGCTGCAACATGTTGTGTTTTGTGAGGGCCTGGTGAAGGCTTTGCTATGTCCTCAGCTGAAGGCTGGGCTCCTGTGGAGCCCAGGAGGGTGGCAAGAGTGGACATGGAGTGGGTGGAAAGTAGGTCCTGCCTCTCCAGTGCCAGCCAAGTACACAATAGCGGCCAGCCAGCCAGCACCATGAGGAAACGAGCACACAAAGCCCACCACTGCTACTACACTGTCAGAGAGGCTTCCTCCCCACCATGGCACTAGGATTGTACTTCAGGAGAAGCACTGGCATGGAGAAATTGTGTTCCTGGGGTGAACATCACACCCCAAAGCCACAGGGTCTGATGGTCAAGGTTCTCAAAGCAGATCCAAGCCTGAAATCCATGGGATGCTGAGAGGACCCTCATGGTGACACTGCTGTGAGTGGTTCCTGGTGGGAATTTATTTTAGGGTTAGTAAGCCAAGATCTCCAGCATGATGGCACCCACCCAGCTGCTGCAGAGGGAGGGCAAAAGGGAGCAGCCCAGCTTTACTGGGCTCTGAAGCTCTGTCCCAGCGACCGACTTGACCCTGGGCCAGGCAACCATGACCACTGTGTGGAGAAGGAGGACAAAGCACCATTGATGAGCACAGCCTTGTCCCCAGACACCCTCCACCAGGGAAGGCTGCCAGCCTCCACTGCTGTCCCCAAGGAAATCCCCAGCCCAAACATGCCACACACATATCTCTGGGGAGGTGGTGCTGAGGCAGTCCTAGATGACAGCAGCCCAGGACACTGGGGTATCAAGCCCTGCTCTTGCTGGAGGTGCCTCCAGCAAGTAGGTCGCCAGCCGCACAGTGCCCCCATCCTTGTGGGAAATGCTTCCTCTGGGACCTGCAAAGGAGGCAACATCCATCCCTGAAGAGGGGGACACAGCCACCTCCACCCCATCACACACAGCTCCCATCCCCACCAAGCTGCTCAAGGGCCATCCCAGTGTCCTAACTGGTGATGCTGGTGGCATAGAGGGATACAGCCCCACTGGGAAAATCCTTATGCCTGTGAGAAGAATGGGTACCAGGCACTGAGGAGTCCTTCAGCCTCATCTCCGAGGGGGATATCCTACTCCCCATGCTTTCCCAGCATCTTGTGCCCTCCTGTATCGCTGGTGTCAGCCCAGGAAAACACTGTCATCTCCTTCTATTCTTGCCCTGCAACAATATTTTCCAGCTCAGAATAACATTGGTAAAGTCACTGAGCTCCTTTTATTGTTTCAGGCCAGGTTTCCCCTTCTCCCCCAGCCCAGGCAAATTCCTCCTGCGCCTCCAATTACACCAGCCCAGGGTTCCTTCTCCTTCCTCAACTTCATCTGCCCAGGGAGCAACACCTTGCCATGCCCCATCCATCCCCTTTACCCCCAAATAAATGGTCCCACTGGAGCCAGCCACCAGCTCAAGGGTCCTTCAGGAGGGATAGCAGAGGGCTTGGGGCGGGGCTGGGCTGGAGGCTGCCAGTCCATGCAGAAGTGAAATGCTCTTTCCTTTCTTACATGAGCCACTGCTAGAAGTCAAAGAAGAAGGAAAAGAGCATCCTGAAGTGAGAGAGAGCACTGGGGATACAGACACTCCTGCACCCACAGCACGCCGCCTTCTCCTATGGGCCCCCTAAACATTGTCCCAGAGCCACCAGCCATGCACAGCCCAGGCAGACAAGCTAAGCACAAGCAGCTTTAGTTCATCCAGTTTTCATTTCAGAGGCTTCTAATGGGTTTAATTGAAATTTTAATTTTCTGTTTCTTCCCCCCAGGGAGAAGGCAGTAACAGAATTTGTTTCATGGGAAATGTCACTTTTTCTGTTTCAAATTTGGAAGAGGAACAGAATAATCAGCTTAAGAGGGAAAAAAGAAGCTTCAAAAGGTTGCTCACTCCCCATGGGAGGCTGAGGAGCCCACACAGCCCTGGAGGGCAGCCCCATGGCCAAGCTCTGCTGGGCCCCCCGAATCTCCTAGCCCTGCTGCCAAGCCCAACCTGAGCACACCAGATGCCACCATGGGGCAGAGCCAGGAGCCGTCCTGCTGCCTCCCAAGATAACTGTGGCCACTGTGTGTCTCAGTTTCCCCCTTTCATCAAGGAGAGAGCCCGCAAAGCCACCCTTTTGCCCCGGAACAGAGACAGGGATGCAGCTGTCCCGTGTCCCGACCCAGGGAACCCCAGCCCAGGCAGCTTTCCCCGGGGACAGGGCCGTGCTCCACAGCCTCCAGGGCTCTCTGAGAGCAGGGCTGCCTCTCTCTGGGGAGGGGACAGATATTATGCAATTTCTCTTTAAGTTTTTGGTCAGGTTCGTTGCTTTTAGGCAAACAAAAGAAGAAATTTGGGCTCTGCAGACTGCTCTATTAGGTTTGGCTGGAAGCAGCCCCTGGATTAAGCTGGGGGAGCAGGGGATGGAGCAAGCCAGAGCAGGCTCACAGGCAGAGTTTTAACTAAAGCCAGGCTCTGCCAGGGCAGCACCCCATGCCCCTCTGGCACCACTGCACTCGCTCTGCAGCGCGGTGGGGATTGGAGGGTGCCAGGGATGAGCAGTACCCGGAGAAACCTGTTGGGCAGCAGGGGGTGAGCAGGATGATGTTCACCCACCGTGATGTCCACGTCGGAGAAGAGCCCACGCACCACAGCACCCACCCAGCCCGCATGGCAGAGGGTGCTGGTGCCAGCCAGCGCCGAGCCTCAGTTGCCCCGCAGGAGACGAGCCCCGGTGGGACGCGAAGGGCTGGCGCGGAGCCCAGCGGCGCATCCCCATGCCTCCTCCTCTTCGTAGGGCCCCCATGACCCGCGTGGGGATGTGAGGCTGCAGAGCAGCCACGCAGCAAAATGCCAGCCCAAACTAAGCCTCCAGCGCAAGGTGCTCCCCGCAAAAAAACTTTAAACCCGTACTTATGGCGCAGCGCCCTCCGCTGCGGCTCCCCAAACACCCATCCGGCCCCCATGCCGGGGGCCGAAAACATCCCTGTATGGCGAGGACTCCCTGTACCCCACGACCCGTGTCCCCCGCCCCCAGCAGGTGCCCCCAACCCGGCTCACCGCGGTAGGACAGACGGAGTCGGGGCAGGCTGCGCCCCGCCGCCAGCAGCGCAGCCCCCAGCGAGCACAGCCACACTGGCACCAGCACCCGCATCCCGCCGCCGCTCCTGGGGCTGACGGTGGCACCGAGCTTTTATAGGGCCCCGACATCCGACCGCCCCTGGCCCGCCCCGGCACGCCCCAGCCCGGCCCCGCCACCCACCGCCCTCCCGATCACTCCGGGCGGCGCGGATGAGAGAGAGGGGGGGTCGAGCAGGGAAGGACGGCCCCGTCCCCTGTGGAGGCACCGACAGCCCCACACACCCTCAAATCCTCACCTGCCACCAGAATTTTAGAGTTGGCTGCGCTGCCACACCTCCCTCCCAAAAAAGTCATCCCACCAACCCCTTTCGTTCATCCCTGAGGACTGATTGCAAGCTGGGGTTCCCCAACCTCACCCCCAGGGTCTGTCCCCCACAAAGATGCTTTCTGCAGAGTGATCTCCAACTGCCAACAAGCAGCCAGCTGTCAGGTCCCATCTCAACAGCTAGGCAAGCCGGGGACACCAGGCCATTGGGGGCTGAGCAGGATTGAGGGAGGCATGAGGTGGCACATGCAGACTTGGTGCACCCACGGGACTGGGCAGCAGGGATGCACCCCTGCCTGCCTGTAGAGGTACCTGCTCACCTGCATCCTGATTGGGGAACCTGCACAAGGCCCCCTTCTGCCCCACGGCACCCACAGCACTCCCATGCTATCCTCCACCAAGGCTGCAGGCTCAGGGAATACAGTCCTATAAGCCATCAGAGAATCCACACAGGCATCCCCAGCGAGCCTGGGTGCACAGTCCAGTGTGGCTCCCTCCCAAAATCCCTGGAGTAAGCCCCACATTGGATGGAGGGGAAGGAGCAGAGGGGCTGGTGCCTTCTGTAGTGTTCTATTGACACCCACCTCATCCCTGCTCCCAGCCCAGCATGAGGCAGCATCGTTAGCCCCAGCCCCTCCTCTTCCCCTTCGCCCCCACCAAGGGTTGCAGAAGCTTTATCAATTTTAAGAGGGCAGGAGCATGAGCCACCCCAGATTACCCCAACTTTTTGTAGTGGGGCAGCTCTCAACGCACCTTGTCCAGGGTAGAACCACCCCAACTTGGCTCGGTGAGCCCTCAGCTGGCCCATGGCCCTGGTTTCCCCCAGCCCAGTATGGTTCTGGGACAGATCCAGCACCGCTGGATGCTGGGGAGCAGTGCAGGGTGGGACAGGACAGAGCCAGGAGGAAATGCAGCCCGCAGGCAGCTCTGGCAGATAAGCAGAACCTGCTTGCCCAGACCTGAACGCTGCCTTCCCCAACCAGAGAGTTTGGGAGAGTGGCACCATGGCAGGAACCAGTTAGGAGGGAGGAAACAGGCTGAATCCCAGCACCACTGGCTGCTCCTGCTCCTCTCAGCACCCTGAGGCTGATTTGGAAAGGAGGCTTTGGAGTAGCAGGCCCACAGCCTGCCCAGGCAGGATCCAACCCAGAGCACTGTCCTCCAGCTTGACAAACCTAGGGGAGAAAGGAACAGCCCAGTAGACCGCATCACACCAAGGAAATCCATGGCACCTGGACAATTCAAGGACCCACAGCAGTGCCATGGAGAGACAGACAGACACTTGTGCTCCTGGCCATGCTTACCAAGGAGATTTATTGACTTGCATGGAGAGGATAGCCCCACCTGCCCCAGCAAGTGGGCAGGAAGGCAGGATGAGGGGCAGGCAGGCAGAGTGGGGCATTGGCCAGCCCCTTACCTCACAGCCAGTGCAGCCAGAGGTGGTAAAGGGACAAGAAGAGGCACTGCTGACACTGGGGAAAGGCAGGAGGCACCCAGGCACAAGACTGCTGGCACCCAGGCAAAGAGGACACAACCCCAAGGCAGGTGGTTGGGACCCAGATTTCAAGGGCACAGCCAGGGCACAGGCATCACCACTCAGTCAGCCCTGAGCACAGCCAACACGGCATGATGCCCACTGTGTCCCCAGCAGGCTGTCAGGTTTTTGCTGTGCCCCAGCTGTGCCCCTTTCTTAAAGTCCTGTGTCCTGCTGCCTGGCACCTGTCCATCCTGCCCCTCACCAGGGCACTCAGCCCTCTGCAGGCAGCGGAGGCACTGATGCCAGGGCAGGCAAGAGGTGGGCATAAATGTCAATGCCCCGCAGGAAGACTTGCTCATTGAGGAACTCGTTGTGGTCATGGAGCAGCACTGGGGTGCGGTTCATGGGTGAGAAGCCGATAGCAGGGTGTCCTGCCTGGGGATAGAAGGGTAGAGGGTGAGGCTGGGGCTGTGATGGGTACTAGGTGCCTCTTTCTGCCTGGGCACAGCTCCTGCTTGGGGCTGCAGGTCTCACTCCAGATGAGGGACTCACAGGTGGACTGGCATCACACTCACCGCTCGGATGTAGCGGCTGTCAGTGGCAGCTGGGAAGATCTCAAGCTTGACCTGCAGCTTCCTGACAAGTGAGACTCAGCATCAGCATGGGCCTGGGGGCATCTGGGTGCCCTGTTCCCCTGACACCTCATGGGCAAAGAAACCACACTAGGAAGGTCCCTCGGCTATGCAGGACCCTCCATCCCATCTCTTTTGGAGAGCATGGGGAACTGCCTTGTCACAGCATAGGACACCTCCTCCCAATCCCTGCCATGACCCCAGAGATTCCTGGAGATCCTCTGGCTCCTGCTAGAGGTTGTTCCCACCAGGGTCCTGCCCTTCCTGGGGACACTACTCACATGTCTCTGCAGACCCCACTGAAGGCTTTCCACCATGGGTCCGACTCCTCAGTGGAGGTGACATGTTGGTCCATGCATTTCTGAGGGAGGGAGAGGACAGGTGAGGGGCAGGGGAAGAGCATGCAGCAGGGGAGTGGGTGAGTGGTACAATCCATCGGGTTGCTGAGGCCTCTCACCTGGTGAAACTCATAGGTGACGCCATCCCCTGCACCCTGGCACCATGAAGCCACCTGTTCCTCGAAGGCCTGTGGCAAAGACCATAAGACAGGCATGAGCAGGATACTCCCCAGCTTGATCCCCTCCTGGGTGAGGCTGGCCTGGCACCCACCTTCAGGTCTACAGTGGGTGGGATGCGGATGTCAAAGCCGGCTGCCATCTCAGAGGGCACCACGTTGAAGGAGACGCCCCCCTCCAGCATGGTCATGTTGAGCGAGGTGACATCCCCTAGGGTCAGGCTTGAGTCAGACTTGAGCCTTGGAGGATGCAAGGGAGAATAAGCCTCTACCATCCAGACAGGAGGGGGAGTACTCCTCCACCTTGCCACCACCCCCAGACGGGGGAACTGAGGCACATGGAGGCAGTGCTAGATCAGATCCTGGTTTGGTATCCCAAGGACCCCCTCCATGGACCAGTCTGAAGCCACAGCCACCTTGCAGCCCATTTCCTACCTCTGCTTCTCACTCTCCCTGAAGGCCAGGAAGGAGGTGATGACTTTATGCTGAGGAGGAAAGGGCAGTGAGAGAGGACCAGCCCTTTGGACAAGAGCCTGGCAGCCCCAGGGCAGGCAGAGGGTGAGTGGGGGTGTGCAGGTTGTACCCCTCTCTTACCATCTTCTCAGCTGCAGTGTTGCTGATGAAGCGAGATCCATGTCCTGGGCTGCCCACGCACTTCACCTTTATCCCTGTGGCATTGCGGGGAGATGGCAGCATTGAGCAGAAAGCCCAGGGTAGCACGAGTGCCCCAGGACCTGGTATAACCGGGGACAGGGTGGTGGGCACACAGTTACTCACACCATGGGCTCTTTTCACCATAGAAGACACTGAAGGTATCAGACGGGCTGGCGAGGCCTGCGGTGGGCACAGACAGAGTGTCAGTGGAGCACAAGGATACTTCGAAGTGCCCCTATATGCTCTGCCTTGCCTTGGCAGTATTTCTCCTCCAGGTTCGTTGCTTGGGGGAATAAAAGTCCGAAGGGGTCCCTGGAAACTGTGCCAGGGGAATGATGCCAACAGGTGAAGAGATGCATGCCAAGAAGAGGCAAGTCCCTGTGCCAGCCCTGCCACCACTCACCTTCGTCTAAGGCGAAGCCCACATTGAGTGCTCTGAACTCGGGGCGCTGCACGAACATTTCCATGCCCTTGTGTCCACCCACCTCCTCATCTGTGGGGAAGAACTTGGCATGGAGGAAGGGACCAGGGTGTCCCCCAGCTCATCACCCCCTCAGTCCTCCTTCCATGCCAGCCTGGGTGCCACCACTGCACCCCATGTCTTCCAGCCTCAAACCAGGAGAGCTCAAAATCTGGAAGAGGATTCCAGAGAAGTGCCAGCTGCTATGCTGCAGGGAAGTCCAGAGCATCACCCAACTGCCAGCCCCTCCTGTTCCCCCTAGAGATGACACCCTGGTGACTCACCAGGCACAAAGGTCAGGTGGATGGTGCGGGCAAAAGACTTTCCCTCTGCCTTCAGCCTTCGGATGGCCTCAAGGTACCTGTGGGAAGATGATGCCTGAGTAACAGAGGGGCTGATGTGCTCTGAACCACCCCAGAGGGGGTCAAATGGGGACATCCTTAGCCCCAGGGACCCTAGGGATGGCAGCATCCCATCCTGCACCAGTCAGAAGCATTCTCATGCTGTGCCCACCCAGTGGGTGCAGAGCCTCCACTCACTGGATGGAGACACACTTCATGTCCTGGGCACCCCGAGCATAGATGTTGCCTTGTGAGTCCTTAACAGCCTCGAAGGGTGGGTAAGTCCAGTGCTCCTGTGGGGAACAGCAGCCATGACATCAAAGAGGCATGGCAGGCACCAGCTCCCACTCACCTGCCAGCCCCAGTCCTCCCCACTGTACTCATCCCACCCCTCGCCCTGTCCCAGCACCTCAAAGACAGGCACGACATCAGTGTGGGAGTTGAGGAGGATGGAGCGCAGGCGGGGGTTTGTGCCCTGCCAGGTCAGGATCAGCACCACGTGGCCCTGGCACACCTGTGGGGCAAAAGCAGGATGTCACTGAGGTCCTGGCTGGGGATAGAGGGAGTGGGACCAGTGGGCTGGCATCAGCCTAGGAAAAGTTTCTTCATGCCACCTGGCAAGTCACTCATTTCTCTGCTGGGAGAGGACAGGCAGCAGGAGTGGGCATGCTGGCACCCTCTGGTGTCAGCTGAAGCTTGAGTGCAGGTGCAGTGCCTTCTCCTGGTGCCCAAGAGCCCTCTAGGACAGCTGGTGCCAGAGAGATGTCCTGGCTAATGATAGCACAGGCGGCTGCAGGGGTCAGCAGGACACAGCCGGAACACAGGCTTAAGGAAGTGCTCAAGCCAGCAGGAGATTACAGGCAGAGGGGATCCACTGCTACCCAGCTCCAGGGCAGTGAGCTGGGGAACGGCCTGGTCACTTAAGGACTTGGGCACAGATAGATGGACAGAGAGACTAAGGGCTGCTCCTCGCCTCGCTCACCTCCACTTTCTGGCAGGCCAAGCCCAGGTCGGTGCCGATGTGCTCCAGAAACTGGACGGCTGCATCTGGTGAGGAGCAAGGACACCCAGAGTCATGTCAGCATCTCTCTCCCCTCTCACTGCTACTGCCCAGCAACTCCAAGGCTCTCAGAGGTTCCCAGGTTAAGGAAAGAGGTAACCAGAGAGGGTAAGCAATGGAGGTCCTGGGCACAAGAGGTGTCGAGGAGCAGGGACAAGAGTGGCTTGTCACCATCCCTTTGAGGCAAGGACTACGAGAACATGAAAAAATAAAATTTGAAAGAGGAGGGGACAATGTTCAGGAGGGACAGTCCTCCATAGGATAAAATAATAAAAAGTCTTGATATACTGTAGTGAAAGGATGTAAAATGGACGATCTACACAAGGTTATCACAGGTATCCATCCCACAGCCAGGGTAGAGTGAAAAGGCAGGGAGGACTTGAAGCATAGGGCTAGGGGAAAGCAAACAGCAGCTCTCAGTGGAGTCGAGACATCCCTGCCCCAAGCAAAGGTGCCAGCAGAGACAAAGCACAAAGCTGTTTGCTCCTTAATGATTAAAACAGCTTCAGCAGAGGACTTGGGCACCCAAGTCCAAAGACTAGAGCTGCAAAGCCACCTTGCTGGATCTCCACATGGCTACACATCCTGTTCCACCCATCCTCACCATAGTCAGGTTTTGGGTGCACAGTGTCAATCTTCAGGTACTCCCGGAAGAGCGTAACTGAGGGGTCCTCTGAGGCTCCCGTGCTCTTGCCAGGCTTCCCGGGTGCCATGTCAGGGTCTGGGACTACAAAGCTCTGGGGGAAGAGCCGCAAGATGGTTAATCACCCACCAGCCCCTCCAAAGTCCGCCAGCAGGCTCAGTTGTCACAGAAACTGAAATGGAATGGGGCAAAGGTCTCCTCACATGAGTCTTTGGACGCCACCACAGGAGAAGTCCCCTCAACTTAGGTGCAGGGGTAGGATGAGGCGTGTCCCCGACATTAGCCTTGCATCATCTACCCAAAGTGCATGTTCCTGACTCAAATGCAGTGCCAAGGGCAAGCTACAATGCCCAGGCATGAGGTGAGGGGTGAGATCCAGGGAAGGGTTATCTGGGGCCTAGAGGGCTAGCAGGTGGGAAAGAGGGACAACAGAGTGGGGAAGGGGGCTGTGAGGGGAAGAAGGGTGCATGGAGCAGGAGCATACAGCAGTCAGGGTCAGCTAGTGGTTAGAGGTCTGAGGGGACGCTGGTGTAAGGGGGTGCAGGTAAGGAAAGAGGGACACTGCCTGCTCAGGGCGTGATGGAGAAGTGCAAAGGAGGGCACTAGAGGTACAGGGAAATGGGGGTGATGGA
This sequence comes from Ramphastos sulfuratus, assembly GCA_013399055.1. Lineage (NCBI taxonomy): Eukaryota > Metazoa > Chordata > Aves > Piciformes > Ramphastidae > Ramphastos > Ramphastos sulfuratus. Next base: position 42,070 of record WBNM01007771.1, read on the forward strand.
GAGGGAACAGGTGCTTACAGAGGACAGAAGGGCTGGGGGGGTGCTCTAGGAGGATGACAAGCTACTGGGTGTTTGAGGGGTGCTGAGTGGCACATGGGGTTGCAGCAGGAGAAATGAAGGGCAGTAAGGGGTGCAGAGGGCTTGTGAGTGGGGTACAGGAGGACTGTAGTTAGGGGTGCAGGGATACTGTGGCTCAGGATATGACGGGGCACACCGGGGTTCTGGGCCACAATTAGAGTTGCAAGGTACTGTAGTTAGGGGTGCAGAGGTACTGCAATTACAGAAATAGGGAAGAGGGGTGCAGGATACCAGGTCAGGAATGCAGAGGGGTTCATGGGTCAGGGTGGAGCAGTTGTGTTATTGGGGTGTAGGAGTAGTACAGGCAAAAGGGCAGAGGGTCGATGAATACTGTGGTTAGCAGTGCAGGGAGGTACCGGATCCCATGATTGCGGGTGCGAGGGGGGTTTGAGGAAGGGTGCAGAGCACCGTGGCTAGGAGTGCAAGTGGGTGCAGAAGGGTAAAGGAGGGGTGCAAGGGGGTACGGGGTTCGCAGGGTACAGTAGTTAAGGGTGCAAGGAGGTATGGGGCGGGTGCTGGGTACCGTGGCGAAGGGCGAAGGCTTGGAGGGAGGACGAAGGCACCGGGCGCTGCTGGCCCAGCCCAGCCCGCCCCGCCGCCCGGACCCCCGCTAACCCCGACCCTACCTCCGCGCTGCTGCTGCAGGCGCCTGCCCGGCTCGGCTCGGCTCG
>WBNM01007787.1:0-25386 GCA_013399055.1 Ramphastos sulfuratus
CTATGATTCTATGATTCTTGATATTTCAACTTCTAGAAGCTTTTCCCATGTTACCCTAGAAATACCTGATTTCTACCCAGTGCTTGTAAACAGGTGGATATTCTTCCTGGAATTGTCTAGTAAACCCATGGGCCTAAGAGCTGCAGTCTTTGGCCCTGCCGAGCCATTCTGCTATCAGCATGCATTTGACTGTCATCAGCTTGGGCATGGCTGGGTGCAGACTTCATGCACATGTGCTCCGAGTGCCTCTCCCAGTACCCCAGGAGTGCTCTGAGCTCGGGTTGCTGCCTCTTGCACATTGGTCATTGCCTGCTGCCATAAGACGAAGGCATTTGTTCGCTGAGGTGGTTCTTAAGGTCTTGCCTTAGGGACGGGGACAGGATGGTCTAGGCTGGAGAAGGCCTTTGAGACTGTTGAGTCCATCACTAATCCACACTGCCAAGAAATGCACTAGTGCAGGAGTCTTGTTCTAGGGGAGTCAGGACCATGCTACTCTGGAAACGTCCTTGGCCTTAAAACTGGAAAGCTGACAGTATTTTGGGGGCTTCTGGCAGGGCTTTGAATTCCTCCCTTGGCTCTCCTCAGCAAGTGACAGGAAGTTGGCTTGAACAGCTGCTGACCAAATCTTCACTCAGAAGCAAATAGCAAATGTCAGTGAAGGGAAATCTAAACTTCAGCTTAAATTCTGGAGATTTATCCAGTCATCTTCAAATTTAGTTTCAGAGGAACTTTGCTAAGCCACAGTGCAGTGTTCCTGTCCCGAATGGTGTTCTTAGCTTCTGTACATTGCCCCTGCGGGATCAGGAGCCTCCTTCTGGTCTCAGGACTCTGTGACTCATGTGCCAGCCATGTCTCTTTCTGGTTATCTTGTCTTCAGATTGAGACTGGCTTCAGGTAGAAGCCTTTGTCTCGCTGCTGCTTTTGTGGTGCTTAATGCTTCAGCAGCATCTCTGCTTTGATCATGCTGTGATTATTGGATCCTAGCTCTTACCCACTTTCGGTGCTGCTTATTGTATTTGGCACATCCTCCTGAAACAGGCCCAAGATGAAATGGATGTGGAGTCTTTAACAGAGATGTAATTCACTTCTAGGAAAATATTTCCCTTCCTTAGTTTTTTTGCACAATTTATTTCAATTAACATCTGCAAACAAATCCTCTGCTCCGATCAAAGTCCTTTCTTGTCTCTTCTTGCTGTGGTTTTCCTAACTGGAAATCCAACATCCTGAAAGTTATCCAACTCTCTCTCCACGCCTTTTGCTTTTTGCATAAATTCAGATGTCAGCCAAGATTGTTTAATGAACTCTCTCTGGGGGCTCAAAATCATTGCTGCCACTAATATCACCTTCACCTCATACTCTTCTATTATGGGAAATGTCAGACTGTGACATTTTAAATCCCTGCCTATTTTCTCACTTCAGTCTTTTATTATTATTATTTCATTAATTTTGTAACAATTCTTCAGAACTGTAATGCTGAAAATCTGGTTTCCATGATTTTATTCACTCTAAGCAAAATGGACTTTGTGGAAATCTTTTTTTTCCCCCCACGTATATTCCTGGTACGTTTTGTGGTTTAAAATTCAGTCTACAATGGAAATTTAATCTAATTCTGAGGAGGTTTAAAATTTCCTGGCTGCACCAGCAACCTAAGAGGTTCCTGGAGCGCATTGATGATAACTTCCTCGTCCGAGTGGCAGAGGAACCCACAAGAAAAGGAGCTGTGCTGGACCTAGTCCTCACCAACGGGAGGGGCTGGTGAGTGGAGCCGAAGGGCAACCTTGGCTGCAGTGACCATCAAATGGTAGAGTTTAAGATCCTCAAGGCATCAAGGAGGGTGCATAGCAAACTCTCTGCTCTGGACTTCAGAAGAGCAGACTTCAACCTCTTCAGGGACCTCCTTGGCAGAGTGCCACAGGAAAAAAACCTCGAAGGAAGGGGGCCCAGGAAAACTGGTCAGTGTTCAAGGATCACCTCCTCCGGGCCCAGGAGCAATGCATCCCAGAAAAGAGGAAGGCAGGCAAGAATGCCAGGAGGCCTGAATGGATGAGTAGAGAACTCCTGGACACACTTAGATACAAGAAAAAAGCCTATAGAGAGTGGAAGCAAGGACAGGTAACGTGGGATGAATACAAAGATACTGTTTGTGAAGCCAGAGATCAGGTCAGGAAAGCTAAGGCACAGCTGGAACTGAATCTGGCTGGGGACAGTAAGGGGAACAGTAAGAACTTCTTCAGGTATATCAGTGAGAAAAGGAGGACTAGGGAGAATGTGGGACTCTTCCAGAAGGGAAATGGAGAGCTGCTGACAAAGGCTATGGATAAGGCTGAGGTGCTCAATGACTTCTTTGCCTCAATCTTCAATGGCAAGGGCTCCAACCACAATGTCCAAGTCTCAGAGGGCAGAAGTAAGGACTTGCAGAAGGCAGATCTGCCCACTGTAATTAAAGATGGTGTTTATGAGCACCTAAGGAATCTGAACGTGCACAAGTCCANCAGGAGGAAGTTTTTTACAGTGAGAGTGGTGAGACACTGGCACAGGTTGCCCAGGGAGGTTGTGGCTGCTCCCTCCCTGGAGGTGTTGAAGGCCAGGTTGGATGAGGCCTAGAGGAACCTGTACTAGTGGGAGGTGTCCTTGCCTATGGCAGGGGGTTGGAACTAGATGATCCTTGAGGTCCCTTCCAACCTTACCATTCTATGATTCTATGAACTGACATCATCTACCTGGACCTGAGTAAAGCATTTGACTCTGTCCCACGTGGCATCCTGGTCATCAAACTGGAAAAACATGGACTGGATGTGTGGAGCACTGCTGGATAAGGAACTGGCTGGATGGTGGCACACAGAGTGTGGTGATCAAGGGCACAATGTCCACCTGGAGACTGGTGCTTTGAGGTCCCTTCCAACCTAAACCAGTCTATGATTCTTTCCTACAGGAAAAGGATCCTGAAATTATCATGTTTCAAAATATCAGCTACCTTGGTCATTTTTCAGTTGTCCACAGAAATAGATAATGCTCTAAGTGTGGGAACTGAATCAGTGCAGGGTTAAGATGCATCATTTACTTTATAGAATTGTGGCAGCTAGATTAGCTGACGTGAATTAAAAAACATTTTTATTTGTTTACTGCTATTAGAATTCTGTTAGCATTTACTCCCTGAGAAGCAACATTTGGAAAGGTTTGCCACATGCAGATCACAGCCATGTTTTTCTCTTAGCAGCTGCCATTCCATAGCTGGTGCCCTGTACTACAGCACTACCTGTGGTCTCAAGATGAGACTGAAGCCAGATGTTGGTGTAGGCCAGATCAGTGACTTTGGCCAAAAGGCCTTTTTACCAGTGGCTTTTCATGCAAGAAAACCCAGTCACACCTAGACTGACTTGCGCTTCAGTTCTGCTCTGTACGTGTTGGGCTTGATCCAGTTCAAGTGATAGGACTGCAAAATCAGGCACAGACTGGAGTATGCACTCAATAATGCTCATGTAGGTGCACCTGCAGTTGGTCATACATCTTTGTTTCCTTAGTTTCTGAGATAGTTTTGGAAGGTGCAGATCCATGGATTTGGTACGGTTCATTTAGATAAGGAGACAGGAGTTACATGGTGGAATAAACCAGTAGGTGTCGCTTAGTCTTCACAGTCTTACCATAGAATCGTGGAATGATTTGGGTTGAAAGGGACATCTAAAGGCCATCTGGCTCAGCAGCTTACAATGAACAAGGACCTCTAACTAAATCAGGTTGCTCAGATGAATACTGAGAGTTGTGGAGGGTGTTGGCCCTGCATGTCTTGCATATGGTCATGGAGCATGTTTGCTCCCTGTTAGCACTGGCTACGTTCTGCTCCTGCTGATGCTGAAATCCCTCATAGAAAGGCCTGAAGCTTCTGCCACCATTATTTGAAATACCATCATATGGGCTGCCCTGCTTTTGGAAGAGCACTGAGCTGATCTAGGGCTTAACCATGGTCTGCACCCCTGGTTGTTCCCTATCTGGTGTGTAATGGTGCTTGAGATGTCCTGCTCCATGGCCTTCTCTGGCACCGAGGTCAGACTGACAGGTCTATAGTTTCCTGGATCCTCCTTCCTTTCTTGTAGAGAGGTGGCACACCTGCTACCCTCCAGTCCATTGGCACCTCCCCAGTTAGCCAGGACTGCAGGTAAATCATGGAGAGTGGCTCGGTGAGCACATCTGCCAGCTCCTGCAGCACCCTTGGGTGCAGCCCATCTCAGCCCGTAGCCTTGTATGGGTCTAAGTGGTGTAGCAGATCCCTGACCACTGCCTCATTTGTCGTGGTGACCTCACTCTGATTCCCCTCCCTGACTCCTAGTTCCTCAGACTGGGTGTCCAGGCAACTGCTGGATACAGTGCTAAAGACCAAGGCAAAGTAGGCATTGAGCACCTCAGCCTTCTCCTCATCCTTAGACACTATGTTTTCCTCTGCATCCCATGAAGGATGGAGATTTTCCCCAGTCCTCCTTTTGTTGTTAATGAATTTATAGAAAGATTTCTTATTATCCTTAATGGCTGTAGCTAGGTTGAGCTCTGGCTGTGCTTTGGCTCTCCTGGTTTTCTCCCTGCAAGGGTTCCTACAGGAAAGAGCAGCATATGAGAGCAGATGTGCTACAGGAATTATATGGACAGATTTTAAAAGGCACAGTGGTGGATGAGGGTAGATCTGGGAGCTGATAAATGGAGTGTTTTGAGAAATCCCACACGTGGAGTCAGCATCTCTCATCTGGTAGCATGGAGGAAGGCTACTGCTGGTAAGGTGGTTGTGACAACCTAGAGTCCTGTCAGGGAGTACCTCTGTTCTCTCACTCACTCCTGGTGAGGATGTTTAGCTTCCGAAGACGAGAAAGAAAAAATCAGCCTGGTACACCCTTCTTGGAGGGCTGCCAGCCCCTGCCCCAGAGATCCCACTACTGCAGAGCTCCTTTTCCAAAAGCATGCAGCCTTTCTTTTAAAAGACGTCTTAATATAGGAGAGTTTTGGAAATGTTGCCAAAACAAACGTGTCCTGACAATGACTTTCCTAGTTCAGATTCTTAAGTTGCCTTTCCCACACTGCAGTTCAGTAGGGAAAAGACCAAACAGTTTGTACTGAGTATGAAATCAGTGAGCTTCAAAGCAAGTCATCCTAGCCTAGGCTTGAGGATCACTTGGAATAAAAGAACTAGCAATGAAAGAACATCCCCTGTACACCTGAATCCTGGAGGCGCTGGCACCAAACCCGAGGCAGCTGAGCTGCTCTGCTCTGGGGCTTTGAAAGGTTATTCAAAATCTCATTCTGCAGTCTAGCCAGAACTGACAAAAAAGTTATTCAATGAGAATGTAAGAGTTGTGGTATGCAATGGAGGAGAGGATGGAATGGGAAGACTTGAGGAATCATTTTTATTTAATCCTTATCATTTAACAATCCTCCAAAGAATAAGGAGAAATAAAAGTGGGATGAATGTGCCATGTAGCAATAGGAGACTGCATGTAGGCATTAAGTTAGCTTACCTTCAGGGCTCCTTGGAAGAATTAAACTGAATTAGTTAATGTGGCTGTAGCCACACTTACTAGTTAATTGACCTCCTATTTGATTTATTTTACTTTAAAACTCAAATTTAAAGCTGCAGTTCAGTCAGATCCCACTTAGAGTACTGTGTGCAGTTCTGGAGCCCCCAGCACAGGAAGGACGTGGAACTGTTGGAGTGGGTCCAAAGGAGGGCCATGAAGATGCTCAGAGGGCTGCAGCAGCTCTGCTCTGAGGACAGGCTAAGAGAGTTGGGGCTCTGCAGCTCTGGAGAAGAGAAGGCTTCCAGGAGACNCAAAACCTATGCAAAGATGTAATTTACATGGCCACATCCTTGCTTTTGACCCAGCAGAAAGGTTTGTAAGGATAATTGCAGGACTTGAGGATCCCCAGAGAGAAATTAACAGAAAGTAAACTTCAGATCGCATAATAAAGAGGCCTGAGATGAAGTCACTGTGTGAAGCTGGCTTCAAGATTACATTACAGATGACATCATAAAGAAATGGAGGGATGGAGATTATTAGTCAGAGACCTACATGTTGCTTTTATATTTCACATATGTTTATAAATAGTATAGGGAAAAACATTTTAAAATCAGCTTTATTGTAATACCTGAAGCATTCAAAATAATGCCAGAACTATGCCTTTCAGCAAAACCAGCAGTGGCATCATAAGGAATTCACTCTTCTGTGTTTATGTCCTCCGTTTCTACCTTTCTTCAACACAGAATTGGGGATTATTGCTGCTGCCATCCAAAGGAGGAGATGGCAGCCATGCTCTTCTTCCTTCACGCTAAGCTTTCTAAGCACACAAGGATATAGGCTGTTAGCGTCTTCATTTGTGCACCAAGAGGTGGACAGAAGATGCCCAGGAGGTACTCGTCAGAAGCTGAGCAATGGCACCGCACAGCCCTTGGCAGAGTGCACTCACTGGTTTTCTGCACCACTGGAGTTTGTTGGCTGCAGCTCCCTAGCAAAGCCAGACTTTTCCCAGGGGCACTCAGGAGCACCCAAGGATTCTCTGGACAGCTGACTTTTCATTGTTAGAGTCTTGCAGGTTAATAAAGTTTGGCCCCAAATTCATGAAGCAGTAGAACAGGTATATGTGGTTTAAACATCCCAGACATTGAACGTTACACTTCAATTGTTCTGTGAAATGTTTCTTTGTTAGCAGCCTCTGCAGCCCTCATACAAAGCGTGGCCTCAGAGTAGGTGTGTTGGCATTCAGTGGGGTGTTTGTTGTGTGCGTGGGGCCTGCCATGGTCCAGCAGTGCAGCTGCAGAGCAGTCAGGTGTCACACTGGGCTGTGTGCTTTCCTGTCTTGACACCCAGAGAGACTGGGAAGGTACTGAGACAGCTGCCGCGTTACAGTGTCACCCGCCACACAGCTCTGCTGTTACAAGGAGTCCTTTACTTCCACCTTCAAGGGGCAAAGTGAGTTGCCAGAGGCCGATCCATGTTAGGTGAACGCAGCATTTTCTGAATCACTTGCTCTGTATCTGCCTGAAAACAAGTCAGTGCTGTCAGCCCAGGACAAGTGAAGGACAGACCCTCTCTCTAATCGGTCCTGCTGACACTGCGTTTACTCTGTCTCAGCTTGTTTAGTACGTCCTGATTGCATTTCCTATAGATGCAGTTACCAAATTATCTCTGCTCAGAGCAGTTACATGCCATGCATTAGGAAATGAATTCTCAGTGTATCCTTCGTTTCCATGGTAGCTGCAACAAAGGTCTGATTAAGCTCATAAGAGACTTTCATGCGTTCAGCTGCTAGTTTCCTGCAAGGCAGCAATTACTAGCCTGTGCTCCATGTAGCTGCAGCCCGTACTATTGCTACACTTAGTATTGCCTTAGCTAGAATTTTCAGCCCAAATTCACCTTGGATAGTTCTGGAGGGTTTGGGGCAGCTCTCATCCCGTTCTGTCAGTTTCCTCCTTTTAACAACTCAGAAGCTTCTGGGGCTCTCCCCTTGCACTGTATGTTGATGCAGCAGTTACTGCACTTGCTCCTATTGCCTGCTGCTTCTCTCTGCCTGTTCACCCAGCCGTTTGCCTTGACACCACCCCAGATGCTGTCTTACCTGCCTTTTATTTGTGATTTTGCTGATTTGTTAAATGTTTGACTTCAGGGTTGATCCTCTACTGTAGTATAAATGAAACACAAATATGTATTATGTATACATAAATAACCTCTTCTTAAAAATCCTTTGGCCTTCTAAACTCATTAGTGCAGAATATCAACCTTCTTGAACTCCATCTACTATTCTGCAAGCAAGTCAGTTATGTTTGTGGACTACCCCACAAAAAGCAAGGATGCTAAACCTTTTCAGAGTCCTTGGGAGCAGTTTTATCATCATGTTACCAGAAAGTGGCTGCTAAAGGGAGGAAAAAAAAGTTTTCCAAAGGCTGGAAAAAGAAGAAGACAAATATAGCTCAGGCGAGAGGAGCTACATGAAACAAAGGGAACAAACAGATGAAAGAGGTTAATTTGAATCACATCTGGATATGTCTGCTGGCAGTTTTATTATTTTGGGGATAAGTCCCCTGAAAGGAAAGATGGAAGAGCTTGAGAACTGGAAAACCAGGCTGCAGAAGATGATAGGGACCGTTAGGTAATTCTACATCTGTACAGCAAAAATTAGGCAACAGCTTGTTTTTCCATATTTGCGTATCTTAAAACAGCTGGAGGCTGGGCATCAAGGCTTTATAACTACTGGGAAACTGAAGACTCAAGCAAAAACAACAGAAGTAATATATTTTTTTCTGAAACACAGGTAGGGGCAGGCTTCTGCTGTCTCAATTTTATCAGTGCACGACTTCTACAGCAAGTCTAATTTCTTGACTTAAAAATAAACTTAGCTGCCTGATATGAATTGCAAGAGAATTGCTTGACACACAAGTGCATGACCTGATTTAACTACAAAAGAAGTGTTGTTTTGTGTGCTGAGGATCAGTTTTAGAAAGTGGAAGATTTGAATATAGCTGCTGCTTACCGCGGGAGGAGCACCCCATGTCCTGATCCGTGCATGCTGACACCCAGCTCCCTGACCCGTGAGGAGGTATCGCTTTGCTTGCAGTACTTCGAGTGTTTGCCAGGCCTGCGGAGCAAATGCAGCTAGTACCGAAGGAAGGAGGCTGTTGAGGCAAGTTAAAATCATGCAGGAAAAATAATTTAGAACCTCTCCACCTGGAGGGAGAATGCAGCAGCACAAGTTAAGAGATCAGCTTTCCCAGCTTTACCCCTTTCCATTTGTTGATTTCATAGAATCATAGAATGGTAAGGTTGGAAGGGACCTCAAAGATTTCTTGAGTACAAACTCACAGTCTGGATTCAGTGTATGGTTGGACAACAGCAAATCAGGAACTGTGCATTGATTCCTGCTACTGTAGACAGCGGTGGTGAATCTTTATTCTTGAAACTTTCTTATGGAGAAAACAAGTGGGAGTGGTATAAAGATTTTGTTGCCTATAGGAGTGCTTTGAAAAGTCAAAAGCTGGAGCCACTCTCTGAGCTGTAAAGGTGTATTTAGAATGTCACAGACCTCTAGATGAAAGAAGACTTTGTCTAAAAGCATTTTCTTTCCACTTAGAGCCCTGACTTTTTCAGAAGGCTCGAGTGCAACTGCATCAAGGTGTGTCTGTGTTTGAAACTGTTGAAAGTTTGTAGTTGGTGAGATGAGACCCTGTAGTGTGCCATACAAGAATAAAGAGGAGAAGAGACAGGGGTGGGGTTTTTTTCCAATGTGAGCTCCCATGGGGTGTTTCTGGACAAAGTCTTCCTATGCAAACCATTTCAGGAAAATGTAACAAGAAATGTTTGGTTTAAGAGTGCTTAGTCACAGTGTGGTAAATTCAGTCAGCTTGAGTGTGCCAAAGTAGGCTGAGAAGGCAGCTCAGGTGCTTTTGTGAGGTTTGCGATACAAGGAGCACTGCCCTGCCAGAGACAGTTTGAAATTCTAATATGCTGTTTTCTTCTGATGCTCTGTGTGATATGTGGAGCATACAGACTGCTTTGTACTGATGGGGGTGTGGGGAGTAAGCAGTTTCCTGTCCCGTGGGAGCTTGGATCTGTCATCTCCCTTATAATGCTTTGCTCCAGTGTGTATCAGAAATGTAGTTTCCTTCCTTGAGTGGAGAAAGGGCCTCCAATGACTGTTGTACAAGCTCCTGTGACAAGTCTCTGTATTTTTTCAGTATCTGTTGGGGACAGACTGTGGGCAAGCAGAGAATGGTTCATCGGTGCCCTCTAATCAACATCACAGCCCATCTTTCACTAAGATAATGGCAAAAAGTTACCACACTCTTGCTCAGGTTGATGAGAAGCAAGTCACCAGGATCTTTCCTTGGTGAGGGATGAAAAGAGATTATTAGTTGTATGTTGGTTAACATTCCCTGTGCTACATCAGCAGAGTTGGTTTGTACATCAGAAAAGTAAAGCTAAACGCCAGAGAAGAGAAAAGCATCTCGGTGGGAAGTGCATGTCCTACGGTGCCATTTGGTGGAAGAAACCTATTTCCTGTTCCTGCCTTGCTGTGGTTAAACCCTCCTGCTGCTCTCCAGTATAATTCACATCAGGCTGACTCGCTCATCTCTGGTTTTTCAGATGGTGGGAACTTACTTTCTAGGTATGAAGAACTCAAATGCTGTTTGTTAGCTTAATTAGTGTTCATTAGCTTCCTGATGGTGTTGAAGAGATCACAGGATGTTGGGGATTGGAAGAGACCTCCATAGATCATCAAGTCCTACTCCCAAACGAGTCACTTGTCAAGGGCAGAGTATGTGGAGTTCTTACAAAGTCCAACTCTATACAAGACTGTCAAAATAGGTTGAAGGGCATCTCCAGATAGGCTTTCATTCAAAAAGAGCAGCATACAAACCACCTAGGCTGTTACTCGTGCTTTACCTGATCCTTAGCTGGCTCTGATGTGCTCAGAGACACTTTGTTTAGCCAAGAGCTGTATTCTGGAGAGAGGAGGTTGTGAAAACATTTTCCATCCAAGCTTGACCATTCCTGCTGGCTGTTTTTTCCCTCTCCCTTGAAAGCCTGTAACCTCTTGCTGATAGTCCCTGTGCCATCTCTGAACTGTCTTTCCTCAGCCTTTTCTAGACGTGTGTCTTGTTTCCTTTGCTAGGCTCTGTACTGTGAGCAATGCCTTTGGAACAGTTGACCACGCAGGCTGCACTGGCAGCAGGTGCGCATGTTCCTTCTCCCCAGTCAGCTGCCCTCTTGTTTATAATGCTTTTAGCTTTTCCTTTGTTGTGTTCCTGTAGGGTTTTGGGATGGGGGGTTTTGGGTTTAGTAATCTATAGTTCGGTTTATTCCACAGTAAGTAACCTATTGCAAATAAACATATCAGCCATGTGCTTTGTTAAGAAAACAGTTCAATTCCTGGACTCCCATGGAGTCATTTGAGGATCAAAACACTGCAGAATGTTTTTCAATTAAGGTGATGAATTTTACCCTCTAACATCAAAAGAAAAAGAAATCGAATGAATTGAAAGTGCTGATTCAGTGTCCAGCTGTCACAAAACTTTTTAATAATGATTTTGTCAGCTGTTCTCCTTTAAAAGGACTTCTGAAGAATTTGAGTTGAGATTGTAAAAAAAAAAAAAAAAAGAAAAAGGAGAAAAAAATCCTAAATATGCAACTAATTCCTCCTGTCTTGATCAGCAAAATTTATTCTTTTCCAAAAATTGCTGTAGAGTTTGCCTTTTTGTTTTAAAGAGAAATCTGATTTTTCCTGCTCAATACGTAGTTGCTATCCTTTGATAGGAAACACAAAGTGTCAGTGAGCAGGTCCAGTGCTGTATACGTTATCAGCACTGGTGTGGAGTGAGCAGGCAGGAATTTATCTCGGGGGCATGCTGTTGGGTAAAGACTTACACAGTTAATTTTCTTTAGCCTGATAGGTTTCACATGAACTTTTCATCAGGTTTTAATTACAAGACAGAGCTTAAACCTTCCTCTTCAAAATAACGGGTTGACAGGAGAGATGTTGTTTTCTGCTTTGGTGTTAGTGTTGCAGTCTCCCTCTGTTTTAGTCCACCAGCCACACTGCTCCTTTATCTTTCGAGTGCACTTTTCCAGCTTTGCTATTTGCCTTTCCAGCTTCGCTTCTGCTGGAACGTGCAGCCTCTTCATGGTTTAGAACAAAAGCAAGAAACGACTCGCAGGCACAGCTGATAATATTCTTTTTCTTACTTACCCTTCTTTGCAGTCTTCCACTGAGAGGTGATTAAACCCTGGCAGAAGATAGTGCTCATTAAAACCAAGGCTCTGTGACTTAGCAGCAGAGTGTTTCATCTAAGGCTCCTAGTCATCCTCCCAGTTGTTTAAAGCAAGTTCCCTCTGATGCGATCCAACCAACAGCTCTTGCAGTAAAGATTTTTACACACTTCTGTTGCCATTCTTGCGGAGCGTTGCCTGGTCAGAGCTGCCACCACATCACAGGAGCAGGAAGCAGGCTGTGTGCTGCCAAGCCAGCCTACAAGGGTGGTCTTCAAACATTCAGCAGCAGCAGAAGTGGAATTATTCTGGATTGAACCTGCTTCACTATGCTCCCACTTGACAAGTGGGAACAGGCAACACCCTCAACCTGCTGCATTTTCTGTAACTGACTGATGTGCTTCCAATTATGTTCCAGACGGGCAGTGTGTGGCAGCTTCTTTAACCAGAAGTGACTTTTTGGCTACCCTGTGTTTTGCATATAGTTTCCTCAGGTGCATCTTGTCCCAAACCCATAGAAGACAAAGTAGTAAACTTATTTCTCGGCATAGTTTTGGTAGTAATTAAAAGACTTGCACAAACCAAAGTAATTAACCAAAACATGTCACTGATTTCTTTTAGACACTATAAATGGCTGTTTGCAGACTTTGGGAGACAGGTGACTGCATATACAGGGGAAAGGCAGAGAAGCTCTTCACTGGGGCTGTGGGATCTGCTGGATGCTTTGCAGCAGGCTGGCATGAGCTGTGTGTAGTACACTCCTGCAAAGCACCAGGTCTGTGCTGCTTTTCTGTGAATAAAGCCAAGTGAAGAAGGCGGGAGGAGGGTTTGCGCGTGGGGGACCTACTGCTATTTCTGTTGTGACATTTCACATCCCCCTTGCCTTCAAGCAAATGTTGCTGTTCAATTTGTGTGCCCTCTGTGTAAATTGGGAGCCTCACTCACTGGCTCAGCACCATACTTGCGCTGAAAACAGGCTGCCGAAGTAAGAGGTGCCCTTCACCGGAGACTCACTCTTGGGAAGCAGAGTTCCTGCTTTTCAAATATTGCAGCACTGTTCTAGGCACACCATGCAGCTCAAAGGCTTCTTTATTTGTAGGGCACATTCTGCCGTGGGTGGTCTTTCTGCAGTGAGTAGACCTCCTTCAGTCCCTCTGTGCTACGGCGCATTGCTGGCCCTTCCAGGGATGGGTGCTGTGGGCCTGGTCAGCTGCAGGCGAGCCCTCGTGCCCACGCTTCAAAGGCCTGGCTTCTTCCTCTCTCAATGCTAGCTCCAAACCTCTCTTGCCTTCCAGATGTCCACACAGAAGCAGTCCAGGCAGCCCTTGCTAAACATAAAGAAAGGAAAATGGCAGTCCCGATGCCCTCAAAACGACGTTCGCTGGTGGTCCAAACATCAATGGATGCCTACACACCTCCAGGTGAGCATCTCTATGTGTTTTATGAGAACTGTTTAAAAGTTCCTTTGTGCTGCTATGAATTAGTAATCCACCTGCAGAAACAGTAATGGCAATGGCATTTTAGGCACCCTGAGCGTACCACAGAGATACGTTTGAAGAGAAGCTGGTGCCCTGAATGGCTGGAAAGCCAGCTGGGGCAACTGACACGATTGCTTTGTCCTTAGTGGTACCTCAGCATGCACCCGTCCATTGGTGCTCATGAGGACCTAACTCTTGCCAGCTTGTCATACTTTCTGAGCCTCAAGGTTCCTCCCAAGTTACTAGTTTACTCCCTGTCACTACAATGGGATGCTGTCTTTACAATTAGTTGTGCCATTCCTCTTAAAATGCATCTGCTCTTTTACCTACTAACACCCCACGTCTCCCATATACCCACACTGACTGATCCAGCTGGCACTCACTGAGGGGTGGGATTACTGCAACTGGAAAGTTTTTCAGAGACTGTGGAGTGAGCTAGGGAAAGTATTTTGGCTATTCTGTATTGCTGAACACAGCTGGAGATCTTCAGAAGGTTCTCAAACTGCATTATAAAGGCAGACTCTTTTATTGTCCTTATTTTTGTACAACAATCGACAAGCCATGGGCTTGGAGGTGGAAAGCTCTCTCGGTGCATAGTTAGCAGTCGAGTTTGATTCAGGGCTTTCAGTATTACAGACTGCTTAGGAGTTTTTTTTAATAGCAGTTCTCTTTAGATCTGTAATATGAATGTACCTTACTTCTGTTAAGGAAACCCCAGAGAACTGCACATTAACAAAGCTGTTTTTAATTACTAGATACTTCTTCTGGTTCAGAAGATGAGGGCTCCATACAAGGTGACTCCCAGGGAACTCCCACCTCAAGTCAGGGGAGTATAAACATGGAACACTGGATCAGTCAAGCGATCCATGGCTCTACCACGTCAACCACTTCCTCCTCCTCAACGCAAAGCGGAGGCAGCGGCGCTGCGCACAGACTGGCTGATGTCATGGCTCAAACACACATAGGTTAGTACGCAGACCTTGTGGGCCTGGCCAGTTAAACATTCATTTTGTCCTTCATGTTCAGCTGATGCTGCTATGTGAAGTCTTACCAAAGTGTTTACTGTGCTTCTTTAAACTTCCTTTTCTCTGTTACAGAGATGATATGGAGACATGGTTCTATGTTCTTGTTTCATGGGGAAGGAAAAAAAAAGTAGCAATTTAGATTTGGGGGTAAACCTGTCATGATAAACAGGGTCCAGCTGTTGGTGCCAAACATCTTCAAATGCGCGTTGCCTGACTTCCGTTCCTTGCAAAGTTCTATGTGGGATCCATCAGTAAGGAAAACCAGTGCATGCAGCATTGGAAATTGCTTGCAGACAAGTTTTCCCTACTGCTGCACCACTTTACTTACATAGTTTGAGTGGGGTTTGATAATTCTGTTAACAGTAGGTCCTCTTAAACATATGTTTTTCTTCCCTTAATTGACTATGGGATGCTTGGACTGGGATATGCAGCTATTCTAATCCTTGGGAAAGACTATGACACACCTGTGGAGAAGGGAGCAGTTATTATTAGTAGCTTGTTTACATCCATTGGAAAGGTGCAAGCTTCACAGATGTGAATTATTTCTGAATGTTGTGCCATTGACATTTGTCTTCATTAATACGAAGCAACCATTCGATTAGGCGTGTGGAAAACAAGACTGATGTTCCCTTCCTCCTCCAGCAGCTGCCATTTATCATACGAGCATCGACTTTGGGTGCGTTCTTGCTGGGCTCTGTATTTTAGGTTATCTCTGAAAATCTGCTGGGATCGGTATTGGAACAGATAAAGCAAACTTGCTGCTATTCTGCTGCACCTATAGAACACAGTGTTGTGTGACTGGTTGTTCCCTGTCAAGTGTATTGATGATAGACATGAAAGCATTCTGAGTGTTCCTGTCTTTGCGTGCTGGAACGGTAGTCTGCATCCCTTCTTTTTTGCTTCGAGTATAGCTTGATGTAATACCTGTATTTTCACAGAAGTAATCCTCTCACCATAGTCTGGATTTGCTGAATTGCAGTCAGAGGAAGAATTCCTATTACACTCTTAAATGAATAGCTTAAAACCTTGCTTTAGAAACATATACACTTCTGAACACATTAATCATTGCATTTGGTTATTTTCTGTGACTTCATCTTGAAATGCTAGAGGAAATTCTGCAACTACCTGAAGGGTGGTTGTGGCCAGGAGGAGGTTGCTTTCTTCTCTCAGGCAACCAGCACCAGAACAAGAGGACACAGTCTCAAGCTGCGCCAGGGGAAGTTTAGGCTCGAGGTGAGGAGAAAGTTCTTCACTGAGAGAGTCATTCCCCACTGGAATGGGCTGCCCAGGGAGGTGGTGGAGTCACCGTCCCTGGAGGTGTTCAAGGCGTGCTTGGACGTGGCACTTGGTGCCATGGTCTAGTCTTGAGGTCTGTGGTAATGAGTTGGACTTGATGATCTTTGAGGTCTCTTCCAACCTTGCTGATACTGTGATACTGTGAAATTATAGCATAGAGAATTCAGTTTATCCAGACTCTAGAAGGCTGCATTACTCACACACCAAATCTTTATGTGTCTTTAAATACCTCTTCTTTATGTGACATTTCAGTGATTTTAAATGTGGCACAGTAAGTCTTCTCCTATCATCACTGAGTTTGTGGTAAACAACACAACATGTATAGAGCTACACCAAAGTGGCAGTGTCCCGCGGCAGGGGAGAATGCTGCTCCCTTGACTTGCTTTGTTTTGCCTTGCCACTGCTGACTGGAAAGATCTCTCCTCTGGCAAATAAGTTGCCTCAGTGTATACATATTTTCATTTGTTCCAAT
Source organism: Ramphastos sulfuratus (assembly GCA_013399055.1). NCBI lineage: Eukaryota > Metazoa > Chordata > Aves > Piciformes > Ramphastidae > Ramphastos > Ramphastos sulfuratus. The sequence goes on from WBNM01007787.1 coordinate 16,010, forward strand.
GATGAGGTACCTTAAATTGCATCTCTAGGTGGACAGTAGTCGTAAGGCAGCAATTGCAAAGGTCATTTGCGTACAAAATATGAGTGATACCTACTAACAAATTGAGATTGTGATCTTAAGGGTACCATCAGTCATGGCTACTAAGAGCATTGGAAAAGTAAGAGAAGCTGCAAAGATGTACTATAAGATGTATTTCTTCATGGGTGAGCTGCTTTCTGGGAGAACTTGAAATTAAACATTCTTTTGTTTCTTTTTGATATGAGGAGGTGGATTTTGCATTTAAATGCATGCTAAGAGGTAATAGATTTGAAGTATTCCCACATATAACCTTGCTCTTTCAGAGGTGGAGTGCAAGAGAGAAGAGTAATCCTGTTCTCCAAAGCTTCTCAGCTACTGGAAACACTTTGGTCTTGGTCACAAAGAGCATGTGCTCCTGTGGCTTGGTGTTCCTTTGGTCCAGGGAGTTGTGCTCCAGAGACAGATTAGCCTACAAGAGAGACATAAACTCTGAATATGTAAGGCCATGCCACCATACTCTGAAGATGCCAGTTTTGATAAATACAAATTCAAGGGGCAACTGAAAAGACCTTTAATGATGACAACATCAACAACAACAATAAAAAAGCCTTCCAGTCTGATATCCACCAGGATCTGATCCCCACAGTGTGTCACAGAATCAGCAAGGGATTTTTCCAGTTGCAGTACTGTAATGCAGTCCTGAGAAGGGATTTGAATGAAGAGATGAGTTCAGCTTTTGGTTCACTTCAGTAGTTTGCCACAGCTCTGACAACCAGAAGAGCCATCTTGTTTGAGAGCAAAGGCTATGTTTTCTAAAGTGCAATATTGCAGGCATGCTTTTGGACTTCCCAGAAACTTTTCAAATGCATGGTGTTTATATGCTTCCAAACTTCCAGCTCCTTCCTTCTCCTCAGCCTGAGACTGTCAGAGCACACACACTATCCCTATGCCAGTGTGCTCTGCATTGTTGGTTCTCTCTGGTTTTCATGAAGGGAGGTGAATTGTATCACTGCAGTGGCAGAAATGAAAAGAGCCTAAACTAGAAACAGCTGTTCTATCTGTGATCTTCTCATGCACAGCTGTTGGAGAAGATGGGAAGAGGAGGTGGCTCAAATATGTATGTTTGATGGAGGAAATGCTTTGAAGTCACTATTTCTACATTTTAGGCAATGGTGTGTGAGAATCACTATTCTTAACTAAACCTCAGCCAATGCTCAGTTACCTGACATACAACCAAGCAGCTCCATGCAGATCGTGCCCGTAGTCTAAGCCTGTGTTAGCTCTTCTATACAAGAAAGGCTCCATTTTGTGTAATATAGCAATTATCTTTTTCTTTACAAGTCATCCAGAACAGTTTTTTTTTCTGTATGACTTTCATTTCTCCAAGCCTGACTCTGAGAAGTGAACCAAATTAGGATTTGTAAGTCCAATGGATGAAACTTAACAGCTATAAATACTGCAGTGATAAGACATCTGCTAAGCAGATACTGTAGAGGAGCAGGGCAAGATAAGCCTTAATGTCCTGCTAGATAAGAGTGCTTCTTAACGGAGATATAATTAGCACGTGGGCAGTCTGGGTGCTAAAACCCCAGTCTTTGGTCAGCCATTGGTGAAGACCTTGGGAAGAGTTTGTTTTCGTTAATTTCAGGGGCCAGTTGAAGAAGAAACCCTTCCACAGAAGAGCAAGAAGCTTCCTATGTGATTTGACTCTAGCTGGCACCATGTGTTGCAAAGTATTTGGTTTGCAGGGTGCAGATCTGAGGGGAAAGCAACCCTGCTCTGCAGCGCTTGCGGTCACGTTTCTCGTTTCCCTCACATTAAAGAAAATGTTTCTGTGCTAGATCTTGAACTCAGTTTGCCTTGTCCAGGCTGACTGATGGAAATGTTCCACTGGAAAGAAGTAAACTATTATAGCTAACTTTAAAAATACTTGCTTGTGTTACTGATAGCTGCCTAGTCATGATCTGCTCCCCCGTGTGCATAGCAAAGCTGCATTTTAACTACCAAAACCAAAAGACAAAACATCAGCATTTTTAATTGACTCTGTTACTGGGTAATTCAGTCATGACTTAGAAACGCTCTTGCCACTTAGCAAGAAAGGGCAGAAACTGTGCCGAGTCTGAAATAGTTGACAATGACAAATCACCTAAAATGAAGACATTGTGCTGTAAACTGATGCCTGAACAATGTGAGGTGTTTGCTTCAGCAAAGTCATAGGAATGGATGTGATCAGACCCAAAAAGCTCAGCTGGATGTGTGTAGGATCCAAGATGGTTTTGCATTGCACAATAAAAGCCACCTCAGCTAGATTCACTCAACCTTTGCTAAGGTTGACTCCTTGTGTTGTTCACCACTATGAATGTTATGTAACAACTATGGACATTGGGAGCCTCTTCATTTTTCGCCATGATTGTGCCTCTCATGAGGATTATCAAAGCAGGCACCTAATACGGCATCCTGTTCCTGTATGTGTAGCCATAAACATGAGTTATCCGTTTTGATGGTGCATGCATTTGGGAAAGAATGCAAAAGAATTACAGTGATCCAAAGTTCAGGACTCAGGAAAATATTTTATAATTACTTTTGAGGTAAAATTTGCTGTAGAAGTTGGTGTTACAATAGAGTCACAATACCGTAATGCTTGTAGGAGAGATTTAAGAGAAAGCACATCAGAAACAGCATTCAGAACAAGATGAAGTTTTTTTGCAGGCTTTGTGCACTTTTAAAGGCTCTCACCCCAATGTAAAATGAGTGAATTCCTCTTCACTGCAGCAGCAACCCAGCAAAGACCTGCCTTCTTTTGTAGCTCAGAGTCTGCTGGGGGTCCTTTTTGTCAGTGGAGAAAGAAGCTGTTTTCTCATGATGCTTATCTCCATCAACTCCAGTGCAGATAAAAACCTGGAAAAAGTTCTGAGGCAGCCCTTGAAAACAGCACAAATATGCAGGTCTATAGACTCAGGCTTAAGATGTAGGAAAAGCAGCTGTGACAGCACGCTGAGTTAGCAGGCTGTGAAAAGACAGCCAGGAGTTCTCTGGGGTCATTTAGCAGTGCCAGCATGACTCAGGCCATGCCAGCCTTCTGGAAGGTAAGTCCTTGTGATGCATAAGAATTGAAATAGCTCTGACTGAACAGAGCAGGCAAGCAAGTGGCCATGCAGAATGCAAAGTTTATGTTTCGTTACATTTTATTTCTTTTCCCTGCATTCCAACCCTGCTATGGTTTATTTTTTTGCCTAATAGCCAAACAAATTCCTTTCTTAACTCAAATGAGTAGATTCACTTGCAAGTGATTGACAGCTGCTGTATTCTTTCTATGGAGAAAAAGCAATGCAATGATCTGTCAGAAATGTACTTGTCTGGGGCTGTTGCCAAGCTCTAACAGTATAAAATGAAGTGTCAAGTGAAGAGCAGCCTAGCTGTATCATTTTTTAGCCTATTGTTTGTGTGATTGCAGGTGTGCGAGCCCTGCTTTAGCCAGTGGAAGCATTGTTTATTAAACAGGACGCTGCAGGTGACAGCTGTATACGTTCCTCCTGTGAGCTGGCTGGTAGCACTTGCCCAGGTGTTGGTGCTTTTCCCCTTTGCCTTTCTGCCCATCGATACCAGGTACATGGTTAAACTTTTGTACTTATTTTCACAGAAAATCATTCTGCCCCTCCAGATGTTACCACTTACACCTCAGAACACTCAATACAAGTAGAAAGACCACAAGGATCAACGGCACGGGTGGCACCCAAGTATGGAAATGCTGAACTTATGGAGACTGGTGATGGTATGTCCCAAAGCAAACCTGGGGTGTTTGCAACTGTTGTAACGTCCTTAGTGGTTAATGTATGCATCTGCCTTTGTGTCTTCTGGGCACTTAGGACATGTCCCACGCTGCAGCATCTTTGCAGTCCTCAGTGATATAAATGAAGCCAACACAGAGAGATACTTCTTAATCAGCAGAGCTGATCCTCTGGAGAAATGGGCAAAAGCAAGCAGTGAATCTCTTCAGATCTGCTTTTATCATGCTGCCTGCTTACAGCTCATCCAATTCTTTTAAATAGCAAAGCAATGTGCTAGGATGGCTGCATCTTGAGAAATGACATGCTTGAAGTTTCATTTTCTGAGGGTTTTTCTTCTAAACAAACCCATTATTTGGAAACGCTTTCTTATTTACTGCTCCTCTCTTCTAAAACTCATTGAACAGTACTTCAGCAGGGTGCAGAATTGTGACCAAGTGTGTCACATCTAAGCTTGACAGCTTCAGCTCTAAATAAACATTTCAACAAAGTTTTAGAGTCAACCTTATGGAAGGGTGGGAAGTTGAAACTCCTGCAATGCAGTGGCAGGAAGCTGTTAGCTGAGAAACAGGTCAGATGAACGTTGTGGGAAGAGGAAGGAGGAGGTGACTGTCTGGCTTGTTGGTTGTTATGAAAGAGCCACTTGCACCACATTGCTGGTCAGAATGCTGTATGGGCAAGCACACTCCCTTTGGAGACTGCTAGCTGGGGTGCTTGGCTGTAGGGAGCGAATTGGCTGTTCAGAGAACACAGGGTCACACTGAAGTGATACAAAGATGTGGACAGATGTCTATGGCAGCATAAAGAACAACCCAGAGTAAGCGATGGGCAAGACCTCGTGACCCTTTTGCTGACCTGCAGACTAGTTAGACAGTGTTGGTATGAGCAGTGATCATGGGGAGTGCCAGTGCCTCTCTTCTCACTGACCACTGCCAGTGCAAGCTAGGGGAGTTCCCTGAGGTTACTGACACTTGCTCTAGGGAGGGTTTTTCCCCTGTTTATATCTCACTTCAGTCCATGCCAGGTTTCTCCTCTGACTGTGCACATTCACTCTGACATGGATGTGTTGTGTTTATTTAAACCAGGCATTATTGCTCCTTTTTGCTGAAATGTTCCTCCTGTTGAATACTGGAGTCACAGTATGGCATGAAACTGTAGTTGTGGTGGCCTTGAAGCCCTAGACTGTCTTTTACCCCACGTAACATCTGGTGGTGTTCAGCACAGCGGTGGACTGATGTCTGCACTGATCCCTGTCCTGCAGGAGTACCGGTGAGCAGCAGAGTGTCAGCAAAGATTCAGCAGCTGGTCAACACGCTAAAACGGCCCAAACGACCACCCTTGAGAGAGTTCTTTGTAGATGACTTTGAGGAGTTGTTAGAAGGTAAAAAGACTTTTCCAAAAGGTTTGGGGATCCCTTGTTAAAATGCTGTAAAATGTTTGTCTCACATATTGACTTCCTAGAAAGGTAAACAAGCCCTCCGTGTACTGGCAAGCACTAAAAAGCACCAGCATTCAGTGGAATCTGCTTGTAGTGAGCTTGGACACAGAGCCAAAGAATTAAAAGTCTCTTTTCTGTGCTCAGCTCCTGGTTCTGCTTGCAAAGAAACAACAGAAGAGAGTGGAGGGAAGCTTTGCTTTGAAGCATTCAGCTGTGGGCTACAGCCATTGCTTTTGAGCACCAGTAGGAGAAAACCTGTGAGCGAGGGAGCATGTTAAATATTTTATACATCCTCTGTGTGGAGATAGGTTAAAGTCTATAAAATGGACTTCTTTTTAAGGAGGCTGGTGCTTGGAGAGTTGAGATTTGCCAGGATCTGAGTGGTCTTCATTGCAGTTTGTAAGCAAGCACTGTAACAGAACATGACCTGCATCAGTCTGTTACTGACAACTTGCTGAAAAAATGTATTTTATTAGTTCTCCAGTTTATCTCATTATCACATTCTTGCCAGGAAAAAGTGTTCTCCATCTCTCTTTAGGAATAGAGAAAAGTTGCTTATTTCAAAGCTAAATACATGCTTACTGCCCCAGCATGTCCACTACCTGTGTGTAGAAGCAGAGTAAGGATAAGCACTTGTGCTCCTGAGATGCTTCAGCTGCTTCATCTCTGTTAAAGTTCAAAGTTAACTGTTCAGCTGTAACCTCTGCTGTGCCTCAGTCCCTTCTACCATGTTGCCGTTTCAGGATGTCTTGCACAGGTGATATACTCTCTTGGTTACACAGTTGTACACAAGGTGTAGAACGTACATGGTAACTGTATATCTTTTCATGACTAAGTCCAACAGCCAGATCCAAACCAGCCCAAGCCAGAAGGAGCTCAGATGTTGGCTATGCGCGGGGAGCAGCTCGGTGTGGTGACAAACTGGCCGCCTTCTCTGGAAGCAGCTCTGCAGCGCTGGGGAACCATCTCACCCAAAGCTCCTTGCCTAACCACTATGGACACCAATGGGAAGCCACTCTACATCCTCACTTATGGTGAGCGCTCTTCAATCTCCTCCTGCATTTACATGTTGCGTACAGTATCTGAGTGTGCCATGAATGCATAGATACACAGTGAAAACGGCCCTCTGAGGATGCATCTGTTGCATGTCGCACTAAAGACAGTTCTGAAGCTCTTGGTGTCTGAATGTGAATTGCTGAGGTATTATAGTATGATTTATTTCACTGGGAGGAAAAGAGCTGAGCAGATACACCCATGGAAATCAGATTACAAATGAAAACTACCTTTTAAAAGTTGAAATACATCCTAGGGCAGATTTTCCTAAAGATTAACATCTAAATCTATTGCCCACGGATATTCCCCAGACTTTGTTCTGCAAGAGCAGAACTTTAAAGATAGCAGTTCCCTGTTTGCAGAACATTTGTGTCAGCTGCTGAATGCCCTAAATGAATGGGGCAGGAAGGGAATGAAGATGGTAGTGGGAATCAGACCATTTTTGTGAACATGAGGCTGTCCAGAGTCTGATCATGTGTCCTGCTTTGCCTGAAGGGCTGTAGGCTGAGCACGTCAACCTGAGGAACTCATCCACGTGGCTTGCAGAGCCACCTAACTTGCTTCTCTGTCCTAAGATAACTCTTTCCAAATGCCTCTTCTAAATTGTCCAAGCCATGAGAAATGGGACTAAAAGTCACACTTTTGGTACTTGTGTTTGGATATGATATTTGCTATTGCTTTTCAGTAGTTTACTGAGGTGTGTGATGTACTGGTACAGGTTTCCCTCCCTAACAGGGCCTGACACAGATAGGATGTAGTTTGTGTGAACCTGGGTGGTGAGTGCTCCAGGTCATGGTATGCTGTGGGGCCTTGAGGTGAGCTAGTTTAGAGAATTGACTCTCTCAGCCCTTGCCTTCCAGTTCCCCTGCAGCAATTCATCTGGTCTGTACTGCCTTACACCTCCCGTGCCTTTCCCGGCCTGTTGTGGGAGCTTTGCCACGTCAGGACTGCTTCCCTCCCTGCGTCTCACGCTGCTGTGGAGAGAAGAGATGGAGAGCTGCACTTGTGGAGGGTTTTTGTTTGCAAGCAAGTTCTTGAAGTGGTCTGCCTTAGTTCTTGAAGTTCTTCTCAGTGCCCCAGCTGTAATCTTTATTTAATGTGCTCAGAAGTCTTAAACCCTTTCTAGTGAGTGAGACACTGAATATCACTTATTTCTCAAACATTTTGTTCCTTTGGGAACTCGGTTAGGTGGAGAACATCTTAGTGAAGTTATTCACCATCCCCTTATAAATCAAATCACTGAATATGCATAAATGGAAATGTCTGAGATATGGGAAGCAAGGATGTCTTTATCAGGTTTTGTGTAAGTCTGAATTCTGACTAGGAGCCTAATATGCTTTGAGGAAAAGAGGACAATTTCTGACTCAGAGTTAATCACAGTAGTCAGGCTTCAGCTTTTGCTGGTGCTGGTGTTAATAATGAAGCTTTTAGTGATTTCTTAGAGGAGAAATGTGAATGGTGAACAATTAAATCCCATGTAGCATTTATGCTATCACAGTTACTTTTCTTACTGAAAATGCTAAGAGGAATCAGAAAGGCAGAAGAAAAAGTAAAAAGCTGAAAATAATTTGAAAATGAGCAAGTTTTGATCTTTGTTATTGTAACCATTATTAAACCAACAAAGTTAACTACATCTATTAACTACAGCTCCTTTCCTTTCTATAATCGGTCTTTTAAAAGCCATTTTCAGTAGCTCTGATGCTCTTTCTCCCACATCAAAGGCCTGTTGGAAACAGCAAAGCTAGTGAAAAAAAAGAGCGGTGAAGGCTCTTGGGTTAGAGTAGGATGTTTTTCTTTATCCATTCTGATTTCATGGAGAAAAAAAAGCTTGAAAATTTATTTATTTAACTTTTAATTGTTTATTCCAAATGCCCCTTAGAAAAACTGCTCAATGCAACTGTAAGCATTTTGAGGCCAAAGTCATGCCACTTCAGCAAATGTGATGTAGGTTATACTGGAGATCCTCTGAGATGGCTGAAACAACAGACCAAAAATAGCCAACCCCAAGCCATGACATACCTGGCATGCAACCTGGCCCTCCATGTGCCAGGATCGTCACAATTAATAGGAGGAGGGAGATGGAGTCAAGACTCTTCTCACCAAGTAGCTGCATAACCAGACTGTCTTTATCTCTGAAATAACTCAGTGCTTGCAGAGGTATGGATAGTTATGGGTCAAGTCTCTAGAAAAATGTCAATGCTATGATTGTTCTGCACTTTTAGCCTTTATTTCTTTAGTAAAGAGGCAGAAAATTACTTTAAACATCTCTGTATTGTAATAGCAATACCACCTCTCTTCTGAGTGTGTCTGGAGTCTTTCACTCTCTGCAGTATAGCAGATTTGTTCTTTTTCTTTGGACTGTTTCTTCCGAAAGAGAACAACTTTGTGTGCTGCTCAGGGTAGATGTAAAGAGCTTATGAATAAAGAGTTAACAGAGCAGCAGCTAGTACTTCGCGAGGTGGAGAAAGCATCCCGTTACCTGCCTAGCATTACAAAGCTTCCCATTTACACCAGATTAAATAAATGCTCTTCTTTCTGTAATAGAAAAAAAGTCATAATATTGGGAAAATGAATATTTGACAAAATCATTTGCAGTTCCACTCTGGCTGTTGCACTGTGCGTGGAGATTGGTAAGCAACCACTGTCTGGCTGTGCTGAGTTGGTGCTGTGTGGTGCTGAGAAGCATCCTGAGGATAAGCAAACTGTGTGTTGTGTTCTCTCTGTTTTCTTCCTGATACAACTTTTTCTCCTGTAACCTTCTTTACATTCAACACAAGTGTGTATGTGTAGTCCTCTTACAGACTGGCAAAGGAATAGGAAGGGGATTTACTTCAGTGCCATGTGGAAAGCATTTCATTTTTTCAACTTACCCTTACAGTGTGGGAAAAGGAGACCTGGTGGTTTCCTTTACCTGTACCCTGCCTTGCTTGACCAGATGGGACTGGCTATTAACTTAGTCCAGCTTGCTAAGCTTTAGTTGGTAAAAGATGCTGCCCTCTGAACAAACTGTTTAAAAAAAAACAAGGCTCAATATGAGTAAAATGTGCAATATGTCGTTGCTGGTGTAGATTTTCAACTGTTCA
>WBNM01007843.1:8360-18926 GCA_013399055.1 Ramphastos sulfuratus
TTTTTTTTTTTTTTTTTTTGGGGGGTCCTATCTGCTGATACAGCCACCAGTGGCCTGTCCTAGTAAGAAAGAAAAAAACAGGTTGAAACACAGCTGCAATAGAGAGAGGAAGAGTTTATGGGGGGTTGGAACTAGCTGATCTTTCAGGAGTCTTCCATCCCAAACTATTCTATGAATCTACAAATCTATGAATGAATCTATGTGCCTGCTCTTGTGCTCATCTTAACAGATATCTTTGACCCACTTCTTTTGAAAATGAGCATTAAAATAATTTTCACCAAGAGAGAAAACTAGAGCAGAGCCAGGGACTAGAGCCATTTTGACAGCCTGTTTCTTTGTCTTTGGAGAATAACCAGCATTCAGATGAGTGCTAGGGTGTGAAGGGAGGAACCTGCTTAGCAGAGAGCACAACAAATTTCTGCTAAGGCTAGTTACCAACACAGCTGTCATGGATCACTGCTATGGATTTCACCCTCTCTCAGCTCCTTCAAGCCTTATCTTGCAGCCTTTTGCATAGCTCTAAAGCAGGGTGAACTTTTGGCTCTTTTGGACTTACAGGTTGGACTACCAGAAGCAGTTTATCCACACCAGAACTCTCCCTGTGAAGCAATACATATAGAAGACAATTCAGTTTTCCCACAACCAGTTGGATTTTGATGGCTTCCACAAGCATGAAGACAAAATTTGCTTGTCCAGTACTGTCCTACAATTCCACAGATGACAAGGGAGCACTTCCATCTCCAGTTCTCTGTGCCTCACCTATCTGTACAAATCTCTGCATCTCTCACTTTGTGTTTGCTTTTCTTGGGTTGAAGCAGCACTCAGGTCCATCACAACCTTGTGCTGCTGAGAAGATTTATTGCCCAGCATGTGAGATATAGAAGTGAATTTTGAACTGAGTATCTCAAGACGACACAGATTACATGAAAGAGAAGAATAAAAAGTAAACAGCTCTGTAATAAAACCTTTTTAATTTTTAAACAGCAGATCTCTGGCTCAGGGAAATCAGTTACAAAACCAACAAGAACAATGAGCTTGGAGAAGTACTGCAGAAAATACTTTGAATGTCATAAACAAACAAACAAATAAACCCCCAAACCCAAACCAAAACAACCACACAAAGCCCCCAAACAAACAAAACAAACCCCCAAACTAACCAACCAGCCAAACAAACAAACAAAACCCAAAAAAACCCAACCCAAAACAAACCAAAACCACAACAAAGCATCAGGAATCACCAAGAAAGATGAGGAAATTAGAAATACAGGACTCCTGATCAACCTGAACGAATAACTGCATCAAGAAGGATATTAATGTTTAAGAAGAATATTGAAGCTGCAGCAACAACAGGTTAGACAATACAGAGGAAAGGAAATGAGATTTTGAAGTGGAAACAAATTCAAGAAGATGAATGCACTCTGTAAGACAGAGGACAAGATAGTGTTGATCCCAGCACAGTGAAAGAACTGGTGCATGATTTGAGCTGGCAAGAGGGCTTTTGATAAAACTACCCATAAGGAAAGTGAGGAGTGAGAGGAAGCTGTGTGGCTGGTTGATAATAAAGCATCTGTTTCAAAAAAGGAAGAATTTAGAATGTCAGATTTATTAACTTGCATAATGCTTTCAGTACTATGTACTGCTTTCAGAAAACATTGGGTAAGAATAATAAGACTGGGAAATAAATGAAAAATGGGGCAAAGCACAACATGGGGTTGCAAAATGGAGACTACTGTCTGGCTATCAGGAATGACACCAGAGTTAAATCTTTACTTCTTGGAGCATCAGACTAGAAGAAAACTAAGAACTCTGATACAGATAATTTGTTCTTTGTTTGCTATCACAGCTTCAGACACCTGAAAGGTGGTAACAGAGCTGTAGGCAGGCCATTCCTGTGCCCATGGCATATTTTCCTGGGCCACCTGCACTTTCTGCAATGCAGGTCCACATCCCTTGGATCTAGAGACGTATCTGTACCTCCAGCATTCTGCATTGATGCAGTGAGAAAGACACACAGCAGCAATTTTATCTCCCTCCTGTGAATCATTTCAGTCAGCTGTAACTAGAAGCTTTTGCCCATCTTTTAAGCATCCCAAAGCAGAGATTATCTGTGCACTCTGGCTGCTGAACAGATGCTCTTTTAAGAGTGGCACCTAGTACCTAGGCGCAGCCTGTATATCCTGGCCAGCATTCACATTCCACACAGCAAAGACAGCTCCATCACCTTATTTTTCTTCCTTCACAACTGAAACAGCATTGTACACACAAACAGGTATGTCCTGTTGCATGTCCTCTGGCCCACAACGCACACACGAACATTGCCACAGTGTTGTTACCCCCCCACCAAGCTCCTGCAGGATCCTGTTCTGCAGCAGCACCAGAGTCTGGTGCACTCCTACGTCTTGCTTCCTGTTCCCATTAGGCTGAACGAAACAGAGACCTGGAGACACTGAGAGTGTTCCTAGGTCCCAGAGTGAGCTAGGGATGAGAAGCAGCTGTAGCTCAGGAAGTCCTGTGGTGCTCCCAGAACATTATCATAGAGCTGTGAGATGAACAGACCAGTTTGTAGCTCTGCTGGAAGCCCTTTCTTTCCCACCTGGCACCCTGCACTGAAATTCTGTGCACCAGGTGCATTTTCTTCACCAGGTGTAAAGGCCAGAAAGCCTTGGCCGCTCCATAGCAATGGAGAGGGAACAACCAGCTGAGAACCTGCAGCAGCAACACCATTCCTCCAGAAAACGGCTGCAGAATAGGCTGTGCTCTCATCTCCACAAACCCCTTGGGGGTGGCACACACCATCTCAGGGAACACAGTAGAAGGCTGGGGAATGACAGTACAAACAACATATTAACATTGCCTGACAATGACAGCCCTGAATTCCCTCTTCTGTGCCTCTGCTGCTGGTTTCTGGCTCCAAACACCTTGTTCTTCCAGCGCTGCAATGCCTCTCACACCTGCCACTTCTGCTCCTCTAGTTTTGCCAAACATTTACCATTTTATCTACATTTTTTCCTGCCATCTTGTGGCTCCTGAGAGACCTAAGCATGTTTTATCTGAATTATTCTCAGGTCATTGGCAAAGTGCAGAAAGTTTTTGTCAATAGGTTAGACCTGCCAAGATCATTCTTTAGCCACGCTGGTATGCAAGACTGTAGGTACCTGAGGGTAATAAAGCAGGTCCCTACTTGCCCCATATTCACTTCAGCTTTATGACATCCATCAGTCCAGACCCTGTCAACAGTAATGTAACTCCTGTTAGCACCACATTCTCCTCAAACACCTGCAATTACAATTCCACATGTCCAGCATCTTCCACAATCCCCAAAGACTGTATTTTCTTAGCCCTTTTTTTCCTACATCCCCATGTGTACATTCCCCTACAGCCACATCGCTTTACCACATATAGCAAAATCTCATCTTTGCCTCATTGTTTTCACTGACTGTCATCCTGAGCATCTATACCCCTCTCCCACATATACCCTTCTCTTTGTTCAAGCCTTTCTCCCTTTTGCATTTCCAGAGGCAGTTTGGTGGAAGGATTTGTGCAGAGGGTGGGGGAGGGAAGAAGAAGGAATGCAGAGAGGGAAAAGAGGGATTTGGCTATAACGAGACCATGTAATTAAGCTCTAGTAGCTGGTACCCAGCCTGGACCCCTCATCTTAGTAATTAAAAGCAGTAATTCCTCCATTCCTAGATAACCTTTCTTGTGCTATCTGTAAGAAGAGGCAGGGAGAAAGCATCCATTTACATAGCCAGCACAGACACACCCTGGTTAACACAAAGGACCCCAGGCTGCACAGAGACCATGTATCTCTTACCAGAATAATAGGGTTTTACCTGCCACAGTATTTTATCTTAACACCTTTAGAGAAATTGATTTATTGGGAAAAAAAAAAAAAAGACAAAAGCTACACTGACAGCAGCCTTTCCTCTGTCTGCACCCTTTGTTTCTGGCTTTTCACGGATGCATTGTCTGTCAAAACAGCTTTTGAGCTGCACAGCAGCATCACCGCCAGGGATGCACGGTAGCTGGTGGGACCACAACAATCCGTGTGGGCTTGGCTGTCATGGCAGGCACAATGGAGAGCTGTGCAGCAGCACTGCCGGGGCAAAGCACGGCTCGCCTCTGCACAGCAGCCCCGGACATGACAGTCACGATTTGATAGCTACAATGAACAAACGCACATTCTGCACAGCATCATCAGCCTCTGCACTCGTTCACACCCTTTATAATCACAGCAGCTCCAAAGCAAGGCAGCCTCTGAACAGACAAAACAACCCTTAAATACTTAAGCTTCAAGGGGTAGCTAGAAATCCCCGCAAAAACAAACCAGCCACTCTGCAGGAAAACAAACGTCCTGAAAACCATCAGTGCAGCTAACGCCCACCCCCACCATTGCTTCATCTCACCTTTCCACAGATCCTTCATTCCCTCTCTCCTCTCACTGAACATGCTCTGCTCCGGCACTGCTGAGCACTTGGATTCCAGCAGGATCTCTGCTATATCACCAGGAAACACAGGGTCAATTTTTTTTCCTTTCTTTCTTTCTTTCTTTCTTTCTTTTTTTTTTTTTTCACAGCTGCATCCCTGGCAATGCAGAATGTCTGCGCAATCACATCTCCAGTGCTTCTGCTGCTGCTGCTGTGACGTTGCTGCGTGTAAAGGAGCAAGCATGCCCACAGCACTGCCGCTCCAGCTTGCAACCAGTCCCTGCAGGACCTCAGACAAGGCAGAGGATGGGAGGGAGTGGAGATGGAGAGGAGGGGAGATAAGTCGAGATGAAGATGGAGGATTGATTCTTACAGGAACTGGGGAATCAGGCAGGTACAGGAGGAAAAATAAAAATATGAAAGCCCATGGCATAAAATAGAGCTGAATCATTTTATTCTGTGATGAGCTAGTGTTTCAGATGCTGTGTCGTTCCAGCCTGTCTGATCTCTTCTCCTGGTTTTGCAAAGGAAAGCAAAATGAACTGGAGTATTGTGTTCCTAAGATTGATAATGGCAGCTAGAACCCTTGGAGGTAAAATGCTAGTCTGCAAAGTCAACACAGATGAGCATGAGGATGGGAAAACATACAGTTTGGAGATCAGGGAAACTGCAAGAAGCTTCTTGAAGCTTCTTTAATATTTCTGTAGCACCTTGTCCTTAAGATCTTCAACACTATCTACACAGCATCTCTGAAATGCAGTCACCTCTAGAGTGCTGGGAACCACCAGCACTTTCCCTGGTGGTGAACCCACTATCTGCCCTGCCACTGGCAGTCCCTGCTATCTTTGTGAATCTTGCAGCAAGATCCCAGCTACTACTAACTACAGTTTGTGACTGAAGTGCAGACCGTAACGTGGGCCAAATTCCAGCATCTCTGCAAAACAATCCACAGCATATCTTCCTTCCTGAAACAAGGAATCACCACCTGCAAAAGGCCAGGCTCTCTTGCTGTCCTAGGGCCATGTAAAAGGATTTTTCCTTTATCTCTTTGCCACCAGAGGCAACTGTAACCTGCTCCACAGGCAAGCCAGTGCAGCTCCCGGAAGGGCACAGGTAGCTTTGACAGGCAACACATGCAGCTGCTTTCGTTTTCTACCACAGCCTGGACATGACCACACACCCCAGAAACTCAGCTGTGCCAGGGGAGATGTTTCTAGCACTACAGCAGCTGTCTGAGACAATCATCCTGAAGGGACTACTCACATTTTTGCACTTTGCCATCTAGATCCACCACCCTGCACAGAGCCAGAAAGAAAACTGAGTGTCCACACTGGAAAAAGTAACCCACACAAGCCTGAAGCAAACCCTGTCTTCTAACTGTAATGCAGCTAAGTCAAAAAGAGAGGTAAAAATGCCACACAGACACACAGTTCAACAAAATTAAGAATCATTGCATGTCCCAGCAAGCAAATAAAAAACAATATAAAAGCCCTGACAATACAACACTTTGTAGAAGCTTCTGCTTCTGGACAAGCCAACATAAAAAGCTATCCCAGAAAAATGTTAGACTCATTACTGGAAGCAGGTGACAATTGCCTTGGATTACAGATTACTAGGAACCTTTAAAATACCTCTTCTGGTAACATTCAAATCAAATTTCTGACTGAAAACTCAGGGACTGGTGGGTGGCTCCACACCAGGGGAGAGGCAGAAGTCCAGGATTTTCTCAGCAGAGAGAGAACCTTCCAGTGAGAAAGCAGAAAGGACCCTGGGCTGCCGGTGGGCTGTGTAGCCTGTCTGCAATGCACTGGAGCCAGCATTGCAGATGTGGCTCTGCTACTCACCTCCAAACCACGGAATGCTCCCTCTGCCCGTCCTAGACCCCAGGCCCTGTGGTACTTCATGCTCCCAAGCCCACGGCTGGCCTTTCCTTGGGTTCCTGTGACCCGCACCACCACCTGTTCTGTCCCATTCATGCAGCAGGAACGAGCCCCAGGGAGGACACAGCAGTGAGTGCTGTACCTCCATGGCTGCCCATCGCAGCAAGCAGAAAGCTAGTCCTGCCAGGCTCTGCTCCCCCTGAGCTGCAGTAAATGAGACTATTTACTGTAGTCCCATTAGCGTGCAGCCCCTGGACCCCCGTATGGCCAGTCCCATTGTATTGTCAGCGTTAATTAAGGCAGGCTTAAGCAGACATCTCCGGCCTGTTCAGCTGGGACAGCTAGGGAGCAGCAGCAAGGAAGGAGAAAGAGTCTCAGCTGCAGAGCTTCTGTGCAGAACAAGGAGCATTTGTTACCCAGGAGACTCGTTCCCACAGCAGAGAGGAGAATGGAAACTATTTCAGTGCCCTCCCCAGTCCTCAGTGAGCATTGCCAATGCTGACGCCAGGAGGTATAAATGCTGGCAGGCTGAGTGGTTGCCTGCATCCCTGTCCCTGCCACAGGACACTGGCATTAACCAATTCACTGACAGCAATGCCTGCCTTGTGTAGCAGATATGCACATCAGAGCAAGTGGAGTCAGCAGGCTAAAAATCAGACAAAGCAATGAAGCAAACAAAGGGCTCCCTCAGAAACATTCTTATTTGCATCTGTGTTCCCAACAAAAACATTTTTATCCTTCTCCCTAAAGCAGTTATTCAGTATGTTCCTCCTACCTCAAGCTAACATGGTCTTGCACCTCTGCAACAAGCAGCTCTGTGCTGCATCTCCCTCCCAGGATCTGCCCCTCTCAGCAACAGCAGTAAAAACTGATGGGCTGCCCCAAACCTTTGTAAGAAGTAAGAGATTACAGGCACTAATGAGGAAGAAGACAGCTCGTCCCTGGAGGCTGTCTTCTAGAAGATGACTTCTCTTTGATCACAGAGATGAGCTGAGTGAGAAGGCAAGTATGGCTGACTCCTCCTGCAGGGAGGGGAGCAGGGATGACTGCAGGCTGATGACTGCACTCCTCAGAGAAGCAAGAGGAGGAGGATGAAGGTGCCAGCACATGCCTGTCCCAATAGTAACGGGGGTCCCTGTCCTGCTTGGCCTGGCATGGTAAGGATAACTGCTTCCCACAGCCCAGCACTGTGGGCTGCAGCTTGGCGGGGAAAATTTCCACATCAGTCTCATTACTCACAGGTGTCCTAAGTGCCAGGCAAGGTTTATGCCCTCTTGGCTTCTCCCTTGTTCCAAGAGTGTGAGAACTCAATGCACGACGTTCTCTCACCTGTGAATCCCAGTAAGGAGGTGCATCCTGTTCCCACAGCCAGGCTGCAGCAGAGCTCACTAGGCTGGGGGAGGCCATGGATATGACCCATTTGTCTATCTGGTGCACTTCCATCAGAACACAAACCAACCACCTAAAGTCATAAAATGTTCTGGGTTGGAAGGCACCTTTAA
Source organism: Ramphastos sulfuratus (assembly GCA_013399055.1). NCBI lineage: Eukaryota > Metazoa > Chordata > Aves > Piciformes > Ramphastidae > Ramphastos > Ramphastos sulfuratus. The sequence goes on from WBNM01007843.1 coordinate 16,170, forward strand.
ATAAAGGTCATCTAGTCCAACTCCGCAATAAGCAGGGACATCTTCAACTTAATCAGGTTGCTCAAAGCAACCTGACCTGGAATGTTTCCAGGGATGGAGGATCTACCACCAGCAGCCCAAGTGCTTACCTGTTTTGCTGCAAATCTGCTCTGGTGATCCATGAACTAGAAAATGCTCAGCCCCAGATCCCAGGCAGCTGCCTGGGCTGTGGCTCTGAAACCAAGCACTGAGCATAGTCAGGTCTTTGATCACCCTTCACAGTCAGGTGTGATGCACAACCTGCACACCCATGTAACAGCCAGACAGCACCAGGGCTGCCACCTCTCCACCCTGGTCACAGAACAGGGAGCTGCCTGCTGCCTCTTCCTAAAGGATGGATGTTTTGGCCTAGCCCTCCTCACCTTCAGCATGCCCATGCCTTTAAAAAAACAAACAAACAAACAAACAAACAAACAAAAAACCAAAAACAAAACCCAAAAAACCAACAAGTGGTATGAGCAAAACCAGTATCATAAAAATGGAGGACTGTGTGTGCCCAGCTATCTGCAAGTACAATAGCACAAACATGCCTAGGATACAGCGTTTGGCTTATCATCACCCCATCTGCAGCATGGTCACAAAAGGGGTGGACATCCTCATTTCTCCCATATGCTGGACTGCTCATGAGCAAGGTTGGAGCAGCTCAGTACCTTCCCACCATGCTCACTCATTGCTCGTGGGAGAAACCTGAATCCTCAAAGACATGGCAACCCCATCCATCACCACTGAGGCCATTTTAGCAATGCCAGAGCGAGGAATATTGTTCAGAGTTGAACTAAGAGCATGCTCAAGAGGTAGGGCACCAAAACACAGAGGCCAAAAGAAAAGCAGGAGATGCTTTATAAAAATTCTCAAAAAGGAAAACAAAAATGACTCCCCATCCCTGCAAGCCCTGCTCTTGAAGGGCAAACAATCTCTCCAACATGCAGAGATCAATACAGACTGATGATTACCAACATGCCTGACAACTTTCTATTCCATGGGAACAAATACAGGATGAGGAGTCAAAAATCCAAGTGGACTGGTAACAGCACATTAGCATAATCATAGAATCATAGAATGGTAAGGTTGGAAGGGACCTCAAGGATCTTCTAGTTCCAACCCCCTGCCATAGGCAGGGACACCTCCCACTAGCACAGGTCACTCAAGGCCTCATCCAACCTGGCCTTGAACACCTCCAGGGAGGGAACATCCACAACCTCCCTGGGCAACCTGTTCCAGTGCCTCACCACCCTCACTGGAAAGAATTTCCTCCTAACATCTAGTCTAAATCTTCCCTCTGCCAGTTTAAATGGCAATGCCTGACCTCAGTCTTCCCTTTTGCCTAGGGAGTCACTAGCTGAATGCCCTCACTGAGTTTGCCTTCTGAGAGGATCTGACGACAGAAGCACAGGAGTCTGTGGGTTATGCCATCCACAGATATATTTGCAACAGCAGGATTCACTAGCCTCCTTGTGCTGATCCTGTACCAGTAAGCCCTACTTGCTGCCCAGAGCAGCAGTACTGATTTTTTCAGAGCTAGCATGACAAGGCAGGAGTCGTGCCCCTAGATAAGAAATGGCTAAGAGAAAGTTGCTCCTGATTCTTAAAAAAAATGTAGACACTTCTTGTCGTTTACTGTTTTCTAAGAGAATTAATTAATCTGAATTAATTCCTCTGATGTTTAAGAACATTCTCTACATTTCCAGCTTATCTTTATCCATGCACAGCTCACTCCTCTTTGCTCATGTTCCAAAAATGAACTCTAACATCAGCATTTATCCAGTCTGTGTTTAAAGTTATATCATCTGAGTTCTTTAATCACTTCATATAGGTAGGTTCTTCATTTCTTTGATCATGCCAGTATCCCTGACCCAGTTTGCATACAGCCTTCAGAAAGCCACTGGAAATGTACAGACTGCCAAGCAAGGTTTCAGATACCTTAATACATTAAAATTCCTCCATCTCTGTTACAAATATTTAGTCCAACATCTAATGTGACATGGCATTTACCTTTCTCGTAGCTCCATCATACTAGCTGCTGCACAGCACTGGACCGTGGGTTTTCCCCCATCTCTCTCACCTTCCCCAGTGAGCTCCCAATTGGAACTGAACTTTTTCCTCAATTGCCATGCAATTTTGAACTATCCAGTTTTAATCTGTATTATTCCCTAAGGATATCCTACTGAATAACCCTGAACTGGCTCTGATGATGTTTCCTAGCTTTATATCTTCAGGGAACATAATTTGTAAAATCTCACTTTTTAACACTATTATTTGATGTACTGCATAGCTTCCATTTCAAGGTACTAACAACTTCTCTTCAGAATAGCAGTTTCTCTTCCAACATTCCTATTACCTTCCTCAGGTCTGTCTACTGCTTTTTACTTCACACAGAGTATTATAGATGTGTACTGGTTTGAGGCTAACTGGAATATTTTAGTGAGAAAAATGAGATTATAGGCTGTGATGGACTTGATGGGTGGACCACTCCTTAGATTGGTTGGATGGTCGCACACAGAGAGTGGTGATCGAGGGCACAATGTCCACCTGGAGACCACTGACAAGTGGCGTTCCTCAGGGGTCAGTGCTGGGACCAGTGCTGTTTAACATCTTTGTCAGTGACATGGACAGAGGAATTGAGTGCACTCTCAGCAAGTTTGCAGATGACACCAAGCTGTGTGGCACAGTCGACTTGCTAGAGGGCAGGGATCCATCCAGAGGGACCTGGACAGGCTG
>WBNM01007844.1:15445-41583 GCA_013399055.1 Ramphastos sulfuratus
CCTTCCACCCTCCTATTTTTATAGTCCTTGTCAGTGCGGTTTCTTGGAGTATTCCGTATCTGCGCTGGTCGCTGTTGGGGGGGGGTCGTCTTCTGACCTCTGGGGGGGGGTAGATAGGAGGAAACTATCATCCTCATCCTTGCTCGCGGGCATTGTCCTTGTTAACGATCTTTGCCTAAGTACACCGTTTTCATATCAGCAGCATATCTTACAGAGTTAGCAACAGTTTATCCTGTGAGACGGCATCCTGTGGATTCGCATGTCTGTCACTTGGTTAAACTTTTATTCCTTCTTTTTTTAATGAACAATCCTAACGAACTTACAACAATTCTGACACGATAAAAATGATAGATTCGGATGTCAGGTAGGAAAATACTGTTGCACAACTATTTGGAGAGATGAATCACAATGTGCACACACTCAGGAAAGGAAAATATTCTCATAGGTATCCAGGATGTATATGAATATGTATTATGTATACGTATATCTATAACAGTATAGATATATCTCTGTATCTATATAGATATATATCTATCTCTATATATCTCCTGGAGATAGACAGATAAATAGATACATAGATAGATATCTCTTTGATATATGTCTGTCTATCTATCTATCATATATATATATATATATATATTCACTCTCACCAAGGAAAGGTGAGCGCTCTTTAGACGGGGTTCTATTCTAAGGGGAGAAGATCTGTCTGCCTTGCTGCTTCTGTGTGAAGAGAACCCCCCTCTCTCCATAGGAGAAGTCCACATTTATACCCTGCGAGTTCAGGCTGCGGTCTGTCGATTTCTTAATTGGTCCAACGGCCGTGTTCTCCGAGCAACAAAAGGCCTCCTGAGCCCGGAGGCACCAGCTAATGTCCAACCTGTCAAGCTGATCTTTATCACCTGTGATCAAGCCTCAGCTCCTTTTGTGTCTGTCGGGACCTTGTGTTTGGGGGGGCACGGGGACAGGGTCGCACCTGCCCCAAACCCAAACCATTCTGGGATCGATTAAAGAACATTTTAGTGGATGAACCAATAAATGTCCTCACCATTGCAAACACACACTACCAAACTTAGTGGCTTTTTCATTTTGTTAGAGATTGCTCCAGATTTCTTTCAGAAAGATATTGGTAATACATCAGGATAGCATTTATGATATGTTCCACTGAACATAATTTTTTTTTTTTTACAACACTAGCAGCCCAGAAACACAAGCAGATTTGTCAGCCATGATTTTTAATAGATGCATTGAACTGATACTGATGTAATAAAATTAGCTATGTAAAGAAATCCTCTAAGACTACAGTTTTAAGTTATAGAAGGTAGGCATTTTAAGTTTCAGGTGCAAAGAGACTCATGTCTCAGATCTTGCACACCAATGAGACAGAGCAGCCACTTTTTGTTCCTTAACACAGGCATATACCTTAGATTTCCCTGAATGGTCATGCGTATTCACTTAATTTGCTGGAACTGATCACCATATTTACATATCTATTGCAGGGTGCATCTCTGTGTTGGTCTCCAAAGGATCCTCCTAACTATGTTCTCCAGACCTTCAACAACACAAATAAAACTTCCGAGACAGGCATTTAGCCGTCTTTTATATAAGAAGTCAGCTATAACAAGCGGCGTGTTGTTCTTAAGTTTGGTTTTGCTTGGTTGATGTTTTGGGGTTTTTTCCTATATAACTTTTTTGGTTTTATGCTAGCAAAAGATACCTTTTGCTAACCGTTGTGCTAATGTTTTGCAGTTTTGCTTGCAGATTAAGTTGCAGTTCTGCCAAACAGTTCACTTTCATTAGAAATGGATGCAAAATTAACTACACCTTAACACATAAGAAGAAATTAAGGAATATCGAGATGCTCAGATGGCCGAACAGGACCATCGCTAAAGCACAGAAGCGCCCAAATACCCCGAACCTGCCTTTACTCGAGTTCCCCTTTCCTCCCACATGTACCTGGACTTTCCCGATACTACCACTCCTCCACACAGCGGCATGTGGCAGCAGCGAGACACATCACATACCTCCCAACCTTTCCCGCCCACGGAGCCGGCAGCCACGGCCCGGGCAAAGCTTCGGCTACCCGGCAGGTCTCCACAGCGGCGCGCAGGCGCGTGCCCAACGGCACCAAACAGCTCAACCCCTCGCTGCAGGCACTGCCGCACGCTCTCCACCGGCCGGATCCGCTCCTATTGGCTGGCGGGCGAGGCACGTGACTGGCCAGCAGTGCACGCGGCTAAGGCATTATTAGAGGCATCGGTGAGGGGAGAGATTTTTGTTGCGGAGCTTCAGTGGCGGCCTGAAGGAGGTAGGAGCGGGACTGCTTGCCTCTCATGGTAGCGGAGGGGCTCCCTACTGGCTGAAGTGTTGATTATGATGAAGGCACTGAGTACTGGGACAGGCAAGCTCGGTATTGTACCTTGTGGACCCGCTGGAGCAGATGCTTCTAATTTTGTCTCCTGCAAGCAGGTCCCTCAGGATACAGTATGTTCCAGGAGGACTGGAATGCAGAACTGGGGAATGAGGCACCATCAGGCCTCCCACTCCTTGAGGAGGTATGCTGGGGCAACTGTTGGGCTGTAGCATGTGTGCTTCTCTCTTTTCCTGTTTTTCACCTGTGGCCTTAGGTGTCTGGCAGGCTGTGGTCCTGTGTTCTTGTGATTTCCTGAACAGCTGGAGGCACTTGTGGTGAAAAGTGTTTTCTTAACATAATCTTAACATTTTGAGAAACTGCAACTGATACTATTTGTTAAGATTACTGATCATGAAGATGAGATGTGAAAATTACATCCCGATCTGAATTGTTACGTATGGAGTATCTCAATCTTTGAACAAAAGAGTAGGGACTGACATGTTTTAGTTATTTCTTTTTAAGATAATCTCTAGGCATTCTCAAATAAAACCTAAAAATGCAGTTATGAAGCAAATGAAAAGAGGTTTTTTTATCACAGTACAAACAGCCTGAAACACTGGAAAAGAAAATAAATTATCTTGTTTTGAACAATTAACATTTTTTTATATTCAAGAAATTTTGGAAGGTGAGAAAGCTGTCTCCATAATAAAGTGACAGGAGACAAGGTAAACAAGTTTACCCACATTACTTGTGGAAAACATGAATTTGGTGACACTCAGATGCAAATAGTATGCTATTAAGTATACTGAAATGTAATAAAGGGAATGGAACAGTCTCACACACTGCATTTCAGAAGACAGCTTTTTTCAAGTGCAAGACTTGGCTATGTTTGTATTTACGTCCTTTGCTTGGCCTAGGCTTAATATGATGCTATGTCTCTTGTTTCTTGTAGGCTGTCTTCCCTGAAAGACAAAATGACCTCTTGTCTGACTTCCAGGGACGTGAAGGTCTGAGTGTAGGCTTACTTGGTATGTGAAAGGCACTTCCAAATTTACTGATATTTTTGAGAGCTAATCCCTTCAGCTTTATGGTGATCTCTTCCCTTTTTTAAATTTAGGAGATTAAACAAACACACAATATTGTCATTGTGATACTTTCATGTGTCCCACATGCAGTAAGCAACATCAAATCATACAAGTAACATAATGACTAGGCTTTCTTTTTGACCCACAACTCTTTATTTGCTGCAGAAACATAAAAACATTTAGATTGAAGCGACTCTTGGAATGTCATGTTTCATTTGTTCTGACTAGATTTTGGCCCTGCCTGTTAACTTACTGCAAAAATAACAAAATATTCCCTGATGTTTGCCTGTTGTACTAAACTAAGGGTCAGGAAGGCTTTTCCTACTAGAATTCTTGCTTTCAGTGTCACCATTAACTGCTTATTCTTTTCCTGAGCTATGTATGGTGTGTCAGTTTAGGTTAGTGTGAGCAATTTCAAACTTCATATGCTTCAGCTTAAACATAGTCTTCATAGATAAGAGCAAACTTTACGTGCTGCTTACATAAGAACTTAAAGAACTAAAATTGTTCAGTATGATGGTCAAACCAAACCAGCAGATTAACCTGTCTATTTTCCTAACACTGAAGTGAGGGAAAAGTAACACAAAAAACTCAGGATTGAGACCAAAAAAAGTGTAATAAGAATAGACTGACTCACCAAAATCAGATGATCATAGTACAAAATGTGTAATTACCTTAGCCTGTTTGCAGAAAAAGCATGGTGCAAAGCGGCAGCAAGCAGAAGCAAGTGAGCCAAAAGCCCAAGTCACAAAACTACTCCCCCATCTCTCCTTGTTCCTCTGCCATCCTGGTGGAAAAGACAACACCTAAGGAACCTGGAACCCAGAAGCAGCTACCAGAACAGTGAGCTTCCTGTGTTACAATCTGAGCTTCAAGCCCCATAATACTTTACTTCAGCCAGTACTTTGATTTTTTTTTAAATTTTTTTTTTTTTGAAGCTGGCATGTCTGCAGCATGGCATGAATAACAGCAGCAGATTCAACAATCCATGACATTCAGGAAGCTCTGAGGGGGAGCTCTCTGTTACACATCTTGTCTTGACCTTGTATAAAAGGGTGCATCGGTATTAGCAATTTTTTTCCTGTACTATTTTATGACATGATGTAATGTTATATCATATCATATGGAAAAATAATGTCCTTTTTTTACAGAAAAGGTTACATACACCTTAATTCTTTTTCACTTGCATGAACAGATCGTTCTTCAGCTGGGTTTTAAATTAACCTGCTCTTTTATAAGAGAGTCCTCCCCCCTTTTAAAGGCAAGTAGACTTGGTCAGTGGAAGACAATCTATTGTGGTAAATCATAAAAGTAGCAATTTGAATAGTTGGTAAGCTGTTTTTTATTCACTGCCTGCTCCACACTGTGTTATAAATGTATATCAGAGTAATTTCTACTGACTTTGCCGCAAACTATTCAAATCTTCCAGTGAGCAGGAGCTCTGAATATTTAGACTATGAAAGCAGCAGTTCTAACGCTTTTAGTGTTGTATGAGCAAAGTTTCTTAATTGTGTGACTTGGTAATGTACCAAATGTCCTTTACCCTCTTTTCTTTGTTTTCCTTTATGACAAGCTCCTGTGTACAGGTGATTTTTTCCTTCACTAATGTGTTTGTCTTGTTACAGAGCGTGCTCAGAGCTTCCTCCGTGTGAAACACAGCCCTGTGTTACATCACAATTTTGTATGTCTGCAAACTTGTTGTGGATGCGTTCTGTCCCATTTTCTGGGTCATGGATGAAGGTGATATTTGCTTCGTTATCAGTCAGTGGAGTATGTTGCAAGTAATCAGTCTCCAGGTGGAATTTCTGCTGCTGGTCATAACCCTCGGATCCCAGGATTCAGCCTACTTTCAGTCCTCCTCACTGTCCTTCACTGTTTTGAGTGTCCTACAATAGTATCTTGTTTTCTAGGTGCTGTTGAAAGACCTAACAGAAGTCAGGATTATTTTGGAGTGCATTCTAGGAGTAAAGGTGGAATTTTATGGTTAAAATATGTAGTTTTGGGAGGAGATTAAAACTTTACTTTTTGGTAAAAACATTTAGTAGGGAGAACCTTGCAACTGTTATCTGAGTATACTGCTCAAAGTAAAATCTTACTCTGCTGGAAATAGTACTGTTGCTATGTGGTGGTATTCCATATTTAAAATGGTAGTTAAACCTGTCCTAAGATTTGTACTTTTAATTAATTTTCTCTGCCTTATGAAAGAACATCATCACATGGTGATTATTTTTTGTTGTTGTTGAGTGGGAGGTTCCTTTCAGACTGGATGTTGTAATTTTACTGTTGAGTTTTAAAACACCTAAGCTGAAACAACAAAAATAAACCAAGCCCATCCCAAACCAAAAGCCTACCCTGAAGCCAAAGATATCTTTGAATGTTAAGTTGATTCTTTTTTTTCTAATTACAGATACTGCTGAAAATCTAAACAGACAGTGTGAGCCAGTGAGTAGATTTGATAATGGAAGGAGTTTTGCAAACAGAGGTAACTGTTTGGTGTGTCTGTAATTCTTGTGGTTAGTTAGTATTTGATACTTCAAAATTTTCAGTAGTCAGTTTTGTTCGATCGGTGCAAAATGAGTGTTTATGACTTGAAGGTAATAGCTGTCCTTATTTCTGCATAGTGTAGGCACTTAGTATCACCCCTTAGTTTTGGCTGCCCAACATAAAATATACCCTTGCCAGATGGCATGTCTCTACATTTAAATCGGTGCTTTGTTTACTCTTTGATTCCATCCTTTGTGGAAAGGGATATTTTTAAAGTAATTTTGTTGAGTTGTAATATCACTACAATATCAGCCGAATATGTGCCACATGAGGAAGTACCGCTGTTCTTCTGTGAAAGATCTAAAATTGTTCTTCCTTTAGTGTTCCTAAAACAGTATTTAATCCCTGTCCTTTTCCTGCTTGTAATGCAAGTGCCCCTTTTATATGCAATGCACATTGATGGGGATAGTAATTGGCACTTCAGCAGTACTGCAATGTATGCTTCCACAGGCAAGCACATAGGGCAGTGGAAGCTCACTGTTACATAGCATCTCCCTAGGTAGTTGGGAACTTTAGCCTTTATTTGGGTGTGTTTAGCAGAAGTTAAGACCTGGAGAACAGGTGTGGAGCCACTTAAAGTTACATTTATTTTTACAAAAAGTTCTGCATCATCTTTTGGACCACTTGAATTGATGTCCTTTGTGGTAGGGGAATGCTAGACTTACTTAAGCAGGCAGCAACCCTTTGGTGCTATGAAGTGATGAACAGTTCTGTAGGCATGCTGACAATTGCGGAGTAACTCATATGCTGTATTCAAGGTCTGTTTATATCTAGACTGTCTTTTGCATGTGAGCTTTTAAGATGTGATTTAAAAATTATTTAACTTTTTAAAATTTGCTAAAATTCACATGACATACAAGTCAGGTGTTGGTGGAGAAGCTGCTGTAGGTGCTTTAGTAGAACTTCTTAATCTCTTTTAACAGAACGTGCTCTTTGTCATTACAAGGTGATAGAACAGGTGCTCACCTGAAGAATTATGAGTAAATGATGTTACAAGCTGAAGATTGCTTGGATGTTAGACAACATCTAAAACTGTCCAAGCTAAAACGATGAATACTTTGTTTATGCATGTCGCTGTTTACTTCCTCTCCTTTCCCAACGGGACAGTGACTAGGGAAAGATGTTAGCAATAAAAATACACTAAATACTTGGCACTGCCTGTCCTGAAAAATTGAGTTAGCAATTTGGAGTAATAAAAAATTTTTTTAAAAAAGTTTGAAAGGCCGGTTTTCAAATTTTCACTCTTTAGGAGGCAACAACTGCAGTAGTACCTTGCTAATTATGAAAATTCAGTTGCCCTCTGACCAAAACAGAGCACTGAAGCTGATCAACATAACCAAATGGCCACAAGCTAGTAGGTTATATACCATATATGCACATAAAGTCAAATACTTAAAGATTTAATGCTTGATTTACTTTTTGCAGGAAGCAATGCTGCAGAACACTACTCTCTTGCCATCGTACCTTTTGGCAAAAATTGCTACTTTATTTTGTATGCTTAGGCAAATCGCTTAGTTTTTTATTTTACTTTTTATATGACTCATTAAACAACGACTGCAAAGTATAATTGCTGAATTGAAGGCACTTGATCTACACAGAATTGACCAAACTATATTGTGTTATGTCATACTGCAGGGTTTCAAGAGATGGACGTGGCAGAAAATTCTTCTACATGCAATAGAGGTTTTATGGGTTTTCCTTGTGGTTTTGTACAAAGTGATAGTAAGTTTTTGTTGTTTTGGGTTTTTTTTATGGACAGTGTACCTTTGGCTATTTCTTCTGGGTTCGCTTGCCCCCTGAGAATTACAAGTATAGAGGTGAAAGCTATGAAGTAGCTTCTGTTCTTCAGCCATGTTGTGGAACATGGATGACATCTTTGAAAAATTGTATCATTGGAAATAATACAGCCTAAGTTGAAGTTATAGAGAAATCTGTGAGTGCTGTTGCGCTGTGTAGTTTTTGGACTAAATAGTATTATCTTTAAGCATGGTATTTCTTTTTGCTAATTTTAGACACTACATCCACTACCCTGTCTATTACAGATAATAGAGATGAGCAAAGAGACAGACCTCAGCGTGGCAATTTTGTTGGTTCTAGAAGAAGACCATTTGAAGGTTCTGCATGTAAGACTTTTTAGTGAAGGGTGGTGAACCTTTCAGATTTTCTCATTGTTGATTTGTTGCAATACAGTACCTTTCTAGTTTTGCTAGTATCATTTTGATTGTTTTCCCTGTCTGAATTAAGAATCTTCTGTGAATGTTAGATAGCTTGCGTGCATGCCCACACAAGGCATGTTAGTAACATGGTTAATTTTTTTTGTAATTGGATTTTCAAAGCTGTTGTCTTAGTTTATGGGTAGTGAAGCAGAGATGCTAATCTCAACATTTAAAGCAATCCTTTAAGAACTTGCTTAGTTTTGAAATAGTCACTTCAGACTTTTTCTGCCCTTTTACAAGGGAAGCTTTGTTTTAGGTAACTTGGATCTAATGTTGAGATTTTTTGCTGTCTGTGAAGGATTTTTCCCTCGTGCTCCATAAGACACACAGAAGAATTGCTTTGCCTCTATTTGACTTAGTTCAAAGGGGCCCTTGGTTCAAGAACCACTGTTGAATTTTCTCAGAACTTATTCATTGAGATTCTTTTCTAGATTTCCTGTCAAATGAGCTTTCTTCCTAAAAGCAGTTAATGTCAGAGTGTTTTCTTTAGCAGTACCTTACAAAGACAACAAAGAAAAACATTCTGAAAGAGGTAAGTTGCTTCTTTGTAAGTATCATGCCAATTTTTGTTTGCTTTTAACTAAGGCAACATTCTCCTATGTAAAGTTGTTGGAAGTAATTGGGTAAAAAGAAGGTAGTGAATAGATAAATGCATAATCATCTCAAAACTGTTCATGTAACATGACTTGCCAAGCAAGTACTGTAAAAGTCATTAAGTTTAAACTTTGCTCATCTTTAAATTGCTAAGCAATACAGTGGTTGTTCCCACCTAAAGAAAGACTTAAACTTTTTGGAACGTGGCGATGTAGAATACCTCTGGTGTTGGTTGTTTCTTCTTTCTAATAGTAAAGCTTATCTGTCTGAGACACTGAATGTGTGTTTAGGCATGTAAGTGGTAATAGTCATTAAAGCAGAGTACAAATGAGGAGATAGATTCTCGCTTTCAGACACCATAGCACCAAGGATCCAGTTTTTGGAAAACAGGCTTGATGTCTTCACTGAGTGCAAGTTGCTGATTAGAATTTAATGATTTCTATGTGCAGGAGATCAGATCGAAATGTATGATGAGTATTGAAAGGGTCAGTTGGGACAATCTGTTAAAATACTTGCTTACCTGCAGTGTTTTTTTAAGTGACTTTAGCCTTATTTGAATCATAGAATCACAGAACGCTCTGGGCTGGAAGGGACCTCCAAAGGTCTTCTGGTCAGCAGGGACATTATTAGCTAGACCAGGTTGCTCAGAGCCTTGTTGAGCCTCACTTTGAATATCACCCTAAATATTTGCCTTTCCTTTATTCTTGAAGTGCAAAAAGACAAATAGTGAAGTCCTGACTTCTGTATGAGTAATTGTGGTTCCTCATTTGAGGAATCATTCCTCATTTGAGGTGCCTGTGAAATGACTTCTACAAAACTTTAGTGAGCATCAAATAATTCTATACTTTCTAGTCTGAATATTACCTTAAGATGTACAAAAGTATACATGTACTGCAGTAAGCAGATACATTTTGTGTTTGTGTATTAATAAATGCTTTGTTACTCAATTTATGTTGTAATAAGAGGTTTCTATGGTAGAACTGTTTTTTGCATAGTGGTAAAATAGAGATTACTTGAATTTTTGTGAGTTAACTTTTCAAAGTACAGTCCTGGAGTGAATGCGAGACAAGAATGTTTTACCAAAATCTGACTTTGTAAGTGAGCTTTATGTCTAGTGATATAAAAATAAATTTCCATATATTTCATTTATGGAAATCCTTGCATTCTTGGAAAGTGAAGAGAAGTCTGAATGACATCCCACTAAAGTACCTCCATACTTAAAAATTTTAGTTTAAATTTTTATTACGTTCATGAACTTGAGTGACTTTGTTCTTGAGGTCCGAAAGTGACTTATGTACCACCTCCTCCTCCTGATGATGAAGATACCATCTTTGCACGTTATGAGACAGGAATTCATTTTGACAAGTATGATGAAAATGCTGTCAAAGTGTCAGGACTTAACCCTCCATCACCATTACTGGTTAGTGAACTCAGTCTCAAGTTTATGTTGAGAATGATTCTGCAACGATCTATACTGAGTCTAATATTTGAAGCTAATATTAATAAAGATTTTGAATCTTGAAGACACTGTTGGAAGGAGATGCTGTCCATTTGAAAGATAAAAATCTTTCAATGAAAATTACATTGACAAACTACAGAAAAGGCCCAGAGAAAGTAATATTGGATGGACAGGAAGCATAGTCTCAAGATTTGAACTGGTATTTTCCTGCAATTTAAAAGAGAAAGGTCTTTGGCAGAAGTTTTTAGGGAGGCTGGTAGAGTCATTTGTTGAAGTCTTGTTACTGGGGGATTTTCTACCAACGTAAACGAACATGTGTTGGAAGAGTTTTCATTTGGACAGAGAGGTGTTTTAAGTAGATCCTAACTGTGTTTTCTATGGCTGAAAATCATATATTGCTTCTACTATGTACCAGGTGTCTAGTGTTTAAAAAAAACAACAAAACCAACCAACCAAACCAAGCTAAAAACAAACCTCCTTTTTGGGAAAATGAGGAAGAAGTGCCCTGGTGGGGCACAGCGGGCAGGGCACAGGTAGGGAAATGAGGAGAGGTAGGGTAAGGGGATTAACACCTGTGTTGAAAGAGAAGATGTGGTGTTTTTTCCCTATCCATCTTCTGAAAGGTTTTCTCACTGAAGTTGAGCTGATTTTGTCATGTGTGATGCCTTTTGGTCCTGGATAGGAATTCAGCTTTGTAATGTAAGTTTACCTGCTTGAATTCAGACACGTGCATGGCTTCTGAGTAGTTTTCTCTCAAAGCTAGTACAACCAGGTGAAGGCCTTTACTGTGCTATAGACAACTTTACTTGGGGCTTTTACCTGTAGGAACCTTGGTGATCTAGATGACTGATGAGATTCTCAAAAATTAATAATTTTTAGTGCTTGGACATCTGTATCCTGTAGTAGGTGTTTCAGGTTTTAACTCTGAGACTGTTATGTACTGTTCTTATTTTTTTTTTTTTCTCCTACAGACTTTTGAAGAAGCTAATTTCTGTCAGACTTTAAAGAACAACATTGCTAAAGCTGGATACTCTAAACTTACTCCAGTGCAGAAGCACAGCATTCCGATTATACTGTCAGGACGGGATTTAATGGCATGTGCCCAAACAGGATCGGGAAAGACTGTAAGCATTTCATACTACTGGGAGTGTGTGACATTTAACTTTTAGGTGGATGACTCAGTTTGCCACGCGCCAAGTTCTTCAGAGCTTGTTTGTAGTGACTTGCACTATAGTGGCAGGTGTTGTATTAAACACAGATATGAATTTTGGGGCTTAATTTCTTCTCTAATTTCAGTGAACTAGTGTCTTGATACGGAAGGCCAATCTTCAAGGCTGCAGATGCAGATTTAGGTTCAGAAGTATATGCAGTCATAGAAAATAGTGAGGAAAAAACCAAAAACTGAGATTTCACAGAATCATAGAATGTTAGGGATTGGAAGGGACCTTGAAAGATCTAGTCCAAAGTCCCCTGCCAGAGCAGGATCACCTAGACTAGGTCACACAGGCATGCAGGTGGGTTTTGAATGTCTTCAGAGAATGAAACTCCACAACCTCTCTGACAACCTGTTCCAGTGTTCTGTCACCCTCACAGTGAAAAAAAAAATTTCCTTCTATTTACATGGAGCCTTTTGTGCTCCAGCTTGCACCTGTTGCCCTTTGTCCTATCATTGGACGTCACTGAGAAGAGCCTGACTCCATCCTCCCAACATTCACCCTTCACAAAGGTCACTCCTTTGTCTCCTTCAAGCTGAAGAGATCCAACTCTCTCATCCTTTCCTCACAAGGGAGATATTCCACTCCCTTAATCATCTTTGTGTCTCTGTGCTCTTTCAAGCAGTTTCGTGTCCTTGAACTTAGGGGCCCAGAACTTGGCACAGTATTTCAGATGTGGCCTCACCAGGGCAGAGTACAGGGGGAGAACATCTCTTGGCCTCTTATCCACATCCCTTCTAATACACTTCAGGGTGCTCTTGGCCACTAGGGCACATTGGTGGCTGATGGTTGTCCTGTTGTCCACCAGTACTCCCAGGTCCTTTTCCCCAGAGCTGCTCTCCAGCTGATCAGCCCCCAGCCTATACTGGTACATGGGGTTGTTCTCCAGATGCAAGACTGCACTTGTCCTTGTCATTCTGTGATTTGGTGTATGTGAGCATGATGTGTGGAACTGCCTGACGAAACCAGAAGTTTACTAGTACATCATTATTCCTGCATTATTAGACTCAAGGTCCAAAGAGATAGTGTCATACTTTTTAAACAAGGATAAAATAAGGTTAAATGTTCTGTAGTGCATTCAGGTTAATCCTTTTGCGGTCTGATTTTGTTGAAGTTGTTTGATGTGCTGTATCACCCCAGCTTTAAGACTAATGTGCAGTGTTTAACATAACCAATAAAAACTTAATTCTAAACAGTGTAAACACTGCTTTTTTTTTTTTTTAGGCAGCTTTTCTTCTACCAATTGTGTCTGTCATGATGAGAGATGGTGTAACTGCCAGTAGCTTTAAAGAGCAGCAAGAACCAGAATGTATTATTGTCGCCCCAACTAGAGAATTGATAAATCAGATCTTCCTAGAAGCAAGGAAATTTGTGTATGGGTAAGATTTTGCACTGTTGCCTGGTATTGTTAATTTTTCTGAACCAGCAGTGCTTTATACTTGCCATTAATACTTCCAGAAAATTTTCTGTGCCAATTCAGTTGCTACAGACACCTGGATTTATGGCTAGCTGGGGATCTAGACTCCTAATCTTTGCAATATCGAGGGTGGGAGGCGTGCCAGCAGGAGGCTTAAATCAGATTGAAGACAAGATGCTTACAGAACATGCATCATGCGTTTAGTGATGAGAAAAAAATAAGTAAATTTAGGTTGCCTTATGGTCTGTATACTTGTTATTGTCATCTTGACAAAAACAGAGGTATGTGCTAGTACTTTATAGTTAGCTTTCAGCAATGGTTTGTAGTAACTGTGCTTCAGTGTGTTTGCAGTCTTGGACAGAAATTTCACAGCTCAAGCAACCTCTTTTAGCTCTACTATTTCAAAACAGAGAGTATATTTATACTAGTTAAAACCTTGAAAAATTGCTTTTTAGCTGTGTAAAGTAGTTCTTGCTTGTAAGAACTACAAGCAAGTGTGGTTTTCTCCAAGAGAAAAATAGCTGATGTAGCTGTACTGGATGGACCTAACCAAAAATCTTCGTAGGAAGCACGTGAAGTAGTAGCACTTGAATGAATTTGCCATCTAATGCTTTGAGCAGCATGCCTCATGGCCCATGTCTTTGGTTGCTTTACAGAGATCCTTTCAAGGTGTAGAAGGATTGATCTCAAAGGCATGTCTTTGGTGGTCCTGCTTTTTCTAAGTATGCTATACAAAAGGGGAGAGTATGTAATACCATCTTGGCTCTTAGTGCTACTAACTATCAGTTGAAGAGAGCAGGAAGAAGGCAGGTAGAAGGAAGTATTCTTTCCAAGGAAGCCATCTGTACAGTCTCTATGTAGTATGAATAGGAACTTTGAGCTTACAGTGAGTGAGCTTCTGGTCTTGAAACATTGATTTGATTGTAAGCTGTGCTGTATGATGAAGGAACTAAACCACTCTAAGATGATTTATGGTAGATCGGGTAAATTGTAATTTTTTTTTTTTTTTAAACAATACTGTTTGCATGCTTATCTCTTTTTTGTCTTTTCTATGATAGAACTTGTATAAGGCCTGTTGTGATGTATGGAGGTACACAAACAGGCCATTCAATTCGTCAGGTAATGCAAGGCTGTAATATACTATGTGCCACTCCAGGCAGGCTTCTGGACATCATAGAAAGAGAGAAGGTAAGATTTTAATCTGAATTCCCTAAACACTCTTAGCTTTTTGCATACTAGATTAGATAAAAGCAAAGATAGAGAGCCCTGGAAGCCAGTCAGTATGCCCTTGTACAGGCAATTACTTAAAATACAAGTGACTTTTTCTTGGAATATCTAAATACCGTGAGTTTTTTGAAGGAGCAGTACAAATTCAGATTTTTCCACTCCCTTTCAGGGCCCACTGGAAAATACCCATCTAAATGAAACTGGCTGTGGTGTCTTCGCAATTAGATTTTAGAAGTTTAAATACATTAAATGCTTTCTCTTAATTCCTGTGGAAATTTCTGTAGCAGGTTTTCACTTGATGTCTTGTTTGTTTTGCTAAAATAGGGTTTATCTCTCTGGAACTGTGCTAGTATTAATTATTTGAATATTTTAATACTAATTTTAAAATACTTTCCAGTCATAAATTCAAATTGAAATTACTCCATATTATGATGGTGGATCAATGGTGTTGCACAGGACAGGTGGCATTTTGGAAAACTTCTTGTTAAAAAAATAGAGATAGGCTTTTTGTGGTTGACAACACTCCTGTTCTAGTCAGAACAAGAGTGTTGGTCAGCAGTGGTGGAGTTGTAATGACCTTAGTAATACTTTCTGACCATACATTATTTCAGAACAAGGATTTTTTAGAAAATGTGTGAGATATTTTGGTTTCTATCGCTGGATCAAACTGAAGCACTTCAGTGTACACATTTTTAGAATTAATGCAGATTAAAACGTTAAATAGAGCTTGAGATGCACATGGAACAAAATACATATGGGCTCTTATTTGTAAACAGTTAACTTCTTCTAAAAAGAAACAAGTTAAGGATGGATTTTGACAGGACATTCTGTAAGTGTGTACTGTCAATGAATCAATACAGTTTTTCTTTCACCAAAATACTTGCAGATTGGTTTGCAGAATGTGAAATACTTAGTACTAGATGAAGCAGACCGCATGCTTGATATGGGATTTGGGTTAGATATGAGGAAGTTGGTTTCTTACCCAAGCATGCCATCAAAAGATGAACGCCAGACACTAATGTTCAGTGCCACTTTTCCTGTAGAAGTTCAGAGGTGAGTAAACTCTTCAGATCTATTTCCATTTTTAGAGTACTCCTTATGTGTAAAAGCTTATCTTGCTAGAAGACACTGAAAAGCTATGATGTTAACATTTCTTGATGAAAACAGTATTTTTAAGGTAATAGAACTAGTAATCTGCATGAATGAACTGCTTCATTTGGGTGGGGACTTTAAAGCAATTTAGGAATTTTGTCTAGAGTCTTTCAAATTTCACTTCCACAGAAGTTCTCATGCTGCCCCTATTTGTTTCTTGTTCCTCTCACCACATATGTGCAAGCTTACAATGGTCTTGCTGTTTTTCACAAGCAGCACTGGTAGCACTGTCTTCAGCACCAAGACATAACCTGACATGCCAATTATTGCTCATCTTGGCAGCCTTTCTGATACACAGTTCTTATTTACATGCATAACAGCTATATGTTTCCAGTAGTTTTGAAGCTTCCACAAATGAGTTTAGGGTATATCTAACAGCTTTACTACTGTACTTTCATCTGTATATATCCATCTGTGAGTTCTTGAACCAGTCAAATCTTAAGGCCACAAACACATTGGAATATCTAGTAACTTCATTGTTTGCTATGAACAACGCCTTTTTAGTGCCAATTATATCTTTAAATGAGGTGGGAGATTGAAGTCCTTATGACAGTTTTAACATTTATAAGACTTTTTCTTAGGAATTTGTTCTAAAACTTGAGATTGACTGTTTTCAGTTAAAGGTTGACTTGTTTACCATCTGTATTTTACTGCAGTGGAAGCTGCTTTGTGTATACTGGACATAAGCACATTGGTGTATTGATTAATAGTTAAGTAAAACTCTTGAGTAGCATTGTGGGACATTCCAAGGAATTACCCATTTGGCAAATTTGATCTGTTGGATAAAATTGCTTATGAAGAGGAACACTGAACAAAGCCTGACTTTTGCCTATAGTAACTGATAGACAAATGCTATGTAATAAACTGTGTGTTTAAGCAGTGCTTTTGTTGAATCGTCAGACTGGATGGTGGTGTCTCTTAAAGGCCTGTTTTGAATTCTGCTCTCTGTAGAATTCTCCCCTCTCCTCCTAGCTAGTGATGAAGCGGTGCTCCAAGAAAGTTCTCTAAGCATGTCAGTAACTCATTTGTGCAGGGTTAACACAGTTCTCTCTAACAAGCAAGCCCCCTGCCATTCAGATCAGGAGGGAGAGTGTCCTGGTTTCATAGTCTGCCTTCCAAGTGAAGTCTCCCCTATCCCAAGACTGGAGACAGAGTAACACAAAAAAACTTCTGAGTTAAGGAGTTTAGTGAGATGCCACTCTGCACAGTTACTTTGGCAAAAGAAGCAGCAGAAGCCAGAGATAAAACGGTTCTCCCCACCCAAGCATGCAGCAGCCAGTCCAGCAGAAAAGGCCAGCATCCCAAACCCGGAAACAAGAAGCAGCAACTGGAGGCAGGAAGCCTCTCATGTTACAATCTGAACTTTAGCCCCATGATACTTTGCTCAAACCAGAACTTCCATTTTGAAGGTGGGAAGAGGGAAAAGCCAGGCTCGCTGAAGACAAGCCTGGGATATTTGTGAGGCAGTGTGTACCAGTTCCGCTGCTGTCTCAGGGGCTGTAAGGGATAGTGGATTATGTGATACCCACAGTAGTAACAGATGCTCCTCCACTAAGCCTCTGAAGTGTCTATACCAATGCAAAAAGCATGGGAAATAAACAAGTTCAACTAGAGATACAGTTGCAGTCACAGGGCTATGATGTCATTGCAATTGAGGACGTGGGACAGTTCATGCAACTGAAATGTGGTAAAGAATGACTATATACTTTTCAGGAAGGACATACTAACAAGGCAAGGTGGTGTAGTTCTCTCTATGTGAGTAAGCAACTAGAATGCATTAAGCTTAACTCAGGAAATAGTGAAAGTGTTAAAAGCGTTAAAAGTTTTCCACGGGACAGCAATGTGCTGTTGTGGTATCCTGGCGTACATCAAGAAAAATGTGTCCATCAGGTCTAGAGAGGTTCTTCTTCCCCTCCAATCTGCCCTGGTGAGACCACACCTGCAATACTGTGTCAAATTTTGGGCTCCCCAATTTGAGAGGGACAAGGATGTGCTGGGAAGAGTCCAACGGAGAGCCCTGAGGATGACTGAAGGACTTGAGCATCTCCCCTGTGAAGAGAGACTGAGAGCCCTGGGGCTGTTTGGTCTGGAGAAGACTGAGAGGGGATCTGATCAATGTCTATAAATATCTGAGGGGTGGGTGTCAAGTGGAGGGGGCCAATCTCTTTTTAGCGGTGCACAGTAGTAAGACAAGGAGCAGTGGCTACAAACTTGAACACAGAAGATTTCACCTCAACATGAGGAGCAACTTCTTAACAGTGAGGGTGCTGGAACCCTGGAACAGGCTGTCCAGGGGGTTGTGGAGTCTATTCTGAAGACTTCCAAAGCCCTCCTGGATGCATTCCTGTGTGGACTACCCAGGTGATTCCTGCTTTTGGCAGGGGAGTTGGACTAGATTTCTGGAGGTCCCTTCCAACCTCTAGCATTCTGTTGTTCTGTGGCATGACATCACCATGGTGTTGAATACACGTCAGCAGATTCAACTCTATCCATGACACCATTTCATTACAAGCATGTATGTGGAACATTTTCTGAGATGGTTAGAAAATG
Organism: Ramphastos sulfuratus; assembly: GCA_013399055.1. NCBI lineage: Eukaryota > Metazoa > Chordata > Aves > Piciformes > Ramphastidae > Ramphastos > Ramphastos sulfuratus. The sequence continues at coordinate 33,254 of WBNM01007844.1, forward strand.
CAGTGTTTCTAATGTGAAAAGTTAGAGGGAAGTAATGAGTCCATGCAGTTTTTTACTGAGGAGTTTTTTTGGTACAGCTGTGTAGAAGACAATGCAGACTCTTTGTGTTTTTAAAAAAAGTTCAAAATGACTGTACTGTGAGGAGCAATAAAAGTATTTGCTATGAGAGTTGGCTTACCAGTGTTACTTAATCTTAAAAGTACACTATGTAGTAGACTTCATGATGCTTGATTTTGTTTCTTTTTAAGGCTGGCTGGTGAATTCTTGAAGGCTAATTATTTATTTGTTGTTGTCGGACTTGTGGGTGGAGCTTGCAGTGACATTCAGCAAAATATTCTTCAGATTCCTCAGTACTCCAAGAGGGATAAACTGGTTGAAATTCTGCAAAGCATAGGTAACTCTTCTTAGTGCTAATCGTTTTCCAGGAAGGACAAAATTATTTGTTTTCAAACATGTGCCCTTGCTATTGACCAGGTCATAATTCCATTCTATTAAGCATTTCATACTTTACAGGACTACTGATAGGATCTCGAAGAACTCAGGAACTTGTAGACGTTTAGGCATGTTTGTGTTATGGGTATTTATTAAGGGCTGATCTCACTGAGTACTAGCAGACAAGCTTCCCAGATGGTTAATTTTTTATATGGTCAATTACAGTGCTTTAGCATGTGAGGGTATTAGCTCTTACATTATAGCTGCATTAAGCTTCTTACATGAATGCCTGGGCCTGTGTTTTGTTGATGGCTGGGATTTTTCCACATTTGCTGTGGATATATGTTAAGTTTTAATACTGAAAACTGTATGGGAGTTTGAAGTTCAGAAATGGACCATGTACCTTGCTCTTTAGTGCTCAGAATAGACTTCATACTTACCGTGCAGAGCAGCATGTGTTTCATCCTTTTTATTGAGAAGAGTACAATGCACTTGCCCTCAACTGGGGTTTCTGTTTTGATGCGGAAAATCATGGATTGAATGTAATTGATTCAATACCGCCAAGAAATTGCAGTCATACCTTTATTCAAAACTCATTAGGTGTTTACAGAGATAACTGCAACTGTGAGTAGTGAAAACGCATCAGGTTTCAAACTGCAGTGGATCTGAACTCTTGTTTAACATAGGTCATGAACGAACCATGGTGTTTGTCGACAGAAAGAAAAAAGCAGACTTCCTTGCAGCTTTTCTTTGTCAAGAGAAAATAGCAGCCACTAGCATCCATGGGTAAGTATTTTTAAGTGAAAATCAGGTTAAGTAGTCAACTTATTAAGTGATTTACACTTAATACTTTATCTTACGGCGAGCTTTTATTGAGATTTCATGTTTGGCCATCTGTATGACTTAGCTCGCCTTCTTTCAGACAGCGCTGCAATCCTCAGCGGCTCTGTCCATTTGAGAATGTAGTGTTCCTGAACGCTACACACTCACAGCATTTCCTGATTTATACTTAATACTTTATCTTACGGCGAGCTTTTATTGAGATTTCATGTTTGGCCATCTGTATGACTTAGCTCGCCTTCTTTCAGACATGACTTAGCTCGCCTTCTTTCAGACAGCGCTGCAATCCTCAGCGGCTCTGTCCATTTGAGAATGTAGTGTTCCTGAACGCTACACACTCACAGCATTTCCTGATTTATACATCTCACAGCATTTCCTGATTTATACATCTCACAGCATTTCCTGATTTATACATCTTTCTGTTTGACTGCACTTCAGATGCTGTGTATCAGAGAATCACAGAAGACCCTCAGGATCACCAAGTCCAACCAATAACCCTACTCTACAAGGTTTACCCTTAAACCATATCCCCAAGCACCACATCCAAATGACCTTTACACACATTCAAGGTTGGTGACTTAACCACCTCCCTGGGCAGCCCATTCCAGTGCCTGGAATGAACTGGAGAATCTTACCCTTACTGCTAAAAATTAATCTACAATAAATTCAGTAGAATCAGGTGTTGCTTATATGTCATCATTTGCATGACCAAAACCAAACCTTTTGATATTGGACCAGAGCCTGGTCAAGCATCACCTTGTATAGATCCAGGCATGGGGCCCTCTGGGCAATCTGTTGCAGTGTNTACAAATATAATTGTAGAGCCAGAGCCCGTTGTGTTTATGTGCTCATCTCTTTTATCTATTGAGCCTAAGACTAATGGCCCTTTGGCCATAGAGCTTACACAGTCAGAATGGCAGTTTGCCAGCTTACCATATTGGGTGAGCTAGGGCTTGCTTTTACCCATATTAGAGCAGAACACAGGCCATGCATAAACAAATATATGCACCTTGTTTACCACTGCAGAGCAGAACAAGTCTGGACAGGCCTATCTGACTTCCACAACAAGTGGTTGTACCAGATTTCAATGACATCCAATATTGGATATCAGAGCCGATTTTGCTTTATGACTTGTTCTTATTTGGACAACAAATCAAGTTTAATACAGATCTACTGTACTTAAATGCTGAATAATCTGTAAACAGTCTTTAAAAATGAAAACCCCAGAAAAAATCTGATTTTATTCTCATTATGCTAAACTAAAGGCAAATTCTCTACTGTTGGCTGGACACATTTCTCCATAAATGTGAAAAACAGCCTATTCAGGAATCAGGGTTGACCTTGCTCTTCTGCCTCCCTGCTACAATGCAGTGGGAAAAACACTTCTGATTATGGTAAGAAGAAACAATTGGTTAAGCAAATGGATTTTCTGAGAGAAGGGATTGAGTTTGGTACCTGAATACCTCTGGTTCTTTAAAAACAGAGGCATAGGTTAAAATAATTGCTGTGTGTGTTACGTAAACTGGTAGTGCATGAGTTGTTGTGAGATTTGTTCATTTGTTTTGTTGCTGATTTGAACTACCCTCCCCTCTGTGCAAAATATTTCTGTCTAAGCATCATGACCTTATTACTTGTATTTTAAGTAATGCTACTGTCCTTTTCCTTGTAGAGCTAGAGAACAGAGAGAAAGAGAAGTAGCTCTTCAGGATTTTCGTTCTAGAAAGTGTCCAGTTCTTGTGGCAACTTCAGTGGCAGCAAGAGGTCTAGATATTGAAAACGTGCAACATGTCATTAATTTTGATCTTCCTCCTACCATTGAAGAGTATGTACACCGAATTGGACGGACTGGTCGCTGTGGAAATGTAGGCAAAGCAGTTTCCTTCTTTGATGGTAGTTCCGATGGCCGTCTTGCACAGCCTCTAGTGAAGGTCCTTTCAGATGTAAGTTTCAAATCTTAGCACTTTATTTTTTCTGTTGGAGAACTTCACATGGCACTGGGTCTCCTAACAACAGATAGAGTACATCAGTTTCACAGGGTGAAAAAGATCTTGACACATGAGCTAGTGGGGCTCATTGAAAGGGTTTTTAACTAGACATGAAGAGAGAGGGGGATAAAACCAGGTGCACTGGAGATGCGGCTGTTCAGTGGATAAGAAATTAGCTGGACGGCTGCATCCAGAGGGTAGTGCTCAATGGCTTGGAGACCAGATGGAGAGCAGTGAAAAGTGGTGTCCCTCAAGGGTCCATACTGGGACCTGTACTGTTGAATATTTTTATCAGTGACAGTGGGTCACTGTCAGCAGGTTTGCAGATGACACCAAGCTGAGCGGTGCTGTTGATATGCCAGAGGGACCTGGACAAGATGGAGAGGTGGGCTCAGGCGAACCTCATGAGGTTCAAAAGCAAGGGTTATGCACCTGAACTGGAACAATCATCACTGTCAGTACAGACTAGGGAATGAGGTGATAGCAGTCCTGAGGAAAAGGACTTGGTGGTGCTGGTGTTCAAGAAGCTGGACACGAAGGCTAATTGCATCTTGGGCTGCATCAGAAGATGTGTTACCAGCAGGTCCAGAGAGGTGATTCTGCCACTTTGCTCTGGTAAGACCTCACCTGGAGTAGTGTGTCCAGGTCTGGAGCCCTCAATACAGAAAGGACATAGACCTGATGGAGCAGGCCTGTCAAAGTGGCACAAAAATTACCAGGGGCTTGGAGCAGCTCTGCTATGATGACAGGCTGAGTGAGGTGGGGTTGTTCAGCCTGGAGAAGAGAAGGCTCTGGGCAGACCTAACAGCAGCCTTCCAGTACCTGAAGGGGGCTTACAAGAAGGATGTAGAGAGAATGTTTACAAAGGCTTGTGGTGACAGGACAAGAGACAATGGCTTCAAACTAGAGAAGAGTAGATTTAGATTGCTTGTTAGGAAGAAGCTCTTTACTATCAGAGTGATAAAACACTGGAACAGATTGCCCAGAGGGCCCTGTGGCTGGAGATATTCCAGGTGATGCTCACTGGGGATCTGGGCAACCTGATTTAGTTGAGGGTGCCCCTGCTTACTGCAGAGGCAGTTGTATTAGATGACCTTTAGAGGTCCCTTCCAATCCAGACCCATCTGTGATTCTACAATTCTATTATTTAGGATTTTACTTCAGTGTACTGAGAAACTATTATTTCTTTGGTACAGTTATGGGGCTTTTAATACAAATTTGTAAAGCAAACATATCTCTAAATTGACTTTTCTAATTTTCTAGGCCCAGCAGGAAGTTCCTGTTTGGTTGGAAGAAATTGCTTTTGGTTTTCAAGAAGGAGTCTTTACACCAGTTAAGACAAAAAAAAGTAAGTCTGGGAATTAACTGAAAATCTAGGCTTTTAGAGCTTTGTCTCAGTGTAAAAGTGTGTTTAGCAATATATATTCAGAGCGTTACTACTGAAATTATTATGTTGGTAAGTGTGTCTTAACTTTCAAATCTTCAAAGTGCTCTATACTTCTGAAACTAATTTTGGACAGCTTGCTTGACTTGGACTCTTAAGAGTGTGGCCTTACTAGCTGCATTAGCTGTGATCTGTGATGTTAAGAATTGCTCTGTGAAAAAAGTTTTGTGCAAACATGGATAAGCTGTAGTTCTTCAAGGCCCTTTGCTGCACATGTAAGCTAGAAGCAAATAGTTACTAGTTATACACAGTGGTTGTTACAAAATGCTCAATCAAGAAACTAATTTGACTGAAAAGATAATTAGACGAATCATAGAATCAACCAAGGTGGAAGAGACCTCCAAGATCATCCAGTCCAAAAAAACACCCAACCCTATCCAGTCAACTAGACCATGGCATGAAGTGCCTCATCTAGTCTTTTCTTGAACACCTCCAGGAATGGCAACTCCACCTCCTCCCTGGGCAGCCCATTCCAATGGCAAATTACTCTCTCTGTGAAGATGCCCCAACCTGATCCATGTCAAAGTTGTTCTTGATGTCTGTATGGAGAAGGAGCCTTCTGGCCTCCCAGTGTTGCTGATACTAGATGTTAAAATACAGTTTGAGCTCTGCAATCATTAGTTAAGGATTTAAATTCTATGTGTGTGCCTACTTTGAATTAAGTTAAATTTTATTTTTCTTTTTTTTTTTTTTGGTTGGTGTTGCTTTCAAATGACACATCTTGGTTGCATTCCAAATATTAATGCTCTCTTAGAGATCACAAGAGAAATAATAACTGTCATTGATGACACAATGTCTGAAGCTTGAGTTGAAGCTCAACTCTTCTTTTTATTATTTACCATTTTCCATACCATAATTACTGAAAATATCACAAACTCTGGGTTTATTTACCTGCCTGCCAAGTTTCCTAACCAATTAAAAATCTTTTTTTACTTTGGGTCTTCATGGGACCTCAATTACACACTAAAACATCTGCTTCTTTCTCAGGCTCACAGCCTCATATGTCATATTCCTGCTCAATAACATGTTTTAAATTTGCATAGATTGCTTTCAAAGGTATACACATCTCCAGCCTTTGTGGTGTCTCCCAACATGTCATGAAATCTGTCATTTTTAGGTTGAAGTCTGTTTTTCATATGCTTTACAACTTCTGAGTTGCCAAATCTCATTGTGACTCTGGCTACATACTTATGAACTGAAAAGTTTGTGGAGAAAAATTTTGTTGCTTTGGGAGTACTCTCCTCTTACTCACATATGTGCAGTGCACCAACTCAATTGTTGAAAATCATCAGATCCAAATTCCTTTCTTATGAGACCTTCTGATATCAGTGATTCTGACAAACCATGTTTTTAGTCAGTGCCTTTTTTTTTGAAGTTAACTATTAAAGCTTGGTGTTTGCTGTTATGATGAGAGAGGCTTGTATCATCTAGTGTTCAGTAAGGATCCTGATGCCCTTTCTTCCAGGGAGAAAAGGTAACATTATTTATATTTTTACAATATTCACTTTAAAAGGAAATGCATGCGAAGGATGCTTGATAATGTGAAAGAGGAGTCTTTCGGCATCTCTTACCTGATTATTTTGGTACAATCTTACAGATGACTGTCTTCATCCCTTTCCCAGAGTAAAAGGCTTTTGCAGGGAAAGTAATGGAGACAGTCATTCTTAAACAAGAAATGAAGGAGGATTTTCCCTAAAGTTGTGTGAATTGTTTTTTTTGGGTTGGAGATGAATTTAGGATTTGAACTTTGGGAAGGATTATTCCCATGCCTGATAAAATGAGATGCTGATTGAAGTGCAGTAATTTCACACTGAGATCTAAAGGCCTCTTACAGAAGCTCATTAAACTTCTATATATTTATTAAAAAAATCATGAAGTACTGGGTCCAGTCTTGTTCAACCTCTTCGTCAATGACCTGGATGAAGGGAGGGAGTATACTCTAAGCAAGTTTGCTGATACAAAATTAGGATGATTGGCTTACACACCAGAAGGCTGTGCTGCTATCCAGCAAGATCTGGACAGGCTAGAGAGTTGGGCAAAGAGTAACCTAATGAAATTCAACAAGGACAAGTGCAGAGTCCTACACCTGGGCAAGAATAACCACAATAACCATAACCAGTAGAGAGGTTAGGGGTTGACGTGCTGGAAAGCAGTGAAGGACCTTTGAGTTGTGGTGGGCAGTAAGTTGACCATGAGAGAGCAATGTGCCCTTCTGTCCAAGAGGGCTGATCATATCCTGGAATGCATTAAGAAAAGCTTGACCAACAGATCAAGGAAGGTTTTCCTGCCTTTCTGTGCTGCCCTAATGGTGCCTTATCTTCAGTATTTTGTCTAGTTCAAGGCTCCCCATGTCAAGAGAGACGGGGAACTACTGGAGAGAGTGCAACAAAGGGTTATCAACATGATTAAGGGAACAGAACATCTCTCTTATGGGGAAAGGCTGAGAGTCTTGGGGCTGTTCAGCCTGGAGAAGAGAAGGCTGAGGAGGAGTTCAGTCAGTGTTAACAAATAATGGTGGGTGTCAAGAAGATGGAGCCAGTCTCTACTCACTGGTGCTCAGCGATAGGACAAGGGGCAAGAGAAACAAACTAGAACACAGTAAGTTCTGTCTCTGCAAGAGGCGAAATTTCTTTACTGTAAAGGAGACAGAGCATTGGAACAGGCTTTCTAGAGAGATTGTGGAGTCCTCTTCTGGAGACTTTCAAAACCTGTCTGATGTGTTCCTCTGTGGCCTGCCCTAGGTGATCCTGAATTGTCAGGGGAGGGATAGACTAGATAATCTCCAGAGGTTACTTCCAACTCCTACCATTTTGCGAAGCTGTGAAGCTCAATTTGCATTGAGAGATGTGGTGTGTAGAAAGCTGAAGTGGTTTTATAATGACTTCTACCATTAAACGATTTTCCAAAAGTGTACCTGTTCTTTTTCCTAGAACTACAGAGGTGGAGGCAACATGAACTCTGAAGAAAAGAAGTGTTCTGCAAGTGCATTTGAGTCATGGGGTTAAAACTACTTCACTACTAGATTACGAACTGTTGTGCATTTAAGTGAACTGTTGTGCATTTANATTGCCTTGGTAGCTGGTAAGATCTTTTTGGGTTTACAAGTGGAAAACAGTAGATGCCTTAATTTCACTGCTTTGTTATCAAACTTGTGCAAGTAAAGATACTATTGTGAAGACCTAGTTTGGGAAAACTTTGAAAAGAGCTCATCTAAATTTCATGATTGTTCCTTGTTGTAACAGATCAGTTTAGAAATAGAATCCAGTAATAAGATGACTTAAGGATCTGTTAATTTTCTGAATGGTTACTTAATAAAAGCTTGAGGAATACATATTAATAGTTGCTTCTACATCAGGTATATAAAAAAGCACTTCTACAGTTTCATGGACTAGTATTACTTTAACGTGCACGGAACACCTGAATCTCCATAGAGAACTCAGGCCAGTGGCTATATTCACAACCTAATTGAAATACATGGATCCATCTTCAAAGGGTGGAGCCCTGTGTTGCTTGTAGATACAGTGTTTTTGCCTTTGACAGACATAAGTACTTTTCTATTGTGTAAAAATCTGCTTTAGAACAAGCTTGATGGCTCACATCCAAAAACTTCCCAGACTTAGAATCATAGA
>WBNM01007850.1:2043-15722 GCA_013399055.1 Ramphastos sulfuratus
GATGTAAAACAAGTCTGGACAAGCCAGGGTCCTTAGACTCAGTGGCTCCAGGTTCTTTGTCCTCTTTCCTGTTGTTGCTTCTCTCCAAAAGAGAAGGGAGAGCAAAAAAAAACATGTTTGGACAAATCAGGACATGTTTAAACCTACTTTGACCTGTTTAGGCCTTGTCAAGGTCCAGAGAACAGANAATTTTCATTTTATACATAGCAACAGAAGCTCTTGTTAGCACAGCAAAATTCTGACTTTATTAACTCAATGAGAATATTCTAATTAATCAATAGCTAATATTGAAGTCAGAATATTTCTTCTGGAGCTCCTGGAATAAGTTCTAAATCAATTTAATGATTCTGCAGTTGGCAAATGAGAGTGTTATGAAGCTGTAAATTAATTGATTTATGTTGAATTTTTACAAATAGTGAGTTTACTGTTCAGTGATAGTAGGATAATTGCCTGTATTTCTCTGTGGCAGGAATGCAGTTTAGTTACTAATTACTTTGAGAGAAAGTTCAAGATGCTTATAACCAAGATATTTTAATGCTATCTATAGGAATAAAAATCTGTGAAGCCAATCTGCCAAATGGCTGAAGGACTGAGTCTTGTGAAAGCATAAGGCTACTGTTTTAGCTAAAAATGATGAAGCGAGAATAAAAGAACAAAACACAAAGCTTGAAAACATATTTCAAAGGTTATAGAGTACAAGTGAAAGACCTCTGCTGATTAACTGCAATTTTAACATAAAAGTTGATACCCCTCAATACAATAATACAATAACAAGCCAATTATGTCATGATTAGGAGGAAACTAAAAAAAAAAAATCTAAAAATATATATTTCTGGTTTATTTATAAATTAGTTCCACCTCTCTCATAATGTAATACAAAATTTATAAAGGTTTGGATGTTCTGTTGGGTTTGATGGGTTATTTTCCACAGTAATGTTTACAAATATTACAAAAGTAATGGTTACAAATAGTTTGATAACAGTATTTGGGAAAGATAAATCTAAAATTAGCAAATATCCCACTTACAAAAGGAAAGAACTTCCCAGGGACTTAAGAATATATCAAATACTCACAAATGTTGTTCGCTGTTAAAGTCCCTTTTTAGAGAAGAATTCTCCTAAACTTCTACAGCTGCTATATCCTCGCATGGGGAAGAAAACCTGAGACAAAGACCTCTCCTCTCTACAACTGTTCCATTTTATGAAAGCCAAGTCTAAATTTGTCACACATCACAAAAGGAAAGCATTCCAAGCCCAAACAGTCAACATAAGCGGGCAACAGGAAGAGATAGCCATCTTTCTCTTGCTCAGACTTGTATCCAACATGGCATCTGTGTCTCACCATGCCTGGCAGGGCACATAGTTTGGGGGGAAGCAGTCACGTGAGTCTACTGACCCACAGCCCTGGGTGTGGTGAGGTGTCTCATCCTCTGGCTCACTCCATCCCAGCTTCCCTCAGCCTGGATTTTCAGGATAGGGATTTGGGCTTTGGATGTGCTGCCATGGCCAAACAGAGTATATGCTTAACATATATGATTATGTTACTCATTTTTCCACCAAAGTTATGCTAAACATCACTTAGAAGGCAAGGAAAGATGGAATTATGATATATATTAAAAAAAAAACCAAACCAAACCAAACATTCAAGAGAGGTATTCCACAAGAGAGGAACACTTCTCTTGGAGGCAAATATTGTACGTTTAGCAGAGACGAGAACAGTCAACGGACTGTACTTCTCTTCCTTCACCCAAGACAGGGATGTCTCTTTGTAGGAATTGCACATTTATTATACTGATTAACTTTTGCTGCATTTCTGTTATACATTAGAACTATTGCAAAGGTCTGTATCTCCTGCTACCTGGGATTTATTAACTCAAGTTCGATCATTTGCAGTTAGTACATTTATCACTGGCAAGCCTGAATCTGATATATCTATAGCTTATTAAATTAAACTTATCTATTATATTAACTTTCTGAACCTGTTTCAGTGGAAGTCTCTATTGAGGCACTGGAAAAGAGACAAAAGTTGATTTTGAAGGATAATTTCAGTAAGAGTACTGGGGCTCTGAAACAGTTAGTCATCAAGATCTTACTAGTAACACAACACAGCAACATCCTATTATCTGCATTTCAGGAAAAGNACTCTCTCTGAATGCAGATCAGTGTGCTGTGTGCTTTCTCCAGTTCAATATCCGCCTGGGTGAAAGGGTTCATAGCCCCCCAGGATAACATATTTTGACTGTCCTCATGATCATAAATACTCCTTCACTTCAAATTATAACAACTCTTGTTTCAGTTTATGAGCATTATCTTCAGTCCTCTTGTTATGTAGTTCATTGCAGAGGGTCTATCTACTCAGGAACTTCCCTGCAAATTTGAAAGGATGCTGCCAGGTTCTCCCAAAGCCATTTCTTACCCTGGCTGGATAAGTTCAGTTCCCTCATCTTCTCTGAGGTCATACTCTGGCCCAAGTATTTGTTAACCCTTGCCAAACCTTTCTTTCTTACCAAGTCATGTATTTCTTATACTGAAGTGTCCAAAAATGTATCACTTTGCATAAAGAAAAAAGGATGATCTGTAAGTCTTTATAAGGCAAGACAATTTAAACTAGTTTTAGCTATCTTTCTAAAACCTGTAACTTTGAGTACTTTTAGCAATATATGATGCGTGAAAATATTTTCAACATGAATTCATTTAACTTTGGTGTAGCAACTGTTACCTGATTCAAGACAGCAAGCTTCATATTATTCAGGGATTATATTTCAGACAATTAAAATCTTCAAGTAATCAACAGTGTATTAACTTTAAGAGAAAAATCCACTAAGGTATCCCTCCACTCAGGATATATCAGTGAACCCTATGTATATGTAATGCAATTACTTGTTTTTACATAGATACAGGGGGAAAATCCCTTTTTAAATGTTCCATTAATATGAAAGGCAGAACCTTACTTTCCACCAACATCTGTAGGAGATTTTTCATGAACTTCAACAGGAGTCATAACTCATCTAGACTGTACAAACAGTGCCCTTCTCTGAATATGAATCCAAGCATGAAACTATAAGTAATAAATGTGGATTTTGAATTAAAACCTAGGCAAATGTTTTACAAAATATGGTACCCGGATTACTTTCTAGACACTGTATCACACATACATCTTAGGGTGAATTATACAGCCATAGGTTATTTTAGGAGCTGCTTCATTTTCCCAGAAGGCACTGTGTGACATGCCTGAATTCCAGCTTTCTGGTCTGCACTTTTCTTGTTTACTTATTTTAAGCTAGAACACAGGAGCTTCCACCTCAACAAGAGGAGACACTTCTTTATGGTGAGGGTGAAATAGAATTAGAACAAGATGCCCAGAGAGGTTGTGAAATCTCTTTCTCTGAAAACTTTCAAAGCCTGCCTGAATGAATTCCTGTGCAGCCAGCCCTAGGTGACTCTGCTTTGGCAAGAAAGTTGGGCTTGATGATTTCTGAAGGTCCCTTCCAATCCCTAACATTATTTCAGGTTACCAGAAGACAGAACAGATTTTTTTTTTTTTTTCCCCTGTATTTTCCATGTCATTTGAATGAGGCATTCCCAACTTTGGCTAACAGACTCTAATCTTCCCTGTTCATATCTACACACTGAATTTTCAATCTCAAAGTATCAGGTTGGTACTTATTTGACTTTATTCTTCCTCTTTTCCTATTTCTTGATTTTCATACTCTGATTACTTTTTTCCCTCAAGACGTCATGTCAAAATCAACAGTTGTTTACTTAGGAGCAGGTCTTCCAATACCACTTTGCCCTCTTCAAAATCGGTGTATCTGAGGGAAAATATGACATTGTCAGCCCAGTATTGTGAACAGGAAGTATGCTGCTAGTGATGAAAAAAGGTGCAACTTCTTTGTTAAAACAATACAGTAAAAGGAAGTTCGATGAAAATTTAGCTAACTGTAAAATTCGTAAGGGAACCCACACGAGTCTCTAACCTCACTTCCCAAGTAACAAAGGCTACAGAGCTCCACAGTTATCTCTAATAGACAGGGCATTACAAAGCACTTGACTGCAGTTTCCTGTTGCTTTAAAATTCACTCTACCCTATCTGGTTATTCATCATTGCATGCCACTGCTGGGCTAGAGTTCAAAGGCAAAGCTCAACATCAAACTTACACAGAAGCATTCTCCCATATCCATTTACACCTTTTCATGTACACACAGAAAATTGTGTCTTGCTGGTCAGAAACACCTTTAACAACAGCTGAAAAATAAAAGGAAGAAATTTCATCTCGTTTAATAATCCAGTGCATGCAAGCCAGTTATCCCTGGCTGCCTCCCAGAAGCACCATAAAATGTCGTTCCTGTAGGAGCAAAATATGTTCTCTAATTTTAAGGCACAGAATACAAGAGGTTGTAATCAGTAAGTGTGATACACTTTTTGCAACATGATGGAGAAGAAACCTAAGGATAATGGGTAATAATGAAGAGCAAAATCAGCAAGTAAGTCTCTGTAGTTGTATAGACTAAGCTGACCGTGTGACATTTCAATTTTGAGTGAATTTCATAAACTGTAGATAATACAGGTTTAATGAATATGTCTACATAATAGTATAAAGAAGACAAACCTTTTTAGTGCAGTGCTTATATTTACAGCACATAAGTTACAAGTTAAATTGTCTCTGGGTTGTACCTCTGATATGAGAGGCTTCTCTTTTGAGAAATATTATCCATAATCATCAGATCACTGAGAACAAAAAGAATCCATTAGTGATGTTGGGGATGATGAACTGAAATATTGTTTGGTGGGGTTAATTTTGCTAAATTAAGCAAAATTAAGCTTAATTTCCAAGCTTGGAAAGGGTGCAAGTGAAATGTAGAGGAAGGAAAATTAACTGACTATTTTAAAAAGTAGACATGTTTATTTCAAAGAATTCTGAGCCAATTGCTTAGTACATTAATATGTTTTTAGGAGCTAATCTATTACATATATTGTTTAATATCACCAGACAAAATATCAAAAAAATGCAAGTCATGGCTATAAAGGTTTTAAATTTCAATACTAAACATTTTTACAAGATTTTTTTCATCTTTTTGCCCCAAAAATATACAAAATTGTCTCTGCAATCTGAATATTTTGATTCTCATTGTTTGAAAAAGCAAGATTTCTCAAGTGCTCACAAGCACAAACCTTTAAAAGGGTACCAGGAGTGAAACATTGACTTCACTGAAGTAAACAGAAAACATACTGATGGAGCAGGTCCAGAGAAGAGCCACAAAAGTTATCAGAAAGATGGAGCATCACTCCTAAAAATACAGGCTGAGAGAGTTGGAGTTGTTCAACTTGGAGAAGAGGTGGCTTCTGTATAACTTTATACTGGTTTTTCAGTACCTAGAGAGGACCTAGAAGAAAGCTAGGGAGGAACTGTTTGCAAGGGCACATAACACTAGAACAGGGGACACCGGTTTTAAGTCAGAGAAAGGTAGACTCAGATTGGACATTAGGAAGAAGTTCTTTGAGGGTAGTGGAGCACTGCCACGGGTTGCCCATGGGGGTGGTGGAGGCACCATCTCTGGAGATACTCAATGTGCAGTTCCCCATCAATATCAGCACCACACCTGGAGAACAAATATTTCATTACAATGGTTGATGTAGACATGAACTTTCTTCTTCCGAGATTTCTCATGGTGTTTATCTGAAGTAGATACGGCAGTAAGCCAGATAAGGCAATAACAGTCAAATATGGCAATAACAGATATGTAGGTGATAAGGACTATAATATGCTTTGGAGTCCTTATGTTGGGCATAAGGTATATGATGGCAATTGTTTGTTATTCTTTGTGTTTCATACTTTAGTCTCTGCTAAACCAGCTCCTGATCTTTTCGCAGCCCTATACCACCACCTCCATGGAAGATCAATCATCTTCCATATTTCAGTGCTCGAACTCTCACAAATGAAAATTATAGATCAACTCTGGGTGTGAAACATGACTTGGGCAAAACCAGTCATTTTGCGTGCAGAAAACAAGATATCATTTCACAGCTTTTATTTAATTTATATGACTTGGTAATAGACAGCCAGGAACATGTACTGATTTTGTTAGGTTAACAGTTACTAGTTTTACTATACTGTGTTACTAGTTTGGTTCAATCCATTTCTGAAGTCTCACACCAAATGCTTTAGTGCATTGCCTCAGTAACCTTTGGATATATTAATAGATATATTATTGAGAGCTGTGTAAAAAAGGCATTCTTGCTAGGCCTTTCATACTAATGTATTCCTAAATATTCTCAATCAATGTGAAGAATAAAAATATGTTGCCTGAGATATCCACTCATGGGCTGCAGAGTCATCATGACTCCATTTCTTCATGAAACATTAGGCATTATTTACCAGTCATGAACTACCTGGTCACTTAAGGCTTTTCAGTTACAAAGAAAAATAATTTGTGGTTTACGCAGAAAAAGTTCACCATGCTTTCCACTTACCTTTCAGCTTAACACCTCAGTTGGCTTTGTTATCTCATTTCTCATTAAGGATAATGTTTACAACACACATTATAGTTATAAGAAGTAGGTCCCAGAACAAATATTATTTGTTTCCAATGTGCTCTAAAAGTATTGTTTATAGCTTTGGAAAGTCATATTCATTAAGTCCATATGCTTTGTGTAATTTGTTGCCTTTTTTTTTTTTTTTTTTGGTTAATTTTATTTTATTTAAGTCTGTATGACTGCAGGAATTTTCCTCACAGTTGTTGCTCTTCATTATGAACAGTTAGTCAGGACAGCTTCTAATATTCAGAACTGTATCCTGCTCAAATCCCTGCAGAATATCAGAAAAAAAAAAGATATTCAGCTGGAATAATGCCAGGATGGTAGCTGGGCTGGGGAACATGTCTTCTAAAACAATACTGACATACATGGTTTAATATTAAGACCTGATCTAATCCTTCTAATGGAAAAAAACAATATTCTGATAGGATCACTTAGTGAAATAGAATATTATAGCCTGTGTTAAGAAAGAGAGGGAAAAAAATGAACCTGATTTTCACATGCTTGTTAGCTCAGTATGTACTTTTCATTAGCAATCATATGATTCTAATTCTTAACTCAATACCAGTGTTTTCTTTTATTTGATGGTTTCAGATAAAGCCGCAGTAAAGCTTTTTGTAAAATTAAGTTGTATTTCAGTTCAACATAGTAAATTAAACATGGTATTATTTTCTTCATTATGGTTTTGATGGTTAAGGTGGTGCTTCAGCTTTTTACATTCAGCCATGCTGTGGGGTTCAAATATACCTGCTAAGTTGAACCATAGTGAGTTAAAAGTTGCTGAACTTTAGACTGCATTTATGTCAGATAAATCTGCTATGGACATTACCCAGACTTCTTACTGAGAGTTGTGAAGGAGATGCCTAGTCCCTGATGTATAGACATACAAAGAAATAAACGCTGTCTGTTGAAGTGTTGACTTGAGAATAGCCAATAGCAGAGAGGGATCAGAAATTAATGGGACTTTTGTTGTCTTCACTTTCAGGCAAGCAAATACACAGAAAAGGCAAGAGTCACATTTTCTGTGAGTAGCAGGCAGGCTCAGTGCCATACCTCTTAATTTCATGAGAATCATGAATATATCTGTACAACGGCAGCTGGTAGTTATTTTCAATTCTCAAGTCCAGAGACACCTCTCAGGTATGGTATAGCTTAATCTGCAATAAGACTGGAGAAAGAGCAGTGTTTCTGATCTTCCTGATAAAACATAAATCAAATTCAATTTAATATAGACATAGGTAAATTCAGTCTATTATCAACACAAAACGAAAATTAAAATCACAAAGATTTCAAACTGCTCTGGGACAAACTTCTGAAAAAATGCTTGGAACAGATAGAGATCTGCAGGTCCTAGTTAAACTGAGGTAAAGATACAAACACTCTAACAAATGTCCAAATTTCCATTTGTGATCAAAGGAATCTTGTTAAATTGGAACTTTATGTAGGTTATGCACAATAGTAATCCAGCCCAAACTTGAAACTGTCCTCAAGCATTTACCTCCTGACTATCTAATATAACAATCCCATAATTTAAATTCAATATCGGTTTAGACAACTTGGGAAGCTGTTTTTGTATTTCAGTTAGGTTTTCTTCCTGGTGGTTAGGCCTGGGTTCAGCTAGGATACTGATGATGTCATGCCTGTTATATAGGGGAGAATCTGAATGCACCAGGGGAATTTTAAGTTGGCTATTAGGAAAAACTTCTTCAGTGAAAGAGTGATCTGGCATTGGAATAGGCTTCCCGGGGTGGTAGTAGAGTCACTATTCATGAAAGGTGCTAAAAGACATGACACCTTTTGTTTTTTGATTGCGGGTCAATTTACATGATACCAGGGCTGCTGGCAGCAGACAGAATAAACCCCACCCAAAAACGGAGAAGAGCTTTGTCATGGGAGTTGTCTGGCCTCATTGACAAGGCTTTAAACTAGAATGTAAGGGGGAAAGAGGAAGGACCAGGCTTGCTGGAGACAAGCCTGGGACACCTTTGGGATGGTGTGATGGCTCCACTGCTTCTGCAGGAAAAGTAGGGCATAATGAACCACGATATAACAGGCCATGAGATAAGGAGGATGCAGGGTCCAGTGACAAGCTAGGACTCACATTAGTGCCCGGGAGCAATCGAGCAGGGAGCAGACCCCTATAGTTGTAGTGTATCTATGCCAATGCATGGAGCATGAGGAACAAGCAAGAGCTGACATCTATCTGTGGTGGATCAGGAACTTTCCTCCCACTACTTGAAATTTCCCAGACTAACTCAGATGGCTTAGAAGTAAGACAAAGCTGTATTTACAGTATGGCAAGATTTACAAGCACATATACACAATATATACAAGTATTTACAATTATGTACAAGTTAGAAATAATACAAAAATCCAAACTCAGACATAAACAAAAACATAGCAAAGCTTATGTGTTAGTTACTGAGATTAAAGGTGAGATATCAAAGGAGAACAGAGTTAAAAAGAAATGATAAAATGGATTGACACAGACTGAACAGAGCAAGGTCCCAGGACAAAGTAAGACAACATTGTTTATATTTCAGCTTTTTAATCCCTTTCAGCAAACCAATGAATGATATAGATGTCATCATTGCTTTCTTTCCACAAATAATTTCTCTCATTAAAATATTCCAGTTAGTCTCAAACCAACACACTAACATGCAAGAGGAAAACTATTATATTGTTGCCCTGACAAGCCAAGACAAATTCCACAGGTGGACTGCTCTGTTGGATGGCTATAGATTCTTCAGAAAGGATAGGCCCAGAAGAAGAGGCATTGGAGTGGCCCTTTATGTCAGGGAGCACGTTGACTGCCCTGAACATGATGATGACGATGATGATTGAAGAGTTGAATGCTTCGGGTAAGAACCAGGGAAAAGGCCAACAAGGCACATGTCATATAGACAGCCCAACCAGGATTAGGAAGTTGATGAATGGCTTTACAGGTGCCTAGGAAAGGCCTCAGGATATCTAGCCCTTGTTCTTGTGGGGAGCTTCAGCTTACCAGATGGAAATACAACACAGTATACAGGAAGTAGTGCTGAAAGTTGTTGGAGTGCATGGAAAATAACTTCCTTACACAGTTAGTCAATGAGGCAACAACGGATGGCTCGCCACTAGACTTGCTGCTTGTGAACAGAGAAGGACTAGTAGGAGATGTAAGAGTTGGTGGACATACTGGGCAGTGACCACAAGCTGGTGGAACTTACATTTCTCAGTGAAGTTAGGAAAGGAGACAATAGAACTAAGTTCTTGCACTTAGGAGGAAATTATCAATCACCTTGTGTGACACTTAGATATGTACAAGTCTATGAGACCAGATGGCATCCACCCGAGAGTACTTAAGGAGCTGGATGATTTGCTCACCAAGTCACTCATCATTGTCAACAGTCGTGGCTAACCAGTAGGTCCCAGTTGACCGGAGGACAGCAAATGTGACGCCTATCTACAAGAAAGGCTGGAAGTATGATTCAGGGAATTACAGGCTTTAGTGGAGGAGTAATTAATTACTGTGAGATGATATTTTAAAAACATTAATGTAGTTTATTAATATTAAATATTCAGAACTTGCGTCACCCCGATCACCAATTTAATAATAATAATAGGTTCTATACATCAGTTATGGAAACTATGTACAGGTTATAACAGGGTCTAGGAATAGCTAGTAAATATATACACATTAATTGAACTCGATTAAACTGGAAGAGAAGGCTTTGCGGTTAGTGCACCGCTTGCGGTCAATACACCGCTTGCTCACTAGACGGACACAAGGAGCTCCTTTCTGCTTATGGTAGAAGGCAATTAATGATTACAAGAAGCTTTTGGTATTTACTCCCAAAAAATATTATCTGACAGTACCCAAGGCTTGTGGCGGGGTTGCTGTCAGTAGCTGTTAGAGGCTTTGGAGTTTCCCCAGGCTTCTGGGTGCTGGAGAAAGGAGGCAGACAATCTCTGACCTGGTCCTGGCTCTTTGGATGATCTGTGTTATCTCCAGGGCTTCCGTCTGGGCAGGAGGCTTCCAGGTGGAGGTAGGATGTCTTACAGTGTGTAGTTTCGCACAGATAGAGCAGATGTAACAGTGGAGCACGCGTATAATAGCAGACACACCTTGTAATGGCAAAGTGCGTGCTGTGCTCCCTGCTCATCTCCTTTTATCCATACAGCCTGAGACTAATGGGCCTTTGGACATAGATTAGACAATCAGAATGGCAGTTAGCCAAGCTTGACCATATTAGGTGAAGCCATAGGCTTGTTTTACCCTTTTTAGGGCACAGCATGGGCCTTGCACAAAGCAACCATGTGCACCTTGTTTACTGCAGGATCTGGGCAGGTCACAGACCCCAGACTTATTGGCTCCAGATTCTTTGTCCTCTTTCCCACTGTTGCTCTCACCAAAACAGAAGGAGGGAGAGCAGAAAAACATGCCTGGGCAAGCCAGGACATGTATTTTGGCCTGCTTATGCCTACCATGACACAGGCCTGTCAATCTGACCCTGATGCCAGAAAAGGTCATGGAGCAAGTCATTATGAGTGCCATCACGTGGCACATCAAGGACAGACAAGTGATCCAGCCTGGTCAGCATGGGTCTGTGAAAGACAGGTCCTGTCTGACTAATCTAATCTCCTTCTACAATAAGGTAACCTGCATACTGGATGAGGGGAGTGCTGTGGACATTGTCTACCTGGACTTTAGTAAAGTCTTTGACAGTGTCTCTCACAGCATTCTCCTTCAGAAGCTCATGGCACTTGGTTATGTGCACCTTGTATTGGATAAAACACTGGCTGAATGGCTGAGCCCAAAAAGTAGTGGTGAATGGAATTAAATCTGTCTGACACTCAGTTATTAGTGGTACTCCCCAACGTTCAGTGCTGAGGCTTGTCCTCTTTAATATCTTTATTGCTGTTCTGAATTAAGGGATTGTATGCACCTTCAGTAAATTTGCAGATGAGATCAAGATGAGTGTCTGTGTCAGTCTGCTAGAGCGTAGGGAGGTTTTGCAGCCAGACCTGGACAGGTTAGACCAATGGGCCAAGGCTAATTGTATGAAGTTTAACAAGGCCATGTGCCAGGTCCTCCACCTGGGTCACAAGAACNTAGAGGCTTTGGAGTTTCCCCAGGCTTCTGGGTGCTGGAGAAAGGAGGCAGACAATCTCTGACCTGGTCCTGGCTCTTTGGATGATCTGTGTTATCTCCAGGGCTTCCGTCTGGGCAGGAGGCTTCCAGGTGGAGGTAGGATGTCTTACAGTGTGTAGTTTCGCACAGATAGAGCAGATGTAACAGTGGAGCACGCGTATAATAGCAGACACACCTTGTAATGGCAAAGTGCGTGCTGTGCTCCCTGCTCATCTCCTTTTATCCATACAGCCTGAGACTAATGGGCCTTTGGACATAGATTAGACAATCAGAATGGCAGTTAGCCAAGCTTGACCATATTAGGTGAAGCCATAGGCTTGTTTTACCCTTTTTAGGGCACAGCATGGGCCTTGCACAAAGCAACCATGTGCACCTTGTTTACTGCAGGATCTGGGCAGGTCACAGACCCCAGACTTATTGGCTCCAGATTCTTTGTCCTCTTTCCCACTGTTGCTCTCACCAAAACAGAAGGAGGGAGAGCAGAAAAACATGCCTGGGCAAGCCAGGACATGTATTTTGGCCTGCTTATGCCTACCATGACACAGGCCTGTCAATCTGACCCTGATGCCAGAAAAGGTCATGGAGCAAGTCATTATGAGTGCCATCACGTGGCACATCAAGGACAGACAAGTGATCCAGCCTGGTCAGCATGGGTCTGTGAAAGACAGGTCCTGTCTGACTAATCTAATCTCCTTCTACAATAAGGTAACCTGCATACTGGATGAGGGGAGTGCTGTGGACATTGTCTACCTGGACTTTAGTAAAGTCTTTGACAGTGTCTCTCACAGCATTCTCCTTCAGAAGCTCATGGCACTTGGTTATGTGCACCTTGTATTGGATAAAACACTGGCTGAATGGCTGAGCCCAAAAAGTAGTGGTGAATGGAATTAAATCTGTCTGACACTCAGTTATTAGTGGTACTCCCCAACGTTCAGTGCTGAGGCTTGTCCTCTTTAATATCTTTATTGCTGTTCTGAATTAAGGGATTGTATGCACCTTCAGTAAATTTGCAGATGAGATCAAGATGAGTGTCTGTGTCAGTCTGCTAGAGCGTAGGGAGGTTTTGCAGCCAGACCTGGACAGGTTAGACCAATGGGCCAAGGCTAATTGTATGAAGTTTAACAAGGCCATGTGCCAGGTCCTCCACCTGGGTCACAAGAACCCCATGGTAAGCTACAGACTTAGAGATGTTTGTGTGGAAACCTGTGACTCTGAGAGGTACCGGGGTATTTTGGTTGACAGTCCATTAAATATGAGTCTGCAATGTGCCCAGGTGGCCAAGAAAGCCAATAGCATTCTGGACTTACTCAGGCAGACAACGAGTCTATAGGGAGTGGAAGCAAGAACAAGCCATATGGGAAGTCTACAAGAAGTCATCAGGTTAGAAAGAGGTCAGGTTAGCAAAGCAAAAAGCACAGACAAAATTAAATTTGTCTAGGGATGTATGGGGGAGCAAGATTTTCTTCAGGTACATCAATTACTAAAGGCAAGCTAGGGAATATGCAGGACATTTCTCAAAGGAAAATGGAGACCTGATCATGACAATTATGGAAAAGGTTGAGGTACTCAATGACTACTTTGCCCTAATGTTCACTAGTAAGGGCTCCAGCTGCAATGCTCAAGCTCCAGAAGGCAAAGGAAAGGACTGGGAAAAGGAAGATCAGCCTCCTATTGGTGAAGAACAGGTTCGAGACCATCTGAAATATATGGAGGTGCACAAGTCCATTTGGCCTGGTGAGATTCACCCATGAGTCCTGTGGGAAGTGGCAGATGAAGTTGCCAAACCACTATCCATCATATTTGAAAGGTTATGACAGTCTTGTGAAGCTCCTCCTGTCTGGAAAAGGGAAAACATAACACCCATGTTCCAGAAAAGAATAAAAATAAGACCCCGGAAACTACGGGACATTCAGTCTCACTTCTGAGCCTGGCAAGGCATATGAAAAAAACAGAAGATGTGATTAGTGGTAACCAAGCTGGCTTCACCTAAGGCAAATCATGCCTGATGAAC
>WBNM01007851.1:0-20003 GCA_013399055.1 Ramphastos sulfuratus
GTCTCTTCTCCCAAGGAAGAAGGTCTCTCAGAAGCTCAGAAGCACTGCCAACTTGTCTCTGGGTCAGCAGCAGAGCTGCTGGGAGGTGTTTTTAGGAAGCCTTCAGCCTCGTGCCTTGGTGCAACTCATTGTTGCTTCAAACCCAGCAGAGCTGAGACTGTGAGACTTCTCTAAGTCTGCAGTGCTGAAGCTTGGGCCCAGGTGCAAGCTGCTGTGGCTCAGTGTCTGAACAGCAGGCAGATGTCCTCCAGGCTGGTGTACATGAGCCCAGCATGGCAGAGTAGCTCCCAGACTGGCTCTCCCAGCAACCAGCTGGGTGTCACTCAGAGGGCACTCAAAAAGGGGTCTGCCAAGGAGCACCCATGCTCTGTTCAAGGTGGCAAAGATGGTGAGACCAGGCAGAGCGAGCTGGGGATTGAAATCAAAGACATCAAGAAGGACCTGGCCTCGAGGTTTCAGGGCTATGACCAGTCGTGGAAATATGTGGGTCATGTTTTGTCCCACTGGGACAGGGTGCAGGGTGTCCTGCTGCCTCCTTCCAAGCAGGCAGAGCCACAGGCAGCAGGCCAGCAGCAGCAGTCATCCAGCCACAGGAGGGAGAAGGGCAAGAAGGAGCAGTGGGAGAGGCTGGAGAGAAGGCTGCTGAAGAAGTTGAGGTCTCCCGAGGCTCACAGCTTGTCTCAGCTGGCAGGAGCAGGCAGTGGCAGAGAAGTCGGGGTGCCCTGCTTGGATGTGGAGGTGCTGAAGAGCTCTGCAGAGGTGCTGAGCGCAATCCTGGGCAGAGGCAAGCTGCCAAGGGCAGAGCAGGTAAAGCTCCATGAGGCTCAGCTGCTTGAGCCTGCCCTGTGTAGGCCCTGGGGCCTGGTATCCCCCCAGATGACAATGGCACAGAGCCTTGCCCAGGCTGCTGCTGCTGCCCATTGGCAGCCCTGTGACTTGGGTGGGGGCACACAGGGAGTGCTCTCTGTGCAGGCCTCCTGTCTGCGAGCTGCTCTCCCAGGCTGGAAAGGAGGGTGGTGCCAGGGCAGCTCATGGGTGTTGTTTCCTTCAGCCGAGTCCCTCAGAGCAGACATTCACAGTATCACAGTATCACCAACGTTGGAAGAGACCTCAAAGATCATCAGCCTGTTACCACAGACCTCAAGACTAGACCATGGCACCAAGTGCCACGTCCAAACCTGCCTCGAACACCTCCAGGGACGGTGACTCCACCACCTCCCTGGGCAGCCTATTCCAGTGGTGAATGACTCTCTCAGTGAAGAACTTTCTCCTCACCTCCAGCCTAAACTTCCCCTGGCGCAGCTTGAGACTGTGTCCTCTTGTTCTGGTGCTAGTCCTCTGCTCTGAGCCAGCTGTAGGTCCTGGCACTGCTCTGAAGCCTGTGTCCTCTGGTGCTAGTCCTCTGCTCTGAGCCAGCTGTAGGTCCTGGCACTGCTCTGGAGCCTGTCCACCACCCTGGGCAGAGCAAGGGGCTGTGCTGCACCTCAATCAACCTTCTCTGGCAGCTCAGTGTCTTTAAGGAGCTGTGAGGATGGAGGTGACAAGGTTTGCTCTTCTGCTTTAGGTCCTGGATGAGCTGGGCCTGGGTCCCTCAGGGCCTCCCATTCCCCCTACTGCTCTCTACTCTGTGGTTCACTACCCAGCAACGTGAGAGGTGCCTGCAACAGAAGGCCCCTAGCACTTTGTTCTCCTTGTGCCAGAAGAGGAGGGGGAGGCTCATGAAAGAATCATGGATGCCTCCACTGTGCCAGAGGTGAAGGTACCAGAGCAGAGGCCAGGGGGGCTGGAAAAGGGTGCCAGTGGAAGGGCAGTGAAGACGTGATGGGGCCCTTCTGGCTGTCCAGAAGAGACAGAGAGCTCTGTTGGAGCCACAGGGTGGGTCTGTGAGAGGAGAGACAAAGCCTCAGCTGAAAGCCTGCCCTGCACCTCAGACCTTCAGATGGGCAGGAGCTGGCACCATGCACTGCCAGCCCTGTCTGGCCTGAGCCCCAGCAGTGAGGGCAGCAAGGGGAGGGAGAGGATTCTACCCCTGTGCTCTGCTGAGCCCCTCCCTGCAGTGCTGGCTCTCAGGGCAGATCTCACCTGTGTTTCCCTTTGCTCTCTCCCTTTGGGGCGAAGACCTAAGAGGAGCAGGGCAGCCCAGCCAGGGGCCGGCCGAGGAGACCGATAGGCAGGAGCAGCCGGGAGGCTGCGAGGGAGAGGCAGGGGAAGAGCCTCCAGAGGCCAGGCATGGGACCAGGCAGACGTCCCCCTGAGGGAGACCAAAGCCACATGGGCACCGTGGCACCCCCGGAGAGGTCTGTCAGGTGAACTGTGAGGGAGGAGGGATCCCTCTGCTTCTCAGCCAGCTTGCCAAGGAGCTACCTCACGCCAGCTCTGCTGTGGCAAGTCCCCCAGCTCCTCCTGCTCTCCTTTGCTGCCAGCAGTGTCTGAAGGTTCCTCTTTCCTTGCCAGGAGCAGCTGCTACAGATGGGTAGTGCTTGCCCAGGGCCAGGTGGAGCTGCAGATCTCCTTCAGCTCCAAGATGCCAGGCCTGTTTGAACAGAAGCTGCACTTTGAGCTGCTGGGGACAAAGCGCTGCTACCAGCTGCACTGCAGGGGCACCTGCCTGTTCCCCACTGGTGAAGATGGAGAGAGGGGATTGACATGAAATATTTTCACCCTCAAAGGCAGCCAAATTAAAGTTTTTCTGAACTGGAGAGGAATACAGCAAGGTGTATTTAAAGATGTGCAGGAAAACAGGGAAGGCAGGAATCCTGAACACCTAATACAGTCACAGGATAGATGAAAACTCTCCCAGGCCCTTCCCCCCAGCCAAACCAAAGCACAAACCCCAGTGCTCGTTTGCTCCCCCCCTGCATTGTCTCCTGCATTGCAAAAAATCCACTGCAGCCTTGAAGGCCACAGGCAGGTTCCTCCTGCATGGCTTTACCAGATAAGGACTCCTGGAGAGCCAAAGGGACAGCAAAGAGAAAGCTTTGGCTTTGTTGCTCACATGTAAAGTGACAGTAGGGTTATGGCAGTGAGTAACAAAGCTGCCAGTTCCAGGGTCCATCTCCTGGAGAACCAGTGGCATCCTGGCCTGGATCAGGAACAGTGTGGCCAGCAGGACAAGGGAGGTTATTCTGCCCCTGTACTCAGCACTGGTCAGGCCACACCTGGAGTACTGTGTCCAGTTCTGGGCCACTCAATTCAAGAGAGATGTTGAGGTAGTGGAAGGTGTCCAGAGAAGGGCGACAAAGCTGGTGAGGGGCCTGGAGCACAGCCCTGCAAGGAGAGGCTGAGGGAGCTGGGGGTGTTCAGCCTGGAGAAGAGGCTCAGGGCAGACCTCACTGCTGTCACAGCTGCCTGAAGAGAGGTTGTAGCCAGGTGGGGGATAGTCAGAGGAAGTTCCTGACAAAGAGAGTGATTGGCACTGGAAGGGGCTGCCCAGTGAGGTGGTGGAGTCACCATCCTGGAGGTGTTCAAGACAAGACTGGCANAAAAAAGAGAAGCAACTTTTCTTCATTCCCCTACAACTGAAATGATTGAAAAGTTATGGGCAGACCCCTTTTACTGCCCCCTAAAGGGGCAGATTTTTACAGTTTAAAAAAAAGAATATTGGGGTTTTGCCTGGGTTTATTGCAATGAAGGAACAGGTATGTAAGCATTTTCTCACAGTTCTAGATTTTATTGCTCATTGTTAATAATAAAGCAGGGGTTACTTTAAAAAGTCAGAGACAATATAAAGATGTAGTTATTAGAATATTAGGTACACACAGAAACCAGCTTCATACAATTCATTAATTTCAGTTTTCTGTTGTATCCAAGAAAGCATACTTTAGCACACAGCAAATGGAGATTCTGATGTCAACTTCAAACACTGACTTTGTACTGCAGTTTCTAGAACCTCCAGCCTTCAGTGTATCTAACACAGGTATCAGATGCTTGTTTGTCTTGCTACAGTAGCCTGAGTTTACAATCTTGTGAAAGAGTGAGTGGGTGAAAAAGGTGGAATGTTACAGCAGCAGGTCCACTTCAGAAACTGCTTCCCGGGACTTTCTACAGAGCCTGCATGGCACAAGTACCTCTGGCCTCTGGAGCTTTTGACACCAATGCTGACAGGAAAGCAGCATACACGTTAAATTGCACATCTGGAGAGAGGGACTGCTGTGATCCAATTGTGGTTCATAAAAATTTTGGTTTTAAAAAAAAAATGAGACTTGAGTGTATCTTCCTTTACATAATGTGCATTGACAATGCAAACCAGCCTTCTTCTTTTTGCTTGTCCACCTGCAAAAGAAAGAAACCCATTGAACTTCATACCCCACAAATTTCCCACAGACTTACTAGCTGGTGCTGGCTTGTGCAGGACAGCTCCATGTCAGTTCACCAATACATAGCAAATTGTCTGCTGGAGGGAGCCATACCACTTACTTTATACACCTAATTTAACTCATGTCTACCTTAAGTATTCCAGATTTCCCCTCTGGGGATGTAGGCTTCCCTGTCAGGATAGAATCTTGGACCCTAATTTTGGACATCAGGAAAGTGAGTATTAATACTATCTCCTCATGATTGCTTTAAGCATATCAACAGATCTACGACTGCTTTACCAGACTTCACTACTGCCTGGAGCTGCTCATCTTAAAATCATAGAGTCAGTCAGGTTGGAAGGGACCACAGGGATCATCTAGTTCCAATTCCGCTGCCATGGGCAGGGACACCCTACCCTAGATCAGGCTGGCCAGAGCCTCATCCAGACTGGCCTTAAACACCTCCAGGGATGAGGCTTCAACCACCTCCCTGGGCAACCCATTCCAGGCTCTCACCACTCTCATGCTGAAGAACTTCATCCTCACATCCCGTCTGAGTCTCCCCACCTCCAGCTTTGCTCCATTCCCCCTAGTCCTGTCACTCCCTGAGAGCCTGAAAAGTCCCTTCCCAGCTTTTTTGTAGGCCCCCTTCAGATACTGGAAGGCCACAACAAGGTCACCACAGAGCCTCCTCTTCTCCAGCCTTAACAGCCTCAACTCTTTCAGTCTGTCCTCATAGCAGAGATGCTCCAGCCCTCTGAGCATCCTCGTGGCCCTTCTCTGGACATGCTCCAGCATCTCCACATCCCTCTTATCCCAGGGGCTCCAGAACTGGATGCAGCACTCCAGGTGGGGTCTCACCAGAGTAGAGGGGGAGAATCACCTCCCTCAACCTGCTGGCCACACTTCTGCTGCAGGTCTGGTTGGCTTTCTGGGCTACAAGTGCACACTGCTGGCTCATGTTGAGCTTCTCGTCCACCAGCACCCTCAAGTCCCTCTCCTCAGGGCTGCTCTGCAGCCAGTCCCTGCCCAGCCCATATCTGTGCTTGGGATTGCCTCGACTCAGCTGCAGGACCTTGCACTTGGTCTTGCTGAAGCTCATGAGGTTGACTTGTGCCCACCTCTCCAGCCTGTCCAGGTCCCTCTGGATGGCATCTCTGCCCTCCAGCATGTCTGCTGCACCACACAGCTTGGTGTGGTCAGCAAACTTGCTGAGGCTGCACTCAATGCCTCTGTCCATGGCATCGACAAAGTTGTTGGACAAGACTGGTCCTAGGACTGATCCCTGAGGGACTCTACTTGTCACTGACTCCACTGGGACATGGACCCACTGACAGCCACTCTTTGGGTGCAGCCATCAAGCCAGTTCTTTACCCATCCAGTGGTCCACCCATCAAACCCATGTTTCACCAGCTTAGAGACCAGGATGTGGTACGGGACGGTGTTGAAGGCTTTGCTCAGGTCCAGGTAAATGGCATCAGTTCCTGTATCTTGCTGTAGTCTGTTCTTCTCTTTGCATCTCAGGAATCAGAAATCTAGATTGGGGATTTTTCTTTGCCATTGGGATTTATTTATCCTTCAGCAACTGACTTATGTCATGGCTAGGCAAGAGCTCGCTTGCCTCTCCTACCAGTACATCATAATGATTGCCCAAGATTCTCTGGAGCCACCAGTGAAAAGACTGTCAGAAGTTCCCAGTTTTAATGCATGAAGATGCCACAGCAGGAAATGTAGTTACAGGATTATTCATTGTATGTAACAGCTCTGTGGCAGCAAACAACTAAATAGTACTTATGCCTTCCCTTACCAACTGTCCAGAATCCAAGCTGCCAAGAATTCATGACTATTAGCCCCAGAAGATTTAAGGTAGGACGAAACACTCTTGTCCTTATTTGTCTTGATTTTTCCTTATATGACACTGCAATCAAACTTTGTCTCATGATTTTTCAGTCTTACCTTTGGTCTTTGGCTGACAGGAGTTAATTTCATGCTTTCTGATGTGGCACCTGGAGGTGAACAAGGTTTGCTAGAGTCTCCTACAGATCTAAGGATATTCAAAAAGAGATTGAAAAAGTGAAAAATAGAAGTGCCTGCTAGAATCACGTCTCAGATTCTGAGTTAGGAGTACTGATAGACTTCAACAACCCACGTCCCCTGTCTTATGTCACAATGCAAGTATTTTAAATACCAATAATGGAAGTTGTGAAAAAGCTATTGGACCTCTGTTCCATTTCCACAGAATTGAGCATGATGAAGTCAGGAAAGTCCACAAAGCCAAAGAAAAACATGCCATTTTTTCCACTGTATTTACATTCTGCTGCATAGGTAATGAAGATACTGCAGAAATGAAATAGAAAAGGCTTAACTTTTACCTTCTTAGACTGGTTATACTGGCAGGGGAAACACTGTCGTCTTTGGAGCTGTCCATAGCAACTGCCACAGGAACAGACACTTCAATTGTTCTCCTTGCATTTGCTAAGCAATAATCACAGAATGGTCTGGGTTGGAAAGGATCTTTGGAGCTCATCCAGTCCAACCCCCGCTGCAGTCGGCAGGGGCATCCTCAACTAGCTCAGGCTGCCCAGTGCCCCATCAAGCCCCATCTTGAAAGCTCCAGGGATGGGACCCCAAACACCTCCCTGGCCAACCTGTTGCAGTGTTCCACCACCCTCATAGTAAAGAACCTGTTCCCAACATCCAATCTAAATCTGTGCTTCTCTAGTTTGAAGCCATTGCCCCTTGTCCTGTCACCACAGGCCTTTGTAAACAGCTTCTCTCCATCCTCCTTGTAGACCCCCTTCAGGAAGGCTGCTATTAGGTCTCTTCGGAGCCTCTTCTCCAGGCTGAACACCCCCAGCTCCCTCAGCCTGTCTTCATAGCAGAGGTGCTCCAACACCCTGATCATTTTTGTGGCCCTTTGTGCTGGTTTGAGGCTAATTAGAATATTTTAATGGAGAANCTGATGAGAACACAGCAAGAGTGCACAACATTTAGCTTTTTCAATTTTTGAGGGGCATTAGTGGGGAATTAATAATTCTTCACAATTTCACAGAATACACAGCATGAATATAAACCAGCAGACTAAACATCAACTCCATACCCACTCTCTGAAAATAATACTGAAAAATTCTTAGACCAACCATGGACATTGTGCAAAGATACAGAAAGCTTTTTCCATAAAGCTGGGATCTGGCAATTACAGGCTTAGAGTCTTCTGATTTCTCTACTTTGCTCCTTTGAAATTTTACTTATTGTGCCAAATTTCAGTTACAATGCTCTTGCCAGGCCACACCTGGAGCACTGCACGCAGTTTTGGCCCCCACTCTACAAAAAAAAAAACATGGACAGGCTGGAAAAGTTTCTAGGAAAGGGTCACAAGAATAATCAGAGGACTGGAAGCCATATGAGGAAAGGCTGATAGAACTGGGTTTGTCCAGCCTTAAGTAGAGAAGACATGGGGGAGACTTTATTACCATATACCAATACATCGAGGGTGGCTACCAAGAGGATGGAGACTCCTTTTTTATGAGGAGTCACATGGAAAAGTCAATGGGTACAAGTTACTCCTGGAGAGATTCAGATTGGACTCCAGAAGAAAATTTTTCACCATCAGAAGTTAGACATTGGAATAATCTTCCAAGAGACCCCTCCATTGGTCAGTTTTAAGACTCAGCTTGACAGGGTGCTGGGCCATCTCATTTAAACTGTACTATTACCTAGAAAGGTTGGACCAAATGATCCTTGGGGTCCCTTCCAACCTGACATTCTATAAAGTCCTTCCCTTTATATATCAGCTGTAGTTTAGGAAAGGTGAGAGGGTGGGTGTCCTAGACAGGGCATGTGTACATACTCATGTACAGTTCTGCCTATAATTACATAGGCTCCATGGCAACATAAAGCAGGACTCACCATCTGGAAAGTATTTTTGCTTTAGCAGCAGATGGCAGTTAATCTTTGTATCCTGAATCAGCAAGAATACACTGTTTGCTGATTTACCTCCTCAGATGACTGGAAGCCCTGTGTATTTCTTTCTACTGGCACTAGCAAGAACTCAGAAAGGTAGTCTGATGGAAAGCACACCTCAGAAGACCAAGAATTGAAATGTGGTTGATAACTGGATAATCACTCTGCCAGGAGTTTTAGAAGCAAGACATAAATGCTTCAGTGTTTTTATAACAGGTTACCTATCAGAGAGGACTGATTGAAAAGTCCAGTTCTGCCCATCAGTGCCTACATAACAGAACTCTCTTCTGCCGTCAAAGAAAGACCAAAGAACAGATTTACCATGAAGCATGATAGGTGCAGAAGACTAATTACTAAGAAACTAACTTTAGGAGAAGTTTGGCTGGTACATTTTGCAGTCTTCTGAAATAAGGAGTACCTGTACCATACAGGTATTAATAGCACGTGTAGAATCATTTCAGTTGAAAAAAAAAAAAAAAAATCTTTAAGATCAAGTCCAATCACTCCCTAGCTCTACCAAGACTGGTGCTAAACTACGTCCCTCAGCACCACATCTCTGCATCTCTGAAACACCTCCAGGGATGGTGATTCAATCACCTTGCTGGGGAGCCAGTTCCGGTGTTTGAGAACCCCTTCAGTTGGGAAGTTTCTTTTAATAGCCAATCTAGACCTCCCCTTGTGCAACTTTAGGCCATTTCCTCTCATTTCTAACCCTTGTTACTTGTACTGCTGACCACAACTGCTGATAAATCAAACAAGGACAGAGAAGTCTCAAAAGCAGAAAAACATTGTCTTACTGGGGTTTGCTTCTTGTGAAGCTGGGTACTTACCAGTATAATTTAGGGATGGAGACAGAACAGGAGATACCACTGGAGGGATTGTATCATCAGCAGCTAACTTCTGCTGGTCTATAAGCTGCAACAGTTTATCACGTGCTTCCATACTCTGACGGTTCAGCTCTGCTATTCTCTCCTCCAAGCTCTTCGATACCACAAGACGAGTCTACTTAGATAATTACTTCCAATTAAAAACTTACACTTTGCACCTTCTAAGGAGAGCATGCAATATTTTTCAAGAAATCCTATTCATTTAATTTTCAAACCGGAAGTAACCTTAATTACACAGCATCTCCTGTGATTTTAGCCTTTTCCTTGTCCTGTATCTAGGTCCTTCACTACTGACTAAACACAACAGTATTTTAAACTGGTTTTCCTACAAATAGGAAAATCCAGATATTTTCTGTATCATTTAAGGAAAACAAACTAACAAACTCACTCCTAATCATTCAGCAATTAATCCTAAATAAGAAAACAGTCAGAGAGACACAGGGGTCAAGAGTTGTGGGGAACCCAAAGCAGATTTCTAGCAGAAATAGCATAGAATGGTTTGGCTTGGAAAGGACCTTATAAATCATCTAGTTCCACTCCCCCTGCCATGGGCAGGTATATCTCCTACTCTAGACTAGATTGCTCAACATCCCACTCAACCTGTCTTTGAACATTTCCAGGCTTGCAGACTCCACAATATCCTAGAACACATCTTTAAACCAGATTTTCATCCACTTTGAGCTCATTCCATCCTCTTCAGCAAACACTTCCAGAGAAACACTCGAAAAAGTCTGCATCATCTTGCACAACAAAATGACTAAATATGACACAACACAATGGGGAAAAGCATCAACAATCTCAGCCAACATTTACCTGAGGAGAGCTAAAAATCAGCCTTAACTGAACAGTAACTCAGTCACTGTGATGGAACAAAAGCAAAGAACACTAGCAAGGGCAGGGATTAGGCAGTTCTGTGGTGTTCTCTCACTGGGGTGCTGCCAAGTAGTTGCTTAGTTACAAATTAAAGTTTTTCTATGTGAACTGAAGCTTTCAAGTTTTCTCCTTCCCAAAGGCTGTAGAATTTTCACTGCACAGCAGGACTGACATGACAGACCCAACTACTACATACACTATTAATCAAGTATTTGTCAGAGATACACCTGCACTAACTTTAATCTTGAGGGGGTTTGAGTCACAGTAGCAGAAGAGGTATGGTGTGGATTTCAGTATGTATGTTACACGCTTGACAAAAAGCTGTGGGTCAGTGCACTGCTTTCACTGTAAATACTATCCAAGCTAAAAAAGGTAGACTTGATCCTGTTGCAATCACATTTCTTCTGGCAGCATAATTTTACCCTAAAATTCACAAATGTGCTGTACACTTCTCAGCAGTCGTATACATCATAGGCCAAATATGAGAAACTGCTGTTGAGCATCTCAGGGAATGGTAAGAATCACAAGCCTCCAAGCAAATGAATTACAAGGTGCTTGTTTGGCTGCTCCTTTCCTTAAATCAATTGACAACAGAGGAGAAACAGTCTTTGAGCACCAGCAAGCTATGGGAATGCAGATCAGTAAAGAGGGGACACCAGCCTTCCTTTCCTCTTAAATTCTCACCTGTCCTTGTGAAGAGTCTGGACTAGGATTTGTGTTTTGTATTGGGTCTAGCTGATGTAGGCAGTCACTTGTGTCCTCAGAGAAGCCTTTAAATTTGCTCAGATGAGCTTTAATTACAGAGTTCTGCTGTGTAAGCTCATTTATCTGTCTCATCAGATCGCTGGTATGAAATAACTCTTCAGCTATGCTGTTTTTCCTAGTGTCACCTGTGCAGGACAGATTGATTTTCTCGTGGGAACTCTCCAGGTCTTTATCCACGGGAGGAATTGGTTGCCTTTGAGAGGTGACAGTCTTTTCCTCAGTTGTGCTCTGTGTTCTCAAGGAGGAAGATGAGTTCCTTTCCTTGCATGGCTCTCTTTCAGCGTTTTCAGGAGACTGAGAAACGGCTGTAAACATGACAAAAAATAAAACAACAGTCAGGAAAGAGATGTGATCCTCTAAGGACAATTAACAATGACTTTAGTGCATCAGGCTAGGCATAATCAAGCATGAACTTGAATTGTAACATCTCGTTTGGATGGTGCTCTGGCAGGGGGGTCGGAGTAGATGATCTTTTGAAGTCCCTTCCAATCCCTAACATTCTCTGTGTGTGTCACTGATCAAAACACTCTCTGCAAGATCCTGCTGCAAGAACTCATCAGGTTTAGCATTTGCTATTGCAAAGAGTCTTACATTTAAGTGATTGCACTAGAGGCTGAGAGACAAGTCAGAGAGAAGAAAATTGTTTTGAATTTCTCAGCTGACAGATCAAACACTATTCTTTTTAGTCCTCCGTTTTCCAAAACACAGTTGACTTCCATAATAAACTGGAAGTTTGCATTTCACCTCTGGTATTTACACTGGGTTGGTAACAAAACTTTTAGAATACTAAAACAAACTGATGCAAGACTTTTGGCATAGTAATAAACTTGCTCAGCCCCTAAGAAAGGGGAAGCACTTTGGCCAACAAAAATAGTCTGGTGGGGTTTTGTGGTCATCAGTAGTCAGCAAAGAGATAACACAACACACACAATGATCACAGAATCATAGAANAAGAATAACCTCCTTTGCCTTACTGATCAAGTATGTTACAGTGCTACTAGCTGCTACATGTTAAGTCCAGGTTGGATTTCTCCACCTTATGTAGCAAACAGCCAGTTCCTTCCCAAGCTTTAACTTTTCCCTCTTGAGCAGAGCATGACATTAAAAAATGTAGACATAAATCTGTTTTATGAATCCTTTCTCATTAAGAAACATTCAAGAAGTTTAACTCGTTGGGCCATTTAGCATTTCTAGCAGTTCTCACATAGGTGAACTGTAGTGAATGTAGTTTTATATTCTTGTTGCAAATGGCAGACAACATCTGACAGCTCTCAGTGGGACTGAAATCAGATGTTGGTCTTCACAGAACCCTGCTCTGGTTTGTTTCCTCCTGATGCATTGTGTGCCTTTTCACAGCACAGCAGCAGCCTGCCAAAAGGCTGAACCAGATGTAAACTTCCAATTGACAAAACTTAGTAAAAAAAAAAAAAAAAAAAAAAAAAAAGCAAAAGGACTTTTGGGTTATTTTTTCTGACTTGGAAATGAATTCAAAGCAACACAGGTGAAAAGTGGGAAGGGAGCAGGAGGAGGGAAGGCACAAAACCCTACTACTATACCCTGCTTTCTGTGAGCAGCCCTCAAGCTAGCCATAGATGTGATTATCCACTTCGCAACAAGAGAGGGTTACAGGAGCTTAGCATGATCAGCAAGATGCATGTGGTTACAGTGACAGCTGCAGTTTAAACAAGAAATACCTTCCCAAATCACCCTGACAAACCTTTTTCCTCCTGACAACCAGAACTGAGCTACTGGCCAATGAAATTCCTGAAGCCTACAGATACTGACACAAGACCAAGTTATTTTGGTTATCTGGTATCACAGAACTTCACCCAAAACTCCTCCAGCCACTACCTGTGTATTAAAGGAAATCAAATAGCAACCTGCTCCCAAAGCTTTTTAAAAAAAAAAAAAAAAAATCTCTGCTGGCAAGACTGGCTCAAAGCAAGAGTGTGCAACCTGCAGACATTCTGGTTAGTCTGTAGTATGGGCTGCAGGGGCATTGAATTTCCAGTCTTCAGTGGTCCCACTGCTAAAGCTGATGGAGGCTGCATTGCACCATCAGCAGACAGAAATCTGAGATGATGTGCTGAACGTCATAGGCAAAGAGCTACAGCAGAGCATATGAAAGCGACAGTCAAAAGCAGAATGAAATAAAAATGCCAACCCTGACTGCCACTGACAGGACTGCAGACAGTTGATGGAGAATTTGTAGAGGACAGAAAGTCTGAAGAAAATCTAGTGCAGATATAGAAAGAAATGTGCATCTGGATGCAGAAGCAGATTATTCCAGCTACAGGGTCGAGGTACCTAAGTTTTCAGAGTAAGGGTAGTGCAGTGATTGAAACTGTAACACACTACACAGACTCAAGTCTACTACAGCCAAAGAGACCTCACCATTCTGGAGGGGAGACAACTCCTGACTGCTCTTCTGCCGGGGGGGTGACAACAGCACAGCTGGCTGGAAGACATGAGATGGCAAGCTTCTGTTGGCTCCCACACAACCGGAAGCACTTGACCTCTGGAGAAACTGGAAAGGAAGTCCTTCCTGTGGAAATTTCAGCATGCCTTCCTTGTTGCCTGCACCAGCCCGAGGCTCAAAATAGCTCAAATCATGTTCTTCTGAAGACAAGAAAGCAAGCAGAGATAGAATTAAAATTTAGTGCAATAGGGAAAATTTTCAATAACAATTCTTACATTTAGGTAGCTGAAGAGACAGGCCACAGTATGTTTCCTACAGGTTGCTAGCTTCCTTTGGATCCCCAGGTACAAAACCCTTTCACTGGAACATAACATGACCTTTCACTGGCTTTAAGAGCAAGAAAAGCTCTTAAATGTAGCCTCACAATTTCAGAATATTAATAGGAGACCAATTTGCAGCTCATGGATAAGACGTATAGATGTGAATTTTTGGGAGTATTTCGTTGAGCTGCATTTGGCAATATTCTCTAGAGAAAAACAGTACTAAGTGCTTGTCCTAATGAACCTATATTATAAATGCAAAGGCAACAATGGTGGAGTGGAAGAAATTCAAAGCTTTTTTGAGCTCTCTGATGATCTTTCTGTGACTCAATTCAAATCAGACATCTCTTCAGTTAAAAAGTTATTCTTCTGTATTTAACTACAACTAGCTTACATCTGCATTGCCATTTGTTTGAACATACCATGGAGGCACAAAATGAAAAGCATCAAATCAAAGTTGCAGCTAACTATGAAACCCGAAACCACAGTGTTTTTAATATGCTTACATCCACTGCTCCATCAGTGCTATCTTTGAATTCTCTCCTCACAATTTTGATCAGGGTATTTGTTGCCAAAAGAGAAATAAGAGAAAAATTAGGCAGAATACACCTGATCCCAAAATGCAATACACATAAAGCCCCCTTCAAAGGCAAAGAACCAAACAAAAAAACCTGCATAAAATACTCTTGTGGTTCACGTAACTGAGATTCTAAGACTGAATTTAAAACATGCCACCCACAATTCAATGACCCTGGCAAGAAATTAGAAAGATCTTCCCACTCTGCTTCACTGTGCAGAACTGCATTTCCCAAGCTTCCTCCTGTCACTGATACAACCCATGCCACTGCTCCTATCTCAGCCACTCCTTCTCTCTGCAGAGAGAAACCTTATGCATGGTTTCTGTTCTAAAGCTAAGCATCTCAAATGTCTCACAGCCAGTCAGTCATGTTATGGATAGGAGCAATCTTCTGGAGGAGGAAGCTTACGTTTAAGAAGCTTTCTTCTCCAGAAGATGCCTTTTCCAGAGAAGAGAGACCAATGAGGAAAAAAGATTTGGAAATTCTAGTCTTGCAGAGCTATTTCTTAGGAAGGTTTGGGGTATTGAGGGTGTTGGTTTGGTATGGGGTGCTTTTCTGATTGATTGTTTTTTATATTTTGAGGTAGGATTTTTTCTTTGCTTTTACAAAGCCTGGATAAAATCACAAAAAAAAAAAAAAATAATCTGGTATGTTGCTTCTTCCTGAGAACACCACAAAAAACAATCAGGAAGAAAGGTTCTGACTACAAGAACACCCACAAAACCATTTAACTAATGGACACAAACAGTTCCAAGGAACTCCAACATAAGGAGTTACTGTCCTTGAGAGCAAAAATTCCAATTAAGCAACCAATCAGGGAAGGGACTTGGGAGAAATCTCCAAGTTTCACCAAGTACAAGGTGATTCATATTTGGTTAGTCTGCCCATGAATCTATTGACTTAACACAGCATATGTCTATGTTACACATCACTCAACTGGTCATTCATCTCTGGTATGAAGTCACAAACAGGCTCGTGTCTCATTACTTAAGAGGCCTCAGGAACTACTGTTTCTGGACAGCAGCGACCTCCAGTGTCTTACGGAAGGATTAGTCCCAGACTGTCAGGATGCCTCAGGAAGAGACAGGTGTGATCTTGATTGACTTTGGTTTGTGCAGTTCTTTTTAGAACCCTCAGAATAAACCTGACTTTGTAAGCCATCTTAATAAGGGAAAGCTACTCCCCTCTTCCCCCTTCTCCTTTTGTAATTTTAGGATAGCATTATATATCATCTAGAGTTCAAGTCCAGGGGTTAGCTAGGAAGTTTATCTTGGAAGTCCTGATTCAGCCGGATGCCAAGGGGGATGGAATACAAGCTATACCTGTAGCTCAGAGCAGGACCCATATGAATTTCCAGAAGTTAAGATTCATACTCATGCAAGAACAACTTATTTGAGCACACATCTGTTTTGCACTACAAGGGATAAGCTAACCACAACTCCTGTTTCATTCTTCACACATGCATAGAGTCATAGAATCAGTCAGGGGTGGAAGGGACCACAAGGATCATCTAGTTCCAACCCCCCTGCCATGGACAGGGACACCCTACCCTAGATCAGGCTGGCCAGAGCCTCATCCAGATTGGCCTTAAACCCCCCCAGGGATGGGGCCTCAACCCCCTCCCTGGGCAACCCATTCCAGGCTCTCACTACTCTCATGCTGAAGACCTTCCTCCTCACATCCAGTCTGAATCTCCCCACCTCCAGCTTTGCTTCATTCTCCCTAATCCTGTCACTCCCTGAGAGCCTAAAAAGTCCCTTCCCAGCTTTTTTTGTAGGCTCCCTTCAGATACTCTAAGGCCACTATAAGGTCACACACACACACAATGCATGCACGCACACTTTGGCCATTTGCTGGACCTTTGCTCTCAATTCCAAAATTATTTGGACTTTGTTCTCTTCTAGGTTCTACTGAAGGGAGGCCTTTAAATGCTTGTGTGAGGGAGGTCAGCTGTTCATCTGTAACCATCATGTATTGCTGAAGCTTCTCCTAAAAGAGGAAGGAAATAAGAAAGATTGAGCTATTCATATTCTAGCAACATGAATTAGAAAATTACATACCACGAGCAGCTCTGAGAAGAAGTTTGACTTCTTAATAGCACTGTATGAACCTGTAGGACTCCAGTGAGGTGTTCATTATGTGTCTCCATGTATCTCATTTGTCTCCATGTATCTCATTTATTTACTCTCCAGGCTCAAATAAATTATTTGGTTTTAATTTTCCTAACACAGGACCTAACTTCCTCTCCAAGGCTGCTTTCTTGCTTTGTTCCTAAACATAAATGTTGAACAAATCTACCTCCACTGCAAACTCAAAACACAAAAATGTACTCTTTCCAGTAGACATTCACTCTACTCCATTGCTCCAGTCACATTAACCAGTATAGAAGTGTGGAAGAAGGTGCTTAAACTTTTGGATTTTCCTAAGGCTTTGAAGTTAAACATCATAAATTATGATAAAATAAGGAATTTCCAAACATACCTTCCTTAAACTTGCTATTATAATTCTCAGGCTCCTCATTCAATTTTATCATTTTTTTTCTTTATTTTTAAAATATCTTGGCCGTGAGACAATGCATCTCAGCCCATATTTGCAAAACAACTCAGTACTGTAACAGATGATGGGTAAGGAGCAAGAGGGGGTTCAGTACCTGCATAGTAAGGTTTTCTTCCCTCACTAGAAGTATTTCTGCAGTCAGCGCATCAATCAGTTCTCTGTGTTCATTCAACATCTCCTCATGCTGCTGCCTCATCACCTCTCTCTCACGCAGCTGCATTTCACTCTAAAGAGGAAGAAAGTTAAAAAAAAAAATATATACCAAAAAGTTAAAATGTATTACCAAACATTTTAAAAAACACTATAAACCAGTATGTAGAAACATAAACAGGTCCACATGACATCATACTGCAACAGCTCTTCCCACTATTGTTAAACTGACTTCACTTCAATGACAAAAATCCAATTTTCAGGCCTTGACAGTGGTCACAGTTTACTGTTCTTTATTTGTCACTGCAGAACACTGTAGGGAATGCTACACATCCCTGTTATTCTGCCTTTGCAACCTTCCCGGGCTATAACTAGAAGCATTCTCTCTCTGGATGGATACTGGAGTAAACAGGTAACTCCAGGTATTCTGATGCTTGTCAGTATCCTTTGCTACTTGTGCCTACTCTTCAGTTCCCTTAATTCATTAATGAAGAAAATATTTACTTTCTAATACTTTCCCTCAGAGAGGGAAAAACCTCCAGAGATTTTCAGTTTCTAAAAGTTGTTTTGAAAGCTGGTGAAGGGTCTGCAGAACAGGTCTTGTGAGGAGTGGTTGAGGAACTGGGATTGTTTAATCTGGAGAAAACGAGGCTGAGGGGAGATCTTTCCTCTCTCTGCAACTCGCCAAAAGGAAGCTGGAGTGAAGTGAGTGTTGGTCTCTTCTCCCTAGTAACATGTGATAGGATAAGAGGAAACAGCTTCAAGTTTAGTGGAATGCTTGCCAAGCTATATGAATTTCTTAATGTGGAGTGGATGAACATGACTTGGTTCTTAAATGAATTTCTATGTCGTCTGCCAAATACTACAATTACTTTCTTTTCTCCTGTTTGGAAGGTTTTCCTCCAAGACAAGGCTAAAGCTATGAAGTAGATACAACAGCTCATCCAAATGCTCTAAGGTCCATAGCAAAGGGGGCTGGAACTAGATGACCTTTAAGGTCCCTTCCCTTGCAGACAATTCTGCAAGCAACAATCAGCTCCTGGAGGGATGGAATGATAACACACCTATTAAATTCGAAACAACTTCAGGACCTGGACAGGCTGGAACGATGGACTGAGGGCAACGGTATGAGGTTCAACAAGGCCAAGTGCTGAGTCCTGCACTTGGGTCACAACAAGCCCCACGAATGCTCCGTGCTAGGGCAGAGTGGCTGGAAAGCTGCCCAGTGGAGAAAGACCTAAAGACCTGGGGGTACTGCTGGACAGCTGGTTGAGCATGAGCCGGCACGCACCCACATGGTCAAAAAAAGGCCAGCGGTATCCTGGCCTGTGTCAGGAATAGTGTGACCAGCAGGCCCAGGGAAGGGATTATCCCTCTGTATTCAGCGCTGGTGAGGTCACACCGAAGTACCCGGTAGTTGTAGCCCCTGCTACAAGAAAGACAGTGAGGTGCTGGAACAGGTCCAGAGAATGGCAAAAAAGCTGGTCAGAACAGGTCTTGTGAGGAGTGGCTGAGTGACCTGGGGTTGTTTAGCCTAGAGAAAAGGAGGCTGAGTGGAGACCTTCCCACTCTCTACAACTACCTGTAAGGAGTCTGGATTGAGGCGCGTGTTGGTCTCTATTCCCTAGTAAAAAGTGATACGATGAGAGGAAATGGCCTCAAGTTGCATCCAGGGAGGTTTAGGTTGGACCTTAAAAGAAACTTCTCAACTGAAAGGGTTTTTGAACCCTGGTACAGGCTCCCCAAGGAGCTGTTTGGATTCCCATCCCTCGAGATGTCTGAAAGATGAAGAGATGTGATGCTGATGGACATAGTTTAGCACCAGCCTTGACAGAGTTAGATAATAGTTAGACTCAATCTTAGAGGTCTATGATTCTATGATTCCAACCAAGATGATTTCATGATTCTACCACACAAGTGTTCAGTAAAAATGGGGAACACACGTCAGCACATGTCTTTCAAAATAAGTAGTAACCTTAGACACTGAGACTCCTTGGCCTTCTGAGTAGGAGGAGAACTCTTAAGATACATTGAATGTTATATTAATAAACAGAAACTAGCAACTAAGAAAGAAAAAAAATGACAAAGAACATCTGGAGTTTTTGAAGGAAGCCTGAGGGTCAGGAATAAGTCCTTTCTTTAGATTGTCTTTGTGTTCTGCAGAGAGTAGTAACTGCTATTATAATATTAATTTGATTCCATTAAATTGATGTTTTTCTAATCAATGGAAAAATAGAATATTCTTCCCTGCAACTGCAAAAAACCAAAATTTAATAAAACTTAAACAACATCACAGCAGGTTAACAGAGCATTCTTAACCTCTTTTAAAACATAAGATCTCATCATCCAAAGCCCATTTTCTGATGGTAGAAGCTTTACATTCTTGGAGTGATTATCATTTGCTTCCAAGACAAGTATATACTTCTATACAGATTAAACAGAAGTTAATACAAAGAATTAATTGTTATATCACAGAATGTTAGGGGTTGGAAGGGACCCTGAAAGGTCATCTAGTCCAAACCCCTGACAGCAGGATCACCTAGAGTAGGTCACACAGGAATTCATCCAGGTGGGTTTCAATCTATCCAGAGAAGGAGACTCCACAACCTCTGTGGGCAGCCTGCTCCAGTGCTCTGTCACCCTCACAGTGAAAAAGATTTTCCTTATGGTCATGCAGAACCTTCTATGCTCCAGCTTGCATCTGTTGCCCTTTGTCCTATTACTGGCCATCACTGAAAAGCCTGGCTCCATTCTCCTAGCACACCCTAACACACAGCAAATGATTTATAAGTATTTTTATAAACATTTTTATAAAATATTTATAGACTTTAACATTAACCCCTCAGTCTCCTCTTATCCAAGCTAGAGAGACCCAGCTCCCTCAGCCTTTCCTTCTAAGGGAGATATTGCATTCCCTTAAGCATCTTTGTGGCTCTGCCCTGTACTCTTTCAAGCAGTTCCTTGCCCCTTTTTAAACTGAGAGGCCCAGAACTGGACACTATATTTCAGATGTGGCCTCACCAGGGCAGAGTTGAGGGGGGAGGAGAACCTTTCTCACCTACTAACTACACCCCTTCTAATACATCCCAGGATGTCATTGGCCTTCTTGGCCACAAGGGCTCATGGTCATACTCATGTCCATCAGGACCCCCAGATCCCTTTCCACTATGCTGTTCTCCAGTGGGTCAGTCCCCAAC
>WBNM01007852.1:0-47327 GCA_013399055.1 Ramphastos sulfuratus
CTGACTCTATGATTCTATGACTCGTTTTTTAGTCCTACTTTCTCTGCTTGTCTGAAAATATCCAAGTACATGAAAAAAGGTAATTCTTACTGGATGCAGTTTAGTCCTGAGAATGCAAAAGTGTCTACTTTAGTGCCTTTAGCAGTAGAATTTATAAGCAGGTAGTTCTGTCCTTATTAAGCATTGCTATTCTCAAAGAAGGTTAAAAGGTGCTTCTTCCTTCACCACCAGAAGAGTTATTTCTCACTTGCACATCCATCCCTAGGTTCCTTCTTGTTAGCCACTGAAACCAAACCTGAAAGTGTTTTTCTGTGCTTTGGCAACTCAGAGAGGGTAATTCCCACCCTCTGGAAGTCTTCTGGCTGAATCATTGGACTGTGCTGAGCCATAACCTGCCTTTGGCTCACTTCTGATGACTGCAAAGGCAGATGTGGCCTTCTTAATCTTCCACGATACCATTTCTCCAGTTAAAAGCTGCATTTGCTCCGTGAGTTAATGTCTTTACTGGTGGGTTGGCCATCTGCCATTTGTTCTCCTCTTTCATCTCTTCACAGAAACACATGCCCAGGGAAGGGATCTAGGAAAGAAATTACCAGCAGAGTCACTAGCAGGATCATTGCTTTGATATGAAAGAGAAGGCTTTACTACAGAATAAAGCAGAAACTGAGACTGTTCTGAGAGGAGAGATCAGGACATTTTGCCTTTCTGAAATGAAGTAAAATCATACGGGTGGCATGCAGGGGGTAAGCTGAACTTGTGTCATCACTCCACATTCATAATTTGATTTGATGATCAAAATCTGTTCACTCATCATGCATTGACAATGGTAGTAAAAATATTTCTAAAGACTGAATTCTCTATACAGTCAAATCTAAGCTATACCAAAGCAGATGGTAAGGAAAACCGGGCTGAAAAATTCTGCCACTAGCGATTGTACACAAATAAAGTAAACAAAACCCCTTTGTGACAAAGTCTCAAGCACAGGCCCCACTTGTGAAGCTGGCAAGACAACTCTTCTTCATTCTGTAGCTAAGCACTGTAGTTATGAATTTACAGTGACTCAGAAAACATCCAGTTTCTTAAAGAGTGACTCACTGAGTGCAGCTGCAGGTTACACTCACAATACTATGAGAAGGAGGGGGAAGGCTCCTAGCCTGTTTCTAAAGGAAGGTGTTACTTGGCATTGACTTTCCAGGGGAGCTGGATGAAA
Organism: Ramphastos sulfuratus; assembly: GCA_013399055.1. Lineage (NCBI taxonomy): Eukaryota > Metazoa > Chordata > Aves > Piciformes > Ramphastidae > Ramphastos > Ramphastos sulfuratus. The sequence goes on from WBNM01007852.1 coordinate 1,211, forward strand.
ATCTTCAAAGATTTTGCTACCAGTCACATACTGCTCACCAGGAGAAAATCCTTCCTTTGCCTTCCAATGCAAAAGTACATGAGACTCCCTTTGTAAGGAGAAAGCTAATGTCACTGGTATTAGCTTGCAGTTATGTGCATGTCTCACCACATAAGCAGGCTCCTTCTTTAAAGTATACTATTACAAAAGGAAAGCTTCCTGCTGAAAAAAACTCTTCTTACCTTTCTTACCACCTGGGCAAAGTTACTGCTGTCTCTGTCAGGAAGCCCTATCAGAGGTCGGGTGAGAGATGTCAAGGAGGAGCCATGGCCCACAATGAGGATGACACCTAATGCACCAGAAAAAGCAAAGAGAAACAGTAAGAGAGATGCAGCATTGTCAGTTTACCCATCAGCAGAGGGGTATGAGGCTCTTTGGGGGCTGTTCATCTTTACAGACCTCTTTGATAATGCATCAGGGTGTATTGTACTGGTCAGGAAAAGTCTGTATGTGTTGTAATCATGCCAGCTAGTGAGAGAAAGCATTTGCTAGGAATTGAGAATTTTTTTTTTTTTCAGAAAAGTATATTATCTTATACTGAGCTATGTTCTGATGTAGAAAGACAAAGTGAAGAGTATACTCATACAGTTTAGTCCTCCACTGTCTTCTGTTTAATTTTGCTTTTTCATTTCTATCCCTTAACTTGCATGCATTTTAATTTAGTGTAGCCTGAGACAAGAAGGGGAGACCTCATCACAGTCTACAGCTTCCTGAAAAGACGTTGTGGAGAGGCTGCTGCTGGTGTTTTCTGAACAGGTAGTGATAGAACAAGAGGGAATGGCCTCAAACTGTGACTGGGGAGGTTTAGACTGGATATTAGGAAAAAAAAAATTCCCAGCAAGAGTGGTCAGGCATTGGAATGTGCTTCCCAGGAAGGTGGTGGAGTCACCAACCCTGGATGTGTTTAAAAGTCATTTGGATGTGGTGCTTGGGGATATGTTTTAAGGTGAACCTTGCAGAGTAGGGATATCAGTTGGACTTGATGATCCTGGGGGTCTTTTCCAATCTGGATGTCTCTGTGATTCTGTGGTTCTGTGAATGAGTCTGTTGTAAGCCCTATGCAGTACCAACAACTCATGTTAGATGTATTTCTGTTGGCAAATCTGTGCCAGTTCCTGTTACTGAAAGTGTCTGACAGAATGTGCAATGATTTGAAACCTTTACCTTTGCTGGAGCAGGCAGTGATGATTTGTTTTATAACCGCAGAGCTTCTGCTTACATATTCTTCATAACTTTCTGATGGCATCAGAGAAGAGAGTGAGAAATAACCCCTGACAATAAAATCACAAATGTTAACCTAAATTAATACTGGGACACTGTTAGTACTATTGAATGACTACACAAGAGAAAAGGCTCCTGGTTAAAAGGGTGTAGGTTTATCTGCTTACTTGGTTGACACACTGCCTAAGCCTAAGAAAAGCTTTGGCTTTGAGCAATTCTGTTGACAATGACACTGCCCAGATATGTACTGCAGACTTCCAGAGGCATGCAACTCTAGCAGTCCTGGCTGAGTTCAAATCAAGGCGAGACAGTGATGATGTGCATACTTTCAAGATCTGGTGCCTCGTTGTTAGCCTTTTTAATAAGGTGATCCAAAATCAACAATAAATGAGGCATATCCACATTAGCTAGATAATTGGATAGCAAAGACTGTCACTCTTAGAGCTGAAACAGAATAGTGTTTCCAGAGACATTATTCACAATGTCACAATCACTAAGTATCTTAGTACTTCTTCTTCTGAGACCAGGCTTTCTTTTTTTTTTTTTTTTCTTTTAATATACCAGGGCTTTTCAGGCACTGAAAAATAAAAATTGAGAGCTAGACCTTCAAAGAGCTGTGAATCAGGGCAGCCCCACAGTACCACTACAGCTTAGGTCGATGGATGCTGTACACCCTGCACAGACCTATCCCGGCTGGGAGGAGCCTGCAGGGTCCTGATGTATGCTGGCTGATAGTGTCAAACGTAGGTGGCTAAGAACATCAACTTCTCAATGATGGGTGGCCCTGACAACCTTCCTAGAGCTGTGAAACAGGCAAAACAGGCATCAGGAACACAGCCAACAAACTCCTGTCTTTGATAACTACCTATTTAGCTGATGCTTGAATCAGGGTTTCTTGGCAGAAGAGTAAAACGTCCCCAAAGTAATTTTCTATTTTTCATGTAATCCTTTTAATCTGTCTTCTCTGGGAGTGGGAACCATTCACTGCTACATCTGGCAAACAGTTTGTAGCATGTTGTGATACAATAGTGTGTGTACATTTTTTTCTACAAACAACTACTTCCTTCCCCCTAATTTGATTGTCTCCTTATTCGGTGAATAGACGGGAGTGAGATTAGGTTAATATATTGTATTAAGGTATGGTATCACGGTGTACTTACATAGGCAAGACCTTAGTACATTATGTCAGCACAAGGGCAGAAGCAGAAAACAGGTGGCAAAACCATGTGAAAGGTTCCTGCTGGACTGTTAATCAGAGCTAATATTAATCCTGGCTAAATCAAACAAGTCTAGATTTGACTACTCAAAACTAGACTGCTAAATTCAGCAGAGTTGCATTTCGTTTTTTTTAATGGGCTGTCCTGTTGGCACTTCAGCCCCTTTGATATTAACCCTCCTGTTAACCAACTATCCTGCAGCAGAACTGAGCATCCCCAGCACTAGCTCAGGTGGTTTCCAGGCTAAATAGCAAAAGGAGTGCTTAGCGTAGGCTAAGATCTTGGTGGAAGTGCTACAAGGAAAGTGAGATAAGGACCAACAAATGAAAATCCAAAGGGGAGAAGTGAACAGAGGTCCAAAAAGCACAGCCTATGAAGGAGAATGGGAATAATTCAGCTCAGAGGGAAAACTGATAAAGGACATGATAACAGTTTGTGAAATATTTATGTGAAGAGGCAAGGAAGGGTCTGTCCTCCATGCAAAGGATGAAGAGGAAAGAAATAAGCAGCTTATACCACAACTGGCAGTCTTTGACAGTAGGAACAGCAAAGGCAGAGTTTACCTTGCCTTGGGATAGGGACAGTCTACAACCTTGTGCTTTTGTGAGACAGTTAAAAAGGAGAGCAGAGTTAATCTCATCCAACTTTAGCTGCCTACAACTTAATAGTCTGGCTAGGCTAGTGGAGAAAAGCCCCTTCAGAGGGCAATTCATGCTATCTTAAGTGTTTGCCATAGGCCATCTAAGATGGAAGATCACTAGTGGTTTTGGGATCCCTCTTCTTTCCACCACCAAGGAAGTTGCTAGCTAACCATCACAGCCTAGGCACTCAGTTATTAGATGTATGCAGCTGGCTGCTGTGAGTCTCAGCACACAATGCATGGGCAGCAAAAGTTTTGACACCATTCAAACTGCCTTTTAGTGACACTGGAAATAGGAGAGTTTGGGTCACGTCTGCTGCTGCCAAGGAACAATCAGGGACTTAACTTATTTTAAGGTTATCATTTGCAGTGGGTGAATATAGCAAAACCAGCCTGTAGGACCTGAGGATTTCGAACCCTGCAGGTGATAGGAAGAAATTGGCATCATATGTGCAAGTTTACAGCTCAGCCACCCTATTTTTTGCCTGAGCTTCCCCTCTGAACTTCTCATTTGCATTTTCTTTTGAGACAAGTGATTTTATAGTGGAAAAACTTGGGAAAACAGTCTGTTGGTGGTAAAACACACCAGGAAAAAAACTGTGATCCAAGAAAATGAAGGAATGTATTCCTTCATACAATTTCACATGAAGACACTCACTTGTCTGTAAGAAATGCATTAAGATGTGAGAAGTTTCCTTTCCCTCTTTCCTCTATGTGTGGAAAGTCACAGAAACACTTTTATTAGCTGATTTCCTGGGCCTGGCTGTGCACTGCAAGCACAGAGCAGCCTGGCTTGTGAGCAAGATGAGGAGCTAGCTTGAATTGGAGGTTTATCATTTCCTGCCCTGCTGTGGTTTGCAAGCTCTTAGAAAAGGCACTACTCCACCCACTCCTCCTTGTCCCCCAGGTCATGAGGGCCACAAAAAGTCCTTGCTGAGCACAGTATTGATCACTGAGCAACACAAAACTACATGACACCCTTCCTGACCTAATTTGGTATAAACATAAGTTATAGTGAAACACTGTTATCCTACCTGCCCCCAAACCCAGAAGGACAGTTATCTCATGTTGGGCTTGCCCCTTTCTCTATCCACTGTGGCTCTGCCCTGGGGTGTACAGGGGCCCATCACTTTCCATTCCTATTGCACCTGTTACTTCAGCAACAAGAACCAGTGACATTTCAAGTGTGGAGCTGTACATCCTACCATATCCTAGCCTGGGCTCACCCTCTGCAGCAGGGCAGACCTCTTGCTGCTGCCCTGCAGACTCTCAGCAACGAACCTTTGCTAAAGTTACATTTGTCCATTTCTGAAAAGCAGCATGTTATTTACCCAACACATTATCCTTGCCCAGAGGGGTTTCAAAACCTGCTTGCATGTGTTCCTATGTGGCCTGCCCTAGGTGTTCCTGGTTTGGCAGGGGAGTTTGACTCAGTGGTCTCTAGAAGTCCCTTCCAATCCCTAACATTCTATGATTCTGTGATTCACATTTCTAAAGTGTGTTCCACCTAAACCAAAGGTAAAGGCAAAATTCCTTATATCTGACTCTAATGCATCTAATACAATTATGCTTGTGCATACCAAACTATGGGCCTGAGCCAGCAGATCTGAAGGTGACACCAAAACAGGGCTGGTCCCATATACAAGTACTGGATGTTTGTGCATGTACAGGTGCATCTGTGTGCTATGTTCCCAAGTGGGCAAGTGTGACTGTGTCAGAGCAGCAAACAAAGTTGACTCTTGGCACAAGACAGATGACAGCATATAATACTTTGGGAACAGATCATTTAGGCTTGAATTTGATCAGAATTGCCCAATTTTTGCAGTGTTTATAATGGTTTATGGCAAATAAAAAGATGAAGACATACTGCAAGGAAAAAAAAAACCCAAATCAACAGTTTAAACAATTAGATATGGAGCAATTACCTGTAACTTGTGTCTATCTTGTAAGAGGCATCTGCCAGTTCTGTCACAGTCATGAAGCTAGGAATTACTTTGCTTGCTTCCCACTTGGTCCACTCAAACAAACCTGGTTCCACCCTAATTTTGACTTTGTGATCTAATTGAAGCCCTGCAAGAACAAGAAATATTTATTAAGAAGTGTACATTCCACGTGATGTAGTCGTGCTGTACTTTCTACCTTGTTCTCTATAATGTTTTCATTAATGAAGAACTGTTCATTGTCAAACAAAAGAGCATCATGTTGATTTGATGAAGCCAACATATTCTTGTCTGACTAATGTTAAGGCACTGCAAGTTTTTACATTATTATTATTTCTGCAGCTCTCTTGCGATGATCTGCAAGGTACAGGAGAGAACAGAAGACTTCAGTAATGTTGCAATCTTAATGAGCTTCAGACAGGAAGTGTTTTAACCATTTGCTCCCTCCCTGGAGGTGTTCAAGGCCAGGTTGGTTGAGGCCGTGAGTGACCTGTGCTAGTGGGAGGTGTCCCTGCCTATGGCAGGGGGTTGGAACTAGATGATCCTTGAGGTCCCTTCCAACCTTACCATTCTATGATTTTAGATGATTTTTATGTAGAGTTTTGCTCAGTGGTCTTTTGGTGCAGGTTTATTACTGACTGTCTTACCAGCTCTACAAAACCACTTTGTCTTCCCTGCTTAAATATAGCAACAAAAAATCCACAAAGTCATACAGCTTCTTAGTTACTCATCTCAGAGACTTCACGGAAGTTTGATCACGATATTTTCACCACAGTGAAAAGACCTGACCTGTTTTTCTGCCTTACCCTGCAGTACATGCTGAGCTGTCTGTATGCAGCGGAGTGCAGGTGATGAGTAGATGTAGTTGACTGTCACCTCCTGGTCCAGCAGTGCTTCCCCTGGATGGGAACAGTAAAGTGAGTTGCTCTTATACGAATTGCAGTAGATGAGAAAATACCACAAAATACTTTCTCCAAAGACCAGCTTGAAGGTTTTCAGTTTCCTTGAGGAGGAGTAGCTACATCACAACCTCTTTCTATTATTTTTTTCACACAGTTGGCTGACCAAGTGCACTAGAAAGTTCAGTGCACTAGAAAGTGGCATCAGCAAGTTTAAAATGAGTGTCAAAAAGATGATTACAGAAGATTCCAAATCTGCAAACAGCAGTGAGGCATTTGGCTGTCTCCACATATCTGAATCACCCGAGACAAGCATTTGCACCAGACTTGCATTGCCTCAGTCAGGCACACTTGCTCAGGGAGTAAAAAGCACTTCATTTGGTGAGTGAAATGAATCAGACTAACCCATGTCATCCATCAGGTACCTGTGATGAGGTAGCCACACTCTGCTGACCACGAAGCTCCTTCTTTTGGCCAGATTCTTTGTTCCTCACTACTCGTTTACTAACAATCGTGTAAGACATTAGTCCCTTGCAGAAAAGCAGTGGGGCACAGGTAATGTTGCAGCTTCTTTCTTTTAACTTTCTTTGGCAGAGACTGTCAGAATGGGACTCAAAGATGAGCAATCAGTCCTGCTCTCTATTTCACCATTTAACAAGATATTGCAGTCGTTGCCCACAGAGAAGTGTTTACCACAATGAGTGCTGCTAGGAAAGCTTTTTCCTACTGCAAAACCAGTATGAGTTTTTGCAGATGATTAAAGCCTGTTTCTCAAATCCTTATGTTTGCAGCAGGATATTATCTAGCTTACCTATAAGCCTTGACTGGAAAACACCACAGCAAGATAAAGGAGGATCATATTCAAAATGTTCTATGCTGTCTTTCCGCTTCGGCAGGGTAGGAGGGAAATTCAGATCTGCTCTGTAGTATTTTCCTGAAACAAACTGGGACATTTTGGCACAGCAGAAGGCAGGCAGCAGCTAAACACACAGATGGCAGTTCATTATAATGATGTCATTTCTTCTGAATGGTTAGATGGCTGCTTCTAAAAACTCAGACCAGAGCGATGTTTCTGTTAGCAAATGAAACAATCAAGGCCTGTTCTCTGCCCACAAGGGCAAGTGGTGAAGTAGGACATCTGCTCAGAATCTAGTCTTTCTTGCCTCCACCTCAGTTGTGTTGTCTGTCCACTGGGGAACAGCTATAGTCTGTGTTCTCCCCAGACCTTGCCAGGAAACCATATGGCTTAGGGAGAGATACCATCAGCCAAGACCACACCAAGGAGACAGCCAATAACTAAGCAATTTGGAGGATCATGGGGCAGTGCCTGAACTTAGATGGCTGCACTGAACTCAGTAGTGTTTTAGTACTACATAGTCAGTATCTTACTGATTAAAATAACATGGTAACTGCTGTTGCCTTAAGGAGTTCACATTTTAAGGCCAGGACACTGGCTTAGGATATCATCTGTCCTAACAAAGAGTGCCTCTTCTGCAAGGTCTGAAGGACTGATTTGGGGGAGGAGAGAGAAGACAGGAAATCATGAGATGTTCAGCTTTGTGGGGTTCAAAGGAAAAAAAAAATCCACTCATTGATGTTCTTCTGCCATTGCCAAAGTGACAAAACCCCCCACATTTCCACTGAAGAAAATGGAAACTGGTTGATTGTGCAGCCAGAAGGTACCACTCTCATTATCTAGTGTGAATTTTACACAGTTAATATAGGATATCTCCAGCATAATAAAGGAGACTTTTGGCCTAAAGCTCTCCCTTTTGAACTCCCACCTTCTTGTTCTCCACTTTCATCCTGACACATATTTCCCTGTTCTGGGTCAATTTTCTTCCCCTCAAAACATAGTGTTTTTTTGTTTGGTTGGTTTCGGGTTTTTTGAGAGAGAGAGGGCCAAGAAATTCAGCTATTAATTTAGGTCAGTGCAGTCATCTCTTTTCCACCATACTCCACTATTGGTCTGCTTCCCTAGGTTTGATTTGTGATGCACTGTGACTCTGGGTAACAGATCATGGTTTTGACTCAGGAGCAAAAAGGCAGAAATATCTGATGACCGCTACTTTGTGTAAGAAGCACTAGAGATCTTACAGTTTGTACATTTATCAGAGACACGCACATCTGGCAGCATCACAAGAGCTTTGCTGGTTGTGCAGAGTTTGTCCAACATAAACACAAAGTGCTTCAGGATGCTTTGAACCGATTATGTGCATGTCAAAGCAGTGCTGTATCAGATTTGCAGTTACACACTCTTTTGTGCCAATGTTTGCATTTACATAGAATCATAGAATCGTAGAATCATAGAATGGTAAGGTTGGAAGGGACCTCNTTTGCATATAAAGACTGAATCTCTTATACATTACTGCGTTTGATTGACTGTGGTTCTGATTTGCTAACATCCTCCCATTCTCTTACTCACCATCTGCAGTTAAGCACTGTTGAAGCCAAGATTTGCCGAAGACCTGATCGACTCTTTCCCCATGGCGCATCACCAGCACACCTCTTAGCAGGGTCTTCTGAGACAGCTGTGTAAAAAGGTGGTTTTGTTACAATATTACATATAACATGCATGAAAAATGTCTGGCTTCCTAGATACTGCCTGATGGAGGAAAGAACAGACCTGTTCTGGGAGGTTTATAACAAGCACAGGGTTGGAGAGAAAGAAGCTGCCATAGAATCATAGAATGGTAAGGTTGGAAGGGACCTCAAGGATCATCTAGTTCCAAGCCCCTGCCATAGGCAGGGACACCTCCCACTAGCACAGCTTACTCAAGGCCTCGTCCAACCTGGCCTTGAACACCTCCAGGGAGGGAGCAGCCACAACCTCCCTGGGCAACCTGTTCCAGTGCCTTACCACCCTCACTGGAAAGAACTTCCTCCTAACATCCAGTCTAAATCTCCCCTCTGCCACTTCAAACCCATTGCCCCTTGTCCTGTCATTGCAAGACCTTGTCAATAGTCCCTCCCCAGCNTCCAGCCTGTCCAGGTCCCTTTGCATGAATCCCTGCCCTCTAGCAAGTCGACTGTGCCACACAGCTTGGTGTCATCTGCAAACTTGCTGAGATTGCACTCAATTCCTCTGTCCATGTCACTGACAAAGATGTTAAACAGCACTGGTCCCAGCACTGACTCCTGAGGGACACCACTTGGCACTGGTTTCCAGGTGGACGTTGTGCCATTGATCACCACCATAATAGAAGACTTTCTTCATGACAATCTTAAGCCTAACTGGCATCTACTGAAGGCAAATGAAAGAGATCAATTACCTAAATGGGCTACAGATTAGGGTTTAACTCTATGTTTATATTAGTGAAAGCTAGTACTGATAACAGATCTTTTAATTCTAGTGTGGGAAGGAATTATAGTTTTAATAGATATAATATGGCTGATGTAAACAAAAGTATGAAACTAAGTAAGATTTAAGTGCTAATGCTCTTTTCTACACTAGGACAGACACCAAGCATGTCCTTTTTTTCTTAATGAAAATACTACTTACATGTTTTCATAACTGTGTGGCCAAGTCAAGTGAACACAGATCTTCTCTGAGGTCACCTTTTTGCTCAGACAGGATGGAATTATAAATAAGTTCTGAGTGGTCTGAGGTTAGTATACAACACATGGTAAATACAGATGAGAAGATAAGAAGGAACAGGCCAAAGGCTTTAACATTTTTTTCAGCAGTAATTCATTGCAACATTGCTGCTGTAGCACTGGGGTTAGCAATGGGTACCTTCAGCAGCAGAGATGAGAATACTTTACAAGTGGTATGAGATTAATATTCATTTATTCTGCTAAAGAATATTGCATTTCTGCCACGAAAGACACATCAACCACCACAGTTTAAAGCGAAGGTTTTTTAGTGTTGCTTTTCTGCTCGGGAAGAACCCAGAGGCTGAGGAAACTCTGACTGTAGACTCCCATGTCTGTAAAATGTTTTCCTCAGGCCAGGAAGTGGCTGTGGCACAGATCTGAGCTAGATAAGAGAGGCCAAGAGCAATCAAGAGCCAGTGGAAAGATATGTGACTCATGCTGAAAATTCTCTCTTACAGCCATATGCACAGCATCCTGAGGGGGCCCAAGGATGAAAGTTTCCTGAAGGTGCCCTCGAATTCCTCTGATGTTAACACGAATGAATCCCGGATTATTCCTGAGGATAGTGGGAAGAGAGGCTGTGGAGCCAGCAAGCCCAAAGGGGTTTCTGCATCATTTCAGTGTGCTGAAAGGACTGTCTTAGCATCCCTGACAGTCAGACCCAACAAGGCAATGCAGGTACAAATGTGTTGTAGGCAACAAACACAGAGTCCTTACTTGATTTTCTCTTCCTACCAGAATAAGAGTGGGAAACCTGAGAAAAAAATTATATATGTTGATTTTGAAACTGGGACAAAAATGTAATCTCATCAGTCCTGCTAATCTTTCCAGATAGCTGTTCTCTTGTTGCAGTTCTGTGCAGTTATTTGTATTAGCCGTATATCTAAAAATATAAAACAAAACATTTAAACATGCTAGGACCTGAGACCATCTAAATCATCAAGGTGACATCCATAGATTCTGGACATAAAAGTAGCAATGAACAATGAGCCTAATTCTGCTCTTGTTACTGTAATATGAACCCATATGAAAGTTACAGGAAATGGGTCTGCCTGAGACCACTCATCAGACTTGTCAGCATACTTGCCCTGGGGGTTGTAATAGACAAACAACTCAATATGAGCCAGCAGTGTGCCCAGGTGGCAAAGAAAGCCAACGGCATCCTGGCTTGTATTAGAAATGCTGTGTTCAGCAGCTATAGGGAGAGGATTGTCCCCTTGTACTCGGCTCTGGTGAGGCCACACCTCGAGTACTGTGTTCAATTTTGAGCACCTCATTACAAGAAGGATGTGGAGGTGCTGGAGCAAGTGCAGAGGGCAATGAAGCTGGTGAAGAGCCTGGAGAATAAAACTTATGAAGAGCAACTGAGGGAGCTGAGGCTGTTTAGTTTGAAGAGGAGACTGAGCAGAGACCTCATTGCTGTCTACAGCTGCCTGAAAGGATGTTGTGGAGAGGCTGCTGCTGGTCTCTTCTCACAGGTAAATAGTGACAGAACAAGAGGGAATGGCCTCAAGCTGTGACAGGGTTGCTTTAGACTGGACATTAGGAAATATTTTTCCCAGCAGGAGTGGTCAGGCATTGGAATGGGCTGCCCAGGGAGGTGGTGGAGTCACAAACCCTGGATGTGTTTAAAAGTCATTTGGATGTGGTGCTTGGGGATATGGTATAGGGTGAAGTTTGTAGAGTAGGGATAACAGTCGGACTTGGTGATTCTGAGGGTCTTTTCCAACTGGAATGTTTCTGTGATTCTGTTGTTCAGTGAGGCTATGCACAGAAGAACCATCTGCTGTGCTGTTGTGTCAGAAACAAAAAGAGTTTTATGAAAGGAGGCAAGAAGTAATATACACCTTATAGGTATATACACCTTGTATCACAAAATATTTCTGAGATATACCATACTGTATGAACATGTGAGTGTGTGTATTACAATATAACATGAAAATCTGAGGAAGAAAAAGGAAGGTACTATTACATTTATTAAATGCTTTTAACTAATGGTATACTGTGGCAGTTTTAGAGTTAACACTCTAGTTTAACCCAAAATTTTAAATAAAGAAATGTATTGGATGCAGAAGAACAATGATAAAATTAATCTATATAATTTCATTGTTATGCTGGACTAGTATATAATCTGCTGTATAAACTATTTTCCTTCTTCTTTACTATTCTGCCTCCTGCTTTGACTGCTCCTTAACTCCTCTACACTGGCTGCTTTCTGCACTAACCTTGGCTGAGTAAATAACAGCTGCAGCCTTCTCACTTCTCTCACTGGGGCAGAGGAGTAGAAGGTGGCTGTTAGCCTGTTCTGGGTTTTGTCTAGGGGGATTGAGGAAGAATTCAGGGGGATCCCTGTGAAGGTCCTTGTGTTATTCCTACATTGTAAATACTTGTAAATGTTTGTAAATATATTTATTTACAATATATGTATATTTTATTTACAAACATTCTATTACATGTTTGTAAATTTTAACTTGCTGTAAATCATAGAATCATAGAATCATAGAATGGTAAGGTTGGAAGGGATCTCAAGGATCATCTAGTTCCAACCCCCTGCCATAGGCAGGGACACCTCCCACCAGTACAGGTCACTCAAGGCCTCGTCCAACCTGGCCTTGCCTTGAACACCTCCAGGAAGGGAGCAGCCACAACCTCCCTGGGCAACCTGTTCCAGTGCCTCACCACCCTCACTGGAAAGAACTTCCTCCTAACATCCAGTCTAAATCTCCCCTCTGCCAGTTTAAACCCATTGCCCCTTGTCCTGTCATTGCAAGATCTTATAAATAGTCCCTCCCCAGCCTTCCTGTAGGCCCCCTTCAGATACTGGAAGGCTACTCTAAGGTCTCCTCGAAGCCTTCTCTTCTCCAGGCTGAAGAGCCCAAATTCTTGTAGCCTCCTTTGCTTCTAAGCCATCTGAGCTACTCTGGTAATTTTATTGGGGGGTAATTTCAACCCACCTCATTTCAACTGCACAAGCACATGGCAAAGATAAGAAATGGAAAAAACCAGTTACCTGCAGAGGGAGTATGTTGATTAGGCTTCTTGACATAGTAGAACTAGGGACTTCTCCATTCAGTTTTTCATTAGGCTCATTTTTGGTTTGGGTTAAGAATCGTGGAGTTGTTGCAAGAACATATTCCCTGTAAGAAAAGCAGAAGCAATGCACACACAGACATGTGGGTGCACCCATGAATAGAAGTCATGATATTGTATACAGACAGGTGCAAGTCAGGATTCATCTTTCAGCATTTTTTGCATATTTGCTATCCACTTCATTGCTTGGTGTTGGACATTTAAATGTTGGGCATTTAAAATATGTCCAGTAAAATGAGGTTAAAATATTAGGAAGTGATAGCATGTGTTGTGTTGGGTGTAACCTTGCTAGTGTGTGACCTTTGAGCAGGAAATACTACCTGGTTGCCTCCTCTCTGTCTCTGAAGACTCAGGAAGATGTGCACTACAACTCCCTACAAAGAAAAATCAGCTTTAATCTACAAGCAGCATCAGCTGCTCTGCCAGCTGCAGGGCAAAGTGCAGGAAACCAGACAGATGCCTGCTCAAGGTGGAGGAGTAACCTTTGCGTGGTTTCATTTCAAGTTAATGTTTCAAACTCTTGGAATGAGAAAAAAGCAGAAAGAAGAAAGCAATGAGCCAGGCTGAAGACTCAGCCTGCTTGGCAGTATGAGGTCTTTTAAAATTCATTAGTATGGTCAGGTTGTTCAGGAGTAAACAGAGGTCATCCCTTGAGCAGCTGAACTAATGAACCCTGGGTATTTGTGGGTGTGTGTCCTAACCTTCTTTCAGACATCTCAGCTTCCCACCCAGACTCCCAGGGCCCTCCTCTCCTCTGCCCATATCACCTCCAGCTCTTGCCTGGCAATGCTGCCATGGCTTCCCAGCAGAAAAAAACAGCTGAAATAAAGCAACACCCATGAAGCCTCAGCTCACCTGTGCTTCACCCATGTGTCTGACTCACTGGCCCTCTCAGTGTAGTTTTCTGGAAGAAAACCCCTGCAGCCAGTCCGATGCGAGGTCCCAATCACCCAGCCTTCGCACACATCAGACTGCTGCGATGGGTCAACGTAGATGAAGTCCCCAGTATTGATCATGAGTTCATCAATGTTCTGGGGCTTGTACTGGAAGAGGGCCCTCAGCGTCTGGGGGGAACATGCAGCAGGGTCAGGCTGCTGCCCAGAGCCCACTGTTGCACGTGCCACAGCAGTTCAGGGGATGCTTGCTCAACCCTCTGCTGGACACAGTGGCTGATACTATTTTTCATGCTGTGGCATGTTCTTTAATGGCACTTTGGCAGAGAAAAATAAGACATTACCACATTTGCAGTATGTGTTAAAATAGGCATTTGGGTTTCACAAAAATACCTCTTTCCTGTAACTAGTACAGACTTACTTGAAAGCAAACATAACAGGGGTGTTAGCAGCTACTTTTCTGATTACTTGCAGCTCTCTGGAATCCAACCACAGCAAAGATCTGACTGAAAAATACTGATCATATCATAATTTAAATTTGGAAGTAAGAACTGGAAAGATGCTGACTCATTTTAACTAGCAGTCTTGTAAGCAGAAAATTATCAGTGAGAACTGTGTCTTGCTCACTGATACTTAATTGGTGCAGCTTTTATCAAGGCTGGAATAGCCAACAAAACTGATTTTGATGATTGGAATTTTACTACAAAGCTGTGATCTGAGAGATCCTAGCAAATATTCAAGCATCACCATTTCCTGTATCTTATTTTCTCATGCCATGGTAAGATTAGCTTTTTTTCTGGTGAAGTTTGGAATTAGAACTTGCTGACATGTAGGTCAAGCAGCCTTCCATAAAGTTGTCTTCTTCTGATACATGAGTACACACCTTCAATGCAAAGACGTACTAGAAATAACCATGCTGTTTTAAAACACTGTACTGTGCATGCATGGATTTTATCCATAAGAAAAAAAAATAGAAAAAGAAAGAAAAAAAGGAAAGATGGCTGTATCAAAGAATCTGAACACAGGCATAAGAGGTGAAATAAATCTGATAACAGTACCTGGTAATGCACAAAACGCATGTCCCGTGAGTAGAGAGCAGCTACCCACTGGCAGGTCTCCCTCGGGTTAATGCATTTGGCCAATTGTTCCAAAGTTTTCTGATGATGAGGATAAAACTTATGAGCTAAGGTAAGGTGGAGCTGCTTTAGGCAGGGCTTCACATGACAATCTATGAATGAAACAATCACAGCACAACATAGAAGTGAAGGTCATTGAAAGATCCGTTTCTTGTTTTATCCTACATGCTTTGCATGATGCAGGAAATGTCACAGTAATTAGTAGTAGAGTAGGTCATAGTTTTGCTGAATAATGGTTTTTGCAGAATGTCATGGTTTTAATCATGCCAAAATAATTCACAAATCTGGACGAAATTTGCTTCCTGGCTTCAGCTGGGAGAGAAAAATGAACAGGGTTTGGATTCTTCTCCTAGTATGGGAGGTACTGAATTTCTCAGATAAATCTATACTGGGACTGTGTCCCTTCCTTCTCCACTGGTGATGCAGTCTCCCTTAGATGTCATTGGAGTGGAAATTAGGATTTATTTCTCAGAGATGCAGTCAGGCTATCAGCCTGGGCCATGGCACTATGAGGATGGAAGTCTGGGAATAGGGTATGTTATATTCCTTCTCATCTTAGATATTCCAATTGATGGCCTATTGTGTTGCACAGGTAACCATTTCAGCTTCCAGACAGAAGCGCTGTGTCTTCAAAGTCTAAAACAGGCTCCTCTGCCCTCATTGTTTCCAAATCTGTAGAAGGAAAGGGTGCTTGCTAACAGTAAAGCATCACCTAAGCTTCTCAGAAGACACAGGAGATGTTTTCAGTACCATGCCTAAGCATTTGTGCTACAGCCCACCTATTTTCTCTCTGATGTTAGTCCTACCTGCCAGGGCCGAAGCCTCTGATGAAAATGCCACAGCGAACTCTTTGAGGATATTTGCATGGCTGTCACCAACAAAGAAGCCAAGGTAGCTGGTGGATGAATGTAGGGACAGAGAAATAAATGATGGGAAGCATTGTGAGAAGTTGTCACTGACTCGCTTTAAGGTGTCATACAATATTTCTACTTTCTGGTCTTCACACTGAAAGAAAAGAGAGGAGAAGCAGGCTTCATTCACCAGTTCAGTCACCATATTGTCACCTGTGTTAATACAGTAGTACCAGAAAACAATGGGGGCATTAGACTTCTGATAAAGACAATATACCCTACAAATTTGTTGTAAATTCCTGGTATTAAAATCAGTAATATTGGGCAGTTCAATCAGCACAATATCCTGGTGCTGTAACAGGAGACGGAGCCTTCTACCAGCAGGTGTATCTAGCCTAGGTATGAAAAAGCCAAAAGATTTTACCATCTAGCCTGTCTAAAGTGAACCAGGGATCATGATTTCACTCTTCAGTTCTAAGTAAGAGTTTGTGTTATTGTTGTCATACAGTCCTGAACTGAATAAATTTCAAGATCTCAGAATCTGAGCAACATACCTAGCAAAATTCATAAGGTATTTTTGTCATTATGATCCTTAATGCTCTAATCACAGCAGATTAAAGGACTGTGCAAAGCCATGCTTCCACTAAAAAAAAAAAAAAAAGTTAATTAAAAAAGGTAATAAATCAGTTTAAGAAGCAAAAGGACAAAGATGGAATTTGTGCTGCCCAGCCATTTCTGTGCTGTTTTTCTCTCCACCACAAGGCAATTTGCTCCATTTAGCCTTTGCGCTGGGTCAGGCTGCTAAAGGAGAAAATCAGAAAAGAAGCAAGCAGCTCCCTCTGCTTACACTGTCTATCTCTGAGGCTACAGGGAAGAGGGATGCACCAAGAGGGCACTGGGCAGAACAGGTGGTGTGGGTGCACTGGGGAACAGGGCTGTGGTGACATACTGCACCAGGGCAAGGGCCATGCAGTAGGCACCTCTGAGGCTGACATGTCTGGGAGCTGCAAAAGACATGGGGAGTCAAGATACAGGAGAGGGTCAGGTCGTCATTGCTGTTCTGGGCAGGAAGGATTGATATCTTAGATCTATGCAGCAATGGGCATGTTCTCTCTAGCAGCACATGGGGAGCAATGCCTTCTGCTGCCAGCTCCATATGCAACCTTGTCTGGACAGGGTTACTCTAGATTTATGCTAAACATGTGTTACCCTGCTACCCTGAAGCATCCTACTGGCCACAGCACCCAAGTTTTAGGTATGCTGAGGTCTAAGGTGGGTAGTTTAAGTAAGAGGTGGGAAGAAAGCGCTCAGTGCCAACACAGGGGCTGAACACTAAATATTAAGCAAGCACATCTAGACCTGAGCCATGTCACCAGGGAGAAGTTCTGGTACAAGACAGTGGCAGGTAGCCTAGTTTCACCAGCAGTTAATATTTGACTTTTGTGCATTGTGGTGGTTTGGCCATGGCTGGGGGCCAGATCCCCACCAAAGCTGGTGTATTGCTGTCCTTCTTAGATGGACAGGAGAGAGGGAAAATACAACTAGAAGCCTGTGTGTCAAGATAGAAGAAATTTAATGGGGCAAAAGTGAAAGCAAAGGCTGAGCATGGAAACAAGAGCTGACAAAGATATTATTCTGTACTTCCCATAAGCAGATGATATGGAGGTGTTCAAGACCAGGTTGGATGAGGTGTTGAGTGACCTGTTCTAGTGGGAGATGTCCCTGCCAATGGTGGGGGGTTGGAACTAGATGATCTTTGAGGTCCCTTCCAACCTAAACCATTCTATGATTTATATCTGGCCTCCTCCCAGAAAGCAGGGCCTCAATACTCTTAGTGGTTGCTCCGGAGAACAAATGCCATCAACAAATGCCTCCCATACCTCCTTCTTTCACTGAGTTCTTATATCTGAGCTGACATCATATGCATGGAATACACCTTCGGTCAGTTCAGGTCAAGTAGTCCAGCCATGTCCCCTCTCAAGTTCTTTTCCACCTCTTAGCCTACTGTTGAGGGGGTGGAATGCTGGAAGAGCAGAGCCTTGGTGCTGTATGAGCACTGCTCAGCAGTAGTCAAAACACTGATCTGTTATCAACACTCAGATACGAGTAGCCAAACCACTGATGTGTTATCAGCGCACAGCTACAGCACTGCAAAACATGGCACTACAAAGAATACTGTCAGGGGAGCTAACTCCATGTCTGCCAAACGTAGTACACAACTCTTCATGCCTTACCGTGAAGAAATCGCAGAGAGTGATGTGTGGAAAAATCTCATGGGCTCTGTTTTTCCCACACTGGCGCTTGCTCTCCTTCCAAAACTCTTGCAGGTGGTTATGGAAAGGGCCAGTGGGACACAGGTAAAGAGCATACTCCTGAGGAATTGGGTCATCCAAAGAAGGATCATTGCAGTGGGAGTGCAACCTGAAATCAAGAGCATATATAGAGTGTAAGTGTGTGCACCACTTACTCTGGTTTCCTGTGGTAGAAGGCATCTGTAGTAGAGACCAGAAAAAGGAAATACAAGGTTGTTACTTTCTTACAAATGAAAAACTAAAATAAAGGCTCCTTACTAATTTTGTCTCTGAAGTACTAGCTAATGGGGAAACTTTTGGGGTTTTTTCCTGCCCCCCTCTCCCCTTTTTTAATTTTTTTTTTTTGAGTGTACTTCAAATTTTATTATATCCCTTCTCTCAGAGTCTGCAATGGAAAGACAACAAAGAAATCTATTTTTTAGGGATTTTCAAGAAATTTCCCCCCACCTTTTTCATGGTTGGAAACAGAGGACTGGAGGAGGAAAAATAAACAATGGGTAGAAAAAGTTGAAGAAAGACAAATGAAAACTAATTACAGGTTTAAAGAAGTACTCAAAAATAATTATCCTTTTTATCAAGCCCTAATAAAAGCAAACCAGACAAATTGGAAAACGTGCAAGCAGAGATCAGAAATTCCTGTGTTATGTAATTATATCCTTCACCTTGTTCTTCACATGCTGCAAGTTTGGCTTTGCAGCTGCTGGGTTGGGAGAGATTGCAAGTCGGTTTGGAGAGCATGGTAGCATCCCTAATAAAAAGTATTTTGGGAGAACATGGCATTCTCAAATGTCTCCTCTAGCTTTAAAAATAAAACAAAACAAAACAAAAATAAAAAGCAGAAAAAAGAAATCAAGTCAAGCAGAAAAAAGAAGGTACAAGAACAACAACAAAAAAGATTAGGAAAGTGAAAGGAAAGACTGAATTTAATTTGAAAGTGGACTGAAGCAAAAAAATCAATTATCAGCACATTAATAACATATGAATACTCTGTGGGGGAGTCCTGGTACAGAGTTAAAAACTTTCTAGTGATAAGTATTAACAAGTTATTTTGACTCTAATGGTGCTCTCTTCAGACCATTTTCCTTTCAGCTTTTTTAATAAATGAGCTGTTCTCAAGAGCAGCAAGCAGCCTGTTTCCCATTTAACCTCACATTGCTGCTGCACATGTTTGTACCTGCAACCATGGGTCTACAGATATTTTCTGTTTCCTTCCTCCCTTCTTTCAGGACAGAGTCCAGGCTCCCCCCTTGGACATTGTGCCCATTGCCCATGGGTGCACCTAAGGAAGTTTACTTCATGGGTGCCTCCGAGTGCTTTCCCAGATGTGCCCTACTGCATGCCTGCAATCCTGACTTGCAGCCAGTGAGCTCCTTGCAGAAGCAGTGGGCAGACCTTGGTGGCCATGGCTGTAAATAAGCAGGAGGCTTGAAATAGAGAACCATCTGTCCAGAGCAGCTGCTCCCATGAGTTGGCTAACATCGCTGTGGTAAAAGCAGCTGCTTCTGCCCGAGACTGCCCTTTCCTCCTCATTTTTTTTCTCACATAGACTATCTGCAAATAACTGCTTTCCAGGATAAGTACAAATACAGTTATTTCTTTGTCTATGTGAACTGAAATAAAAACAAAGCAAAAAAATCCCCAAACTCAGGTGCAGAGTTTGACAGAATCAGCACATGAATGAGGATTTTTAGCAAGTTTAGTGTGAAAGCACTTGTCAGAAATCATAGGTACTTACCATTTTGTAGCATCTTCTATTGTCTTCTGTCCAGTAGCAGCCAAGGCTTTTTGCCTAGAGAAAAAAAAAATTCATTAATCAGAACAACAGAAAGAAAACTCCTATAAGTAAAGACTGGACGTGCTGTGGTCACCATGTCTATCTTCCAGCACAAACAAGACCTTTAACAGCTAGGTTATTCCTATAAAACATTAAGGTCTTGAAGACTTGCAGATTTTTTTTTCACACCACAAGTCTTTAATTCCTTGGAACTGGTAATCCATCTTCCCCACAGAATTATCTCCTTTGTATTCTGGAGATACTGCCTTAGCACTCTTACTGACACTATGGATTTCCTTAGGGCTGGGTAAACCATCCATAAATGCATTGTAAGAACAGGGTTTGCTAGAATAATGTTCTGGGTTCGAGATGACAGGCATAACCCCATACATATAAACAAATGAAAACATATTTATACTGGGCTTTAACAGTCTAGATTGAGGATCTCCAACAAGCCAGCAGAGAGCCAGACCTAAGTCATCAATCGGTTCAATCCAAAATGAGGGCAAATATCCCACATGTCTTGCTGCTTATCCAACTATCATTCCCTGGGATTCGATTTTATTCATGCTTCCTTTTTTCCCTAGAGTTTACAAAATGTCAACTAAGTGCTTGACATGAGCAGGTCTTTGTGACTTAAATGTTAGGTGACAAGCAAAGGGTTACAGTCCTATAAACCACCTACAAGCTTCTCAGAAAAGACATGAAAGAAGTAGAGACAGTGGGCACAGAGGAAAATGTGCTACATTATTTGATACATCTTTTCTCTTAAGGCCACTCTCACTGGCCACTGGATCCTGAGAGCACTGATAGATTTAGTCTCCTCACGTTTCTATCCTACATCCATTCTTGTGACACTTGAGCATGCACCAGCAGTTCAGTGAGAGGATTAAGCAGCAGAGGACTCTGATCTATCCTTAGTACTTCTTCCTAGCCTTCTGTCTTCTCTCTGGTGCAAGAATTACATATAAATAAAACCACATTAAGTGTTTTTATGTGTATGTGGAATCCATGCCTGATTCTTTAGTGGAGTTCAACATGGACAGTAGCTAATGTGAATTTTTTCACTTTAACTTCTACCTTTCTTCTCCATAAAGTAAATCAACTACCATGGTCAAATCAAAGCAGAACCATGAGCTAGCTGGTCTAAAACTAATCTGTGTCCTCTGTGACTGAATACTTCACATTTTCTTCACATGCCTCTGCTGGCTCCCCCTTCTCCATCACATCAATAGAGAGCAACTTGTGTTTTTGTCGGTCTCCCCACGCAACCCTTCCTGTCATATCCTACTGAAATGTCACTGCCTGCCTCGCTTGGCCAGTGATGCCAGATGTTGTCAACCACTTGTACACCTCAAAATGAGTGTTTTGCCTCTTCATGCCATGCTGCTACTCCCACCCAGAGAGAAGCTCTGTGCAAACAGTCCTGCAAATGGAGTTTAACTTCACCTTTCCTTCTTAATCTTAAGGCCTGCAAAATCGCAAACATAATTAAGACAAATGAGACCTGAGACCATGAACTGTCATGCTGCTGAGTACTATCTCCTTGCTCTCCTGTACTCCTCTGTATGCCTGTCTCATCACATATGATGGTGTTCAAGGCACGTTTGGACGTGGCACTTGGTGCCATAGTCTAGTCTTGAGGTGGCACTTGGTGCCATGGTCTAGTCTTGAGGTCTGTGGTAGTGGGTTGGACTTGATGATCTTTGAGGTCTCTTCCAACCTTGCTATACTGTGATACTGTGATACTGTGATGATGTCTGTAGGATGCTTTCCAGCAGGCTTTGTAGTGCTCTCAGCATCAGGAGAGCATTAGACTGTGACTAGACATGTTATACTTCCATGATGAGCAGTGAGGACTGAAATATAATGCACAGAGTAAATTCCCTACATAAGAGTTTCTCTCAGAGAGTAGGAATAAGCCATCCAAAGTCTGTACTAAAGATAGTGTCTTTACAATGTGAATAAACCAGCTCTTCCCTGGAGCAGAAACTGCTGATGGTTCAGTTCTGTGTAACCACCAGGGGAGGGCCATTTTGTTGATACGATGTTGGGCTTGATCCTCACATATTTGTATTTTGTTCTTTGGGGAAATGTTGCTTTGGCAGGCTGGTTCTACGTTATGAAGGATTTTGTGGTATTTCCACCTGGCCTCATTTTTCTCAGGTCAGGACATCTCAACAACTTTTCAGTACTTGTTATTATGGTTCAATCTAGGAGCTACAGAAACAGCTAAAAGGCCTTTTTAAAATGCAATCAAAATAGCAAAGGTCTTGAAGTCAATACAAACAAACAAACAATGAAGTGGTTTGACATTTTGTAATTTTATGTTTATTTGCATAGTACTTCAGCCACTGCTGCTTGATTTTGACCTGGGAAGCACAAAGGCATCTCCGTAACAGTAGAAAGTGTTTCAGAATGGATTTGAAGACTATTATATACAGGACAAAACTCCTCAAAAATTAGTCATTACTTTGAAGTGGTAAAACTTAAAGTATTGATAGAAAAATGACGAGCCAAGCTTTCATTTGCACAGCTAAAATTCCACTGTACATAAGTGGGAATGAGGGATCCACAGTTTCCTTGTAAGTTGTGTCTATCATAATATGGCTTGTGTGAAGCTGATGAGCTAAACACAGCTGTCCCTAAAAGCACAGCACAGCACTTAGGAATGGTGGCTTTTCAATTTGCTTAATTTTCAGCCACAAGGGAGAGATATTGCTTTCCTCTCTAATATATTTTTCCAAAGAGTTCTTTGACCCTTAAAGTTTTTTTTGGGTTTTTTGTTGTTGTGGGTTTTTTGGTTTGGTTTGGTTTTGTTTTGTTTTTTTTTTAATTATTAACAATTTAAACTGAAGCACCCATAACTGCCTTTCAGAAATTCAAAAATCCTCCTCAAAACTCTCCTGTCCAACCAGAGTGATGTTCTGGGGAGAAGAGACTACTGGGTTTGATTTGTATTCACTTGATGAGCTGCAAGTAATCTCTTATCCATTGGAGTTGCCAAGAACAATGCCTCACTCTTTACTACAAAATTTTCTGGGTAGGACATGCTTTGGAGAACAAAGTCCTAATTCAAGTCAGGAAGAAAAATTGTCAGATTTATGTGGCATCTTGTTAAGGAAAGCATACTCTTAAAACATTTTCCAGTGACAAAATCCTGCAGGAAATCTTTGCCAGGCCTGAAAAAAAACTTTGCATAGAAGTTATATCCACAGTTAACTCCATTACAATACAAAGATAAGCAGACAAAATGAAAGAGGATATATCTCAAAAGCAAACTCCATACATCCACATCTTAGCTCATTGTGAAGGCTGTCAATCTGAGGGTGTGGAAGGCTGTGTGTCTTCAGATATGCACAGTACTTAGAAAAAAATTGTACAGTGCTGGTTGGTTTTGCAGTATGAGCAAGGCAGAGCTCTCTACAAGAAATTCAAAGCAAGCCACATCTGACCTCTGTGTAGGAAGCAGGTAAAATGCAAGCTTACAGTTGTCAGGATCTTATGAGAAATGACTCTTCTATCTGAAATAGCTCTTAGTGCTGCCAAGGTAGCCAAACACATTACTCACGCAGTATGAGCTGGGAATCCTTTGGCGAGGAGAGACTCGAGGAGTACAGAGGGGCTTTTGCTCCTGCGCTTGTTGGACACCTTCGCGTACAGCTGTGTCTCAGACACCGCCATCACCTCCGCGTTTCCCCTGACTGTGCGCTGAGGGCTGGCAGATACTGGGAGGTAGGAGGAGGGTGAGAGGGAGGGAGTAAAAAAACGAGAGCAAGAGAGAAGGAGGCAGCTAAAATAAAAGAGCCCTCAAACCTTCTGTGATCTTTTGTGACAAAAGCTGACATCCTGTTTTCGTAGCATCTTCATCTCTGAATTTTTGTTTTAGTGTGGCAAACAACCCCCCAAAAGTACCTGCAGGCTTGTCCCATCCACTCCAGCAGAAAAGGCTTGTAGTCTAAAGGTAAACACCACAGTCAGGGTGGATTTCCTGCAGAATCTGAGGTGGGCTCTTTCAGCCTTTCATTTTAAGTTGTCTTATGAAATCCGCTTTGCTGCTGCAGCTTAGGGGAGGTGAGCAGGGATGTCCTGCAGCATGTAAGAAATTAGTCTGCAGGCCAAGTTCTTTCCTTTTGGTTTCAATTTTCATGTCCTCTCGTCCTTATATTGTCAAATCAGACACTGGTTAATAATGTGAGAACTTCTGTCCATGTGTACCACAATGAGGTCTGGGTCTCCAAACCCTTCCCAGATGTTAGAACAGCTTCCTGCTGCTTCCCCCCAGGGAAAGCATCTTGGTGTTACAAGCCTGGCTTCAGTATGAATCCACTAACTGTTGTGTTTCTGAACTTGCTCTTCCTGTCTATGTGTGACTGTGCAGGAATTCTTGCTTTTATGGAAAACAAAACAAAACAAAACAAAAAAGGAATGTGCTTATTAGCATTTCCTGTGTGAGGCTGGTGGGGGGTTTGGAAGGCATGTCACATGAGGAGAGGCTGAGGGAACTGGAGTTATTTAGTCTGGAGGATGCTAAGGGGAGATCTTATTGCTCTCTCCAACTACCTGAAAGGAGGCTGGAGTGGTTGGTCTCTTCTCTCAAGTATCTAATGTGGCTTTTGCTTCTCATTCCTCTTTCCTCTAAGCCATTCTTTATTATCAACCTTTCTTCTCAAAATAAAAAAGAAAAAAAAAGCCAATTTTTACAGAACTGTTTCAGTTGGAAAAGACCTCTAAGATCATGGAGTCCAACATTCAACTTAAGATCACCACGGCTACTAAACCATGTCCCAAATGCCATGTCCACATGTTTCTTGAACACTTGTAGGGAAGGTGTCTCCACCACCTCCCTGGGTGAGGTGTACTACTCTTGAGCATTTCATGAAGCTGAGCATACATTTTCACTCTCTAAATCCCAGAGTACGAAGGGGTTGATAAAACATGAGATATTGCTCACAAAGTACCCCAAAATACCATGCAATATTTAATCAAAAAAACATGGGTTGTTTTCCAAAGTACCTCTGTAAGTGTGCTCTTTGCTGGAGGCACACAGCAAAGGCTAAACCAAATACAGGAAGAGCAAGGTGAGCCTATGAGCCTTGTGTGCTGAAGAGATGAAGCACTAGAGGCTTCTGTCATCTGCCACCCACAGCTCTGGGCAGGCTTCTCATCTGCACAAGTTTTGAGCCTTTGCTGAGTAGTTACAGAAAGGTTTGCAAATACTAGAGTATTGCCTGAGGCTCTCAGGCTAATTAAAAAGCATGATGAATTTTTATCTTCCTCTTTCCATGACCATGCCATCCAGGGCTACCTGATATCCCTCATCAGGTTGAATTACACAGGCTGCTGCCGTAATGCTGCAGGCAGCAGATGACTGAAGCGGCAGCCGCAGGCGGCTTGGTGGAAACATTTCCAGAGCAGACTGGCTTAGCAGCCGAGCAATTTCCTTTTGGTTTCTTTTGATAATGAAGAAAGAAAACAGTTTTGCTTTTAACTATGACTTCTCAGGAAGAGGTGAGTGAAATTTTGGGAGCATGTGATATCCTCTGAATAAATGACACGTTGATGTTTAGCTCGCGGGTGGTGCACTCCACAATGCTGTTTTGTTTCCTGATGGACAACTTCTGCACCAGTTAGAAAGCTATTTATTTAAATATATAAAAAATTGCACATGGACAGCTGTTCCCTTCTCTGCCTTACAGCTAGCAGATACCATCAAAATTTGATTTCTGTTCATTGAAATGTATATGAAATGTTATGTTAGGAACCTTAATGTAAGGTTTTAAAAGGGGAAAAGGTATTCCAAGTGACTTAAAGATATAGTCACAGACAAAACACACATTCTTTGCCTAAAATGTGCCATTGTAAGTCACGTTTTCTGGAACTGACTCTGCAAACATGCAGCTTTTACATCTTACCAGCTCCACTGTCTTTAGCAAACCTGGACTTGTTTTGCATCACTGCAACAATCTCATTCCTTTTGCCAGTGATGGTGTGCAGAACCAGAGTCAGAAATCAGCATTTCAGATCTATTTAACCTGAATTCTAGGGTAGTATATTTTAAACAGTTTTTCACTGTGTAGAAAATGATTAAAGGTTTTCCAGAACAAAATTCACTTGGCTCTGACTGAGGATCCCGTGAGGTGCTGTGCAGGTGACATACAGCTTTTAGTCTTCTTTCTCTTGTTTTTTATGACAATTAAAGAGCAGGGGATGAATTCATAACTTCAGTGTGAGTTTTTATAAGTAGCTACAGTGCTTAGACAAGTTTGGACAAAGATTAACTTCTTTAGTTTGCTGGTAAATTAATTCTAAGTGCTCTTCTCATGAACTTTAAGTACATAATGTAATGTGTCCAGCTTTGGAGTCCTCATTAGCAGGAAAGACATAGACCAGATCCATGGAACAGGCCCAAGAGAAGTCCATGGAGATTATCAGAGGGATGGAACACCTCTCCTACAAAGAAAAGAAGAGAGTGTTGGGGTTCTTCAGCCTGGAGAGTGCTCAGGCGAGATCTTATTGTGCCTTTTCGGTACTTAAAGTGTGCTTATAAGAGATGTGGGGACAGACATTTTAGCAGAGCATGTTGCAACAAGAGGGGAGATGCAGACTAGATATAAGGAAAAAAATATTACAATGAGCATGGTGAAAAACTAGAACCAGGTTGAGTAGAGAGGTGGTAGATGCCCCATATCTGGAAACATTTAAGGTCACACTGGAGAGGGCTCTAAGCAACTTGATGTAGTTGATGTCCCTGCTCACTGCAGAGTGGGGTTAGACTAGATGACCTTTAAAGGTCTCTTCTAACCTGAAGTATTTTATGATTCCATGGCAACATTTTATGAAGTGATTATCTTTTTTTTGTTGTGTTTTGTTTTTTTTCCTCCTGATGATTCAGGTACAAGAGACAAATCCCACTACTGGAAGTCTTGAGATCATCTCTATTACAGAAGTTGAACCACCAGTACCAGAAGTTCAATTTTCCTTCAAAAGGTTTTTCTTCATACCACAAGTAAAAGTAGACCCCAGTGCAGATGGATCTGGTAGGGATACTGCACAGCTTTCTGGCCTTTGTATTTTAAATCTCTAATGTAGGTCTTTAGCCTTGAAAAACTACAATTGCCCACTCAGTCAGAGAAAACCATCACTTGGAGCAGAAAAACAACCTCATTCCTTCAGTCATGAATTTTGCCAGCATATTAAAGGGTGATGACATTTTGTGTCAGCTTGTGATGCTTGTTCTTGCATACACAAGCATTTTTCACAGCCAGATTATTCACACACTTCAGCCACATAGCAAATATTTGCCCACACTTTTCAAACACATTTTTGAAGGGCTTATTTGAAATTTTACCACCTTGGAAACTGGTCCATTTGAAAAATTGAGTGCAGCCTTGGAAGAACAGCATGCATGTTTGCTGCTTCCCAGGGGTTGCAGGGCAAAAATAACCACTAACTTCAACAGAAGCAGGCTGAGTATCAAGAATGAAGATAAAGCAAATAAATTTTCTAGTCAATTAGATGCTACAGCTGTCTAAGATTTTCAGCATACCAGATGCCAACTCCATTGCCAAAACCAGTTACCCAGCTACTGCTGAGAGAGTTTGTGTAGGCTGGGATTTACTTGTGTGTTTATAAGCACTGGGACACATGGATGAAACACTCCTCATCCGTGGCTGATTGTAAGTACCTGTCAACTTCAAATTCAAAGCTTGAAAAATGAAGAGCTTCACAAACTGAAATTGAAGACAAGGTTCTGCTTGCTTCTGTGTGTACCCAGGACCAAGATGTGTGTGTTCTGTTTTCCCATAGTTTGCCCTTTGTATATACATAGAGCATACATTGGAAACGAGCGAACTGTTCATTATTGTCAGTGGAATCTGTTGGTGTCTTTCAGACTGAAACCACCACTAAGTTGTGGTCAGCTGCGGAGGTGATTGGTGACCAGAACTGATCCAGCTCATGAAATGTATTCAGTAGTTACTACTGATGTGTATTTTAACTCTAGATGCATCCTTTTTCCTTGAAACTTCAAAACTCAGCCATGACCCACTTCAATTATTTCCTCATCATTATGGAGTAACTTTAAATGGATCACCTTTCCCCACATCTTTCAAGACCAGTTTGAGGATCCTGGGTTTTTACAAATGTAGCTTTCTATAATTTTGAGTTAATCTTGCTCCCAGTTACAAAAGGACCAATGACTTTCCTCCTTTTGAACACCTGGTTACTAGCTAGTCCTGCCTTTTTCCAATGTCCCTGCTCCTGTTCAAATCTTTAGGTTCCGCTTACTTGTTTCCTTGTCTCTCTTACCTCAGCTTAGGAGTAATACATCTTCGTGGGACTTACCTCCCTGGTGCATGAGGTGGAGCTATGTGGCCTCTGGCCTCAGCCCAGGATTTCCATTGTCCCAGACACAGTGCTCAGAGCAGCTGTCATGGTTTAACCCTACCCAGAAACTAAGCACCGTGCAGCTGCTTGCTCACTCCTTCCCTCCCCCGGTGGGATGTGGAGAATTGGGGAAAAAAAGCAAAAGTTGTCAGTTGAGATAACAACAGTTTAATAATTGAAATAAAACATAACAACCATTTTAATTCTAATTATTGTCTCAACAAAAAGAAAGATATGCGAGAGAAACAAAACCCAAGATAAGACAAGTGATGCACAAAGCAATTTCTCACCATCTGTTGATTGATGTTCAGACTGACCCCAAGCAGCAATCCCATTCTCCTGGCCAACTCCCCCTAAAATTATACACTAAGCATGATGTTCTGTAGTATGGAAAAGCCCTTTGGCTAGTTTGGTTCAACTGTCCTGGCCATGGTGCCTCCCAGCTTCTTGTACACCTGCTCACTGGCAGAGCATGAGAAACTGAAAAATTCTTCACTTCAGACAAGCAGGGCTTAGCAACGGTTAAAATTTCAGTGTGTTAGCAACATTATTCCCGTGCTGAATCCAAAACACAGTACTGCACCAGCTGCTAGGAAGAAACTGAAACTATCCCAGCCAAAACCAGGAAAGCAGAGTTGAGCTGAGGCTGCAGCTGGAGGGTGCACTGGCACTGCAGACTTGGTACCAGCAAGAGTCAGGAGGCAACAGAGAGGAAGGGTCATAAGGAGGAGATTCAAATTAGTTTGCTCACTGCTACTTCCACTGAAAGGATTAGTCCACTTGAGCTTTCTGAGGTCAACCTGTACATAGGTTTGATAAAAACAAAACAGGTCTGGATTTAATTTTTGTTCCTGGACTTGCGTTTTCAGGAGCGGTGCTCATACTTCTAAAGCTCACAGTGTAATGCAGCCCACAAAAAAACAAAAAAAAACCAACCCAAAACAAAAAAACCACAAAAAACCCAAACCAAAACAAACAAACAAACAAACAAAAACAACAAAAAAACACCTAAACCCTTCAGAGCTTATATTCTCAATTGCACTGAGGACAGGACAGGTGATTTGTAGGAGCTTGATTCAGACACTCATGAGGCAAAAGCTACACAGGTATCTGAGACCATCGGTGAGCCCAAAACACTTGAATTCAGCCTTCTGAGCCCCTGAGCTGGGGCATCCAAATCTCTTTGGGTTATGTCAGTTCACAAAGTGCAGGCAGAGATTGCTGCTGCCATCTAGTTTAATGTTAGATAAACCTTTCAGTTAATGTTAGAGAAATCTTTTCCATTGCAAATTCTAACTGATTTAACTTCACAGAAGCTGTTCTCTCTGTTTCACTTCTAGGAGATATTGAACCACCTTCCACGTGCCATGTTTTCATGTCCCTAAAATACTTTCCATATCTCTGTGGCTTATTCTTTGCAGTAATCCTAGCAGTTGCTATTGGCCTAGGTGGTGAGTACAATTAGTTATTCATTAAGTTCTCGCTTAGCCTTTCAAATGCTTAATTTTTCATGAGCCTTTTACTTTAGACTGGAATTAAACTCCTACTGTGGCTTGTTTGCTGAAGTGAAAATTCTCGTAGTTGTGATGGCTTCAAATTTTATTTACATGTAAGGATAAAACAGATCTGGCACTCATGAGGAGATTAGTGTAATGTTTACAACACTGGGAAATCTGCAGCTTCAGGAAGCCTTTCACTAGTAAAACTTCACCAATTCCTCTTGGGTGGTGAACTAAGAGTTTAGAAATTGGAAGGGAAGGGTGGAGGGAATGGCTTCAGAAAGTACACAACATATTTTGCCTCATAATTCACTTCTCTAAGTTTGGTTTCAAAGAATTAAGGAACTTTCCACTATCACAAACAACTTCTACAAAGGGGAAAAAAAATACAGAATGAGTTTAGTAGTGACCGTAAAGTGTGACCTGCCCACACCTAGGTGCCAAATATGTTGGTGCTAGAACAGTGCCTTTGCACCTGCAAGAGGGACAAGTTTGTGTGAGGTTGAGGCATTCCTTCAGGAAGAGAGTTCACTGGACATATTTTGAAAGGGTCTCCTTGCTTTGCTGCTAAGGGACTGAGGAATCAGGCAGAAACATAAACTGGGTCGAAGGAGCTAGGAAGGTGTGAGCACAAACAGCAAGGCTGACTCCTCCTAAAAGTCATTACTAATGGATCAGTTTAGCAGCACCATGTAGCATCCTCCAGGTTGTATTTCAGAAGTTCCTAGATTATAAGACTTGTCTTTTCCTTGTCAAGACTGAAATCTGTCCAGGTAATTGAAGTCAGAAGTGTTAAACTAATATTCAAATGTGTTCTCCTCACCTTGTTTTCTTTCATTCTCGTTAGTCCAATACAACTGCATTGGGAAGTTTCGCTGCCGATCATCCTTTAAGTGCATTCAGAAGTCAGCCAGGTGCAATGGTGTCTTCAATTGTAAAGAAGGAGAGGATGAGTACAGATGTGGTAAATTTGAATTTGATTATAAATCCCTCCTACCTCCTCTTGTAGCATCTGGCATGTTATCAGGAAATGTATGTTGTAAAGAACTGAGAGGGACAAGGAAGTTTGATGGATTATCTAAATCACCGCTTCAAAGGAGCAGTCTCCCTGAGGTATTGATTTGCAGTTTGTGAGAAATCCAACTTCTCTTCAGATAAATGTGATGATTGCTGAATATTGCTGCTGCCATATCAGGCATTTGTCTCCATTAGAAGTCTAGATGCTTTTTTACCACTACCACTCCCTCTACCTGCAAGGAATACCACACTGCATTATGGTGTGTATACACAGCACTCTCTCTATTCACTGGCACATGGTTGTACTGGGCTGGTTTGGAAGATTCAAAAGTCTGTTATTATCTTAAAGGACATGGAAACAGGCGAGATCAGCACTGCTTTTTGTGTATTGAGTACTATGGAGTTTGCTGCTTTGTGTGTGAAGTGTGTGCCTCCATGCCTGAGTTCCTCTCTCAGTTACAGGAATCATAGGGACATTTTCTAGAATCATAGAATGGTCTGGGTTTGAAGTGACCTCCAAAGATCACCTACTCCAACCCTCTCTGCAGTAAGCAGGGATATCTTCAACTAGATCAGGTTGCCCAGAGCCCTGTCAAGCATCACCTTGAATATTTTTAAATGATCCTTGTCTGTCCTGTGCTATGGAAGATGACTGTGGTGTTTGCAGCCACTGGAGGGAAAGGACCAATAATAGTGGGCTGATTTTCAGATCAGATCCTGTACCTATAGGTAAGGACACAGCACAGCTTTCTGCCTGTGCAATAGGAGGAAAGGCAAGAGCCATGACCTCTTGGCCCCAGCTGACCCAGCACAATACTTTAAACCTTTTGTGCATTTTCTCCAGAGAGGCCTCTGTGGAGCCTGTGGCCAATAGGTTTGCTTTTCTTGTCTCCCTTTGCAATGCCGTAAGAATGGCCTGTGGGTACATGGGTGCATGTGGGAAATCCCTGTCCCACTGTGACCACCTGTATGGTATCCCTTCTGCATGGTAAAACCATGTAGATGTGCCCTTTTCTAGGTTCAGGTGCCTCCTACTCATGCAGGGTTCTGCACCCCAGCAGCAGATGTGGTGAAGGGCCCTCTGCAGTATTTCTCCATTGGTCTTTTGACCAGACTCAGCACAGCTTGCAGCAATGCCAGCCTTATGGCTGGACTAACATGAAGAAATGCCCACAAGGAGGGGCTATGATTAGAGAGGCAGGCCGGAAAACTAAGCCCCCAGCCTCTACATCTCTCCTCTCCTCAGCCTTTACACACCCATGATCCCAGACATACCAGCTCCATTTCAGAAGAGGGATGCAGATAGGAAACTGCATGGGAGCCCAGGGGCAGCTGGGTGCATGTACATCCACCTCCCTGACTGTGCTGTGCAGCACAGGAGATGGCAACCACCCTTCATCACTAATCTTGATGGCAGATTTCCATGGTGTCAAGCATCTGCAGCTTCAACTCACTGCAACCAGCAAGACTTTCTTAGGCTCACTGGAGAGTGAAGCAGCTTTCTCCATCTCTTCACTACTCATTCCCAGAAGCATGGACTTTTTTTGTCCTAGTGGACAAAGAAGTGTACTTTGGTTCCCCTCCTTGAGGGGAAAAAAACCCCAGAACTAAAATAAACCCAGAAAAATCCTGCCTAAGGATCCAAGTGATGGAAAAAACAAATAGTAAAAACTTGATGGACCAAGAAATGTGGATTTTACAGTAGTGCATTGACACTGTTTTGTATCTGATGTGTACCTGGTGATTCTTCTTCACAACTCAGGCTTTTCTTCTGAATTTCAGTCAGGCTGAGTGGCAAGAAAGCAGTGCTACAAGTCTTCACTTCTGGATCCTGGCGAACAGTTTGCTCTGATGACTGGAAAGCAGAATATGGAAATACTACCTGCAAACATCTGGGTTTCTCAAGGTATGAACACAAATGGATGAAACTTTTTTTGGCACTTTGGACAAACTGAGATTTTCAATCTTTTTCATGAAATCTTCTTTAGGCTGTGCTTTAAAAGAAAAAAAAAAAGAACTTAATAGACCCTTGTGAATGAGATGGTTGAGGAGATTTGAGATGATGTAGGAAACAGAATCATAGAATTGTAGAATGCATTGTGCTGGAAGGGACCCTTGAAGATCATTTTGTCCAGTCCCCTTTCGGTGAGCAGGGACATCTCCAACTAGATCAGGCTGCTCAGGGCCCCATCAAGTTTGACCTTGAATGTCTCCAGGGATGAGACTTCCACCACATCAGCAGGCAACCTGTTCCAATATCTCACTACCCGCATTGTGAAGAACTTCCTCCTTACATCTAACCTGAATCTATCCTTCTCCAGGTTCAAACCATTGCCCCTCATCTTATCCCTACAAGCCCTTCTAAACATCCCCTCTGTAGCTTTCTCGTAAGTCCCCTTCAGATATTGAAATGCTTCTATAATGTCTCTTTGGATAGTCCTGAATACTTATGCACTGCAAATACCATTTATTGCTGCTACAAATCCTGAATGATGTTCTGGTTAAATCTTTTTCCCTATGGGGTCAGGCACCTGAATTCTACTTGTCTCTCTAGTGGCTTGCAGCCTGTCAGAGAGGCACTAAAACACATTTGAGCGTTTTCCATGTCTTTTACTTCCTCTGCAAGAAAATTCTATATGCATGACATCTGTTAAGAATCAAGGCCCACCTCACGACTAGAGAAGAATCCAGTGAGATGGTTCTTGCTGTATTGAACCCATTCCTGAAAAAGTACCATTTTTTTCACAAACTTCCAGACAACCAAGAAAGAGTTTGATGCTCTGTTATTTCTTATGGTGGCATTATTTGGACTTCCGCACATTATACTTAGTTGTATAAAGTTTCTTTGAATAAATTCTTGTTGCCTTTAGAATAAAATAGATCTCAATTTTCAATGAAAAACAAACAAACAAACAAAGAAGACTCAGGAAAAATGGCAAACTATTCACCCTTCTTGGTGCAAAATGTAACTTTAGAAAAAGGAGGCAATGAGCTTCAAGAAAAGTGCCAAACAGCTCAAAACAAACAAAAAAAACCCCACAACAAACAAAAAACCAAAAAACAAACCAAACAAAACCCAAAACTTTATTGGAATATCAGAATTCAAGTTTACTTTGTCTGCCAGTTAAATGCCTCTCAGCTTGTGTGACTTCCACACATGATTATGGTAAGAATATGAGTACATTACAAGAAGCGCTTCTTGGGGAGGATAGGTTTACTTTATCACGGGTTGGAATCCGGTTGTTGTGGTTGCTACACTGGGTTGGTGTTGGCAGAGCCACTGAATTATTTAAACAGATTACTGAAACAGGGTCTGAGGAAGCTGTGTTTATGGTTTATTTGCAGTTACGTGAGTTCAGGTTACCTGCCTGTGACTGCGGTGGAAAAACAGTTTCAAAGACATTTCGTATCCCTCAGCCACTGGTTATCAGCTGATCAAGTGACATCCCTGCACAATGCAACAAACCTCAGGTATGATGAGTTTGCTTATCATGACAAAAAGGCAGCAATTGGTGGAAGAAGAATTGTTAATAGTTTGAGATGATTGTCTATTTTTTCAGGCACACAGCGCTTCATAATTTGTTGGTGTTGTTATGCATCGTAGACCAAGGTTCAGTAGCAGTCTTGCCTGAATACAAACTAAGAGCTTGTTCCAAGACTCGTTAAAATCAACAGGGGGTTTGAAACGAGCTATTTGTCCCATTATCCCTTTTTTTGCAAACGGATAGACACCAAGCACTTACCTTCTTCCATTGTGAAGCAGTTTGTTTCAGTTTACAGATCCTGAGAGAGTTCCCAGCGGGCTTATGAACCTTTTATAGTCCATTTCTTCCTCTGGATAACTGCTAATTTCTCTTAGTTATGTTTCACTGAAAGACAAGCTATGGATCCAAGGAGACTACAGATCATATGTTGAAAATTGCTGATGAGTCTCCTCACACAGAAGAGTGAACCACTCTTCGGCAGGGCTGCATATGTTCTGCAGGGTCCCAATGGTGCCTGAGCTCCTAACTGAAGTATTTCAGCTAAATGGCCTTAGTAGAATGGATAAGTAGATAACTTTGTAGATCTTTCAAGATATGAGTTATTTATACTTATGTGCACGTAGATGTACAAGAAGATGGAACAATATTGAAAAA
The DNA here is from genome assembly GCA_013399055.1 of Ramphastos sulfuratus. Classification (NCBI taxonomy): domain Eukaryota; kingdom Metazoa; phylum Chordata; class Aves; order Piciformes; family Ramphastidae; genus Ramphastos; species Ramphastos sulfuratus. Next base: position 35,863 of record WBNM01007852.1, read on the forward strand.
GAAACCCCTCTGTATTTGTGAATTGGAACTAATACACTGTCTTTTCATCTTAGAGAGGAATGCACTTCTGGCAATGTGATCATCTTAAAATGTTTGGGTAAGAATCAGGAAAAGCAAGAATAGAGTCAAAACCTCTCCTTCACTGTATAGCAAGAGCTGGAAGGAATTGTGTAGTTAGATATACTACACCATCAGTTATCACATCAAAGCAAAACTCTATCTCATATCAAATTTAAAAGAATTTTGTTAAGTGAGAAAAGGCTGGGAGGATGGATTGGAAACATCAGGTAGCAGGAAGATTTTGGTGAAACCACAGTAAAATGCAGATGTTTAAGGATTGTGAGTTGAGTCTGTGGACCGATGCTGTAATTTCAACTCTGCCATCTCAGCAGAGAAAGGGAAATTTTGTCTAAATGTTTGAACTTTCATCCCACACCCCTCTATGTCAGCTACTTTTCAGATCAAGATATTAAAAAAAACCAAAACAAAACAGCAAAATAATCACCAGGGGAGAGGAGATGCTTCAGCTTGCCTGTACAGGCCCCTGGGACCCTGTGCATTTGAGGAGGACAGAACAGTGGGATTTACAGCTCAGCCAAGCACTACATATATAGGAAAGAAGATGTAAACCCCACAGCTCCCATACCAGCTGCCAGGCATCATGCTGCAGGGATGGGAGGGAGGAGAAGAAACCTTTGGGAGGAGCCACAGCTTGAGATGCAGGCCATGGGGGGTGGTTCTGCTGCAGAGAACCCCTAGCTACAGCAAGGCTGGGAGTAGAGGGGCCGAAGGTGACAAAAGCATGCCTGTGTTTCCTCTATGGACTGTGACCTTTGCTTTCTCCCAGCGTGCGGGACGCGGGCCAGCTACGGGACGCGGGCCAGCTACAGGCCACGGATCGTGGGGGGCAATGCATCCTCCCCCCGGCAGTGGCCCTGGCAGGTCAGCCTGCAATTTCATGGACACCACCTCTGTGGAGGGTCTGTCATCACCCCACGCTGGATCATCACAGCTGCACACTGTGTCTATGAGTAAGTCCCTAAACTGCCTTGCTCAAGTATCCCACTCGCCCCACCTGCAATAGGTCTGTGTGCAGGATTCCTGCAGGGTAGGATAACTGCACCATGCTTCTCTTAAAAACAAACTGCAGGAGTTACTGGGCTGTCCTTATTTCATGGCCTTGCTCTGTAACATTTAAATCAAGTGCAAGCCTTTATTGAAAAAAAACAAACCAAACAAACCATCAACCTCCAAGAAATGGTTCAAATCAGGGTCCCCAGTTTTCAGATATTCTGCACACTCCTGGAAAGCCACCTTAAACCAACATTGAAGTTGCAGCTTTTAGGTATTCCTACCTGCAATTTCTGTACCTCGCATGTGAGTTAACAGCTCAGAGGGAATTTGCAACTTGGCTGCTGGGTACTCTGGAGCTGCAAAATGCAGTCTTTCTCAAATTGACAGGATCAACGGAGAGTAGTTAGTGAGTCATACTGTGCTTACCACGTACTAACTGCTCCTTTTCATGCTGTTAGAAATTGTCTTTGACTTGTAAATAAATGGTAAGCAATTATTTAGAGTCCTCTTCTTTGCGTGTTGTAAACAAAGTTCCGTCTCTTATTTATTATGAGTCCTTTGGGTTTGCAGTCTTGTTTGTTGCTAACAGCGCAGGATTACTGTTCCGGCTCATAAACCCTGGCCACTTTCAGGCAGAATGACAGGGCTGGAAGGACGTCTGGAGATCATCTAGTCCAACCTCTCTGCTAAAGCAGGTTTTCCTAGAGCAAGTTGCACAGGACAGTGTCCAGACAGGTTTTAAACATCTCCAGACAAGGAGACTCCACAACCTCTCTGGGCAGCCTGTTCCGGTGCTCTGTCACCTTCGAAGCAACAGTTTTTTCTCCTGTTCAGATGGAACTTCGTGTGTTCCAGCTTGTGCCTTTTCACCAAAGACAGCTAAAATAGGATTTGTCTGACCACTTTTAGGCATCCACCACATGGCTGGCTGTTTCTGAGCAAGTCCTGTAGGATGCTTTTATACCCAGTAGAGATGGGACAGATAACTTACCTCTGTTTCCCACAACCTGAGTGTGCTCAAAAGCTGACAGGGATGGAAGCTGACAGCACAATCCATAGCCCTGGAGCCCTTTCCCAGCACTGCTGCTAGCCCACTGCTAGCCTGGTGGGGTGAAGTCAAGAGAAGAGGATCTGCTCATGTGCTGAAGGCTGAAAGACATGGCCGTTCATGAACTGGGGACTTTCCAGAAAGAAAGATTTTCCATTGAGAATACCTTGCCACAAGTGCAGCTGAGCTAGCTTCATGGCTGAGCACAGATGTGCCATGCAGCAGCAGCAGTGCTGTGGGGTCATATAGGTGGGCAGACAGTTAGGCCAATGCAAAGCTCTTCTGTATTTCTAGAAAGCTGCAGAGATAATGTTAGCAGTGAGCCACTGTGTTGCAAACATCAGTCACTCTTCCTGTGTTATTGAAATTAGACACAAACCATAGCCAAGACTATTAGACAGGTAAGCAGCTACAGCAGGTTGTAGCTATTTGCCTGCAGAATTTTATGTGACTCATAAGCTCGGGAGACAATTTTTAAAACCCTAAGGCTTTTGTTGAAGGTTTTTCACCCTTTCCTACCTCTTTGTTTCAGCCTGTACTTGCCGAGCTCATGGAGTGTGCAGGTTGGTTTTGTGACTCAGCAAGACACCCAAGTTCATCCATATTCAGTGGAAAAAATTATATACCATCGAAATTACAAGCCCAAGACAATGGGAAATGATATAGCACTGATTAAACTGGCATCTCCACTTGCTCTTAATGGTAATTCTTTCTGTTAGCTTTCACTTGGCTTTCTCACCTTCCTAGCTAAGAGAGGGAAGAGGCTTTCCTAGGACAGGAAAATTTCTGTTGGCATTCTGTGCCTGACCTACGACACTTGGGTGGATTCCCACCACCTCTAAAAGCAATGAAAGATGTGCAGCACAGATGTAGCCAGGCTGCTGTTGTGATGGCAACACAGCAATCCCTTTTCAGACTACACCAGCAGGAACCCCACAGCCTCAGTATCATGTACCCCTCTGTACTCAATACCCAGGCACAGAAACAACTTTGTCACAGGGCTCTGCAAAATGTTCCCACTCCTTTCTAGTATGGGCTTATTGAAGGCTTTTAATAATAGGCAAACATTAGTTTTATTATTTCTAAATATTTTTCCTATCTAAAATAAACACCCCACCTCGTTTCACTTGGAGGTCACAGAGATTTTTATCCTGTCCTTTCTGTGAGTATAGGGAGCTGAAAATCAAGCTTAAATTTCAAAGAGGGAGGAAAAAAAAGGCATTTCAAATACAATGATGATTTTAAATGATTTTAAAACTGCTTTTATTTTCTCAACAGGATTCTACCTACAGCTGACAGAGTTAGTGAATTGAAATAATATATAATGATATTTTATGAGTTTAAGTGATTGTTGTAATCACTGTGAGCTCTCTGCAAAGTGGAACTGGCTGTCTCTGACATCTAGATTGCCAGTTCCTAGATCAGTTCTCTTAAAAAGCTTTAATTTTCTCTTTGAATCAAAATTAAGCTTGATCTTGTTTGGGTTTTTATCTCAGCTAGTGCTGTTTGCTTTTACTTGGGAATAAGTTTGGGAAACTGTCAAGAACAGTCATGGTTCCACATCAGGGTGAGATACCCATTATGCCCTGGGGGACTAAGGGCATCCTGGGGGGCTTGGAGACCCTTTGCTGGTGGCTTGATGCTTTGGGCTTGGATCATTGCATGATGGAGAACTGAAACACTAAGAGTTGCCCAGTGATATCTTGCATTTTATCTCCCTTTGGTCATGGCCAGCTCATCTTGGCACATTACAGTTTGTCCTTGCAAGCATCAAACACTGATTATATTGGACAGCATTCAATGCCCCAGAGTGCAGAGGCACTGAAACTCCATCAGGCAATGAATGGGAAGCAGAGTGCATCCCAGACATCTTGTTGTCCATTTAGCAGAGCACAGAGGTGTGCACATACAATCACAGAGTCACAGAATATAGCTGGCTGGAAGAGATTTCAAAGATCATCCAGTCCAACCCTCAACCCAACGCTGTAAGTTCAACACTGAACCATGGCTCTTCCTGAATGAGTTCCTGTGTGGCCTGCCCTAGGTGATCCTGCTTTGGCAGGGGGGTTGGACTAGATAATCTCTACAGGTCACTTCCAACTCCTAACATTCTTTGGTTCTATGTAGTTGTGTCATGATTAGCCAAGGCCATTTCTCTGCCCAAGCAGCATGGTGTAGGGTCTCTGATCTATTCATCATATGTGTACCTAGTGCATTTCTTGTTTTCTCATTCTTCAGTTTCTTTATTAGCAAACATCTTTTTATCTGTTGCTTCATACTTTAATTAGTCTTGGTGTAGGTATTGTCTCAAACTGGTGATATTGGACTTAAAGACCTACAGAACTGCCCATCTGCTTATGTGGGGAGCGTGTGATGCTCATAACAAGTTCAGTGCAAGCCAAATTATCAGATTTTATTGAGACATACAATTTACTGCTAAATTTTAAAGGCAATTCTCTCTTCTCTGTCTCTCTTTTTTTTTTTTTTTAATTTTAAATAGGTCACATAGAGCCGATTTGTCTGCCTAATTTTGGTGAACAGTTCCCAGAAGGGAAAATGTGTTGGGTGTCAGGATGGGGAGCAACTGTGGAAGGAGGTATTTTAAATTATTTCCTTTTGATGACACTACATGAAAATACTTCACACAGAGTAAATACAGGATTTGGTCGGAATGTTGTTCAACATGAAATTTTCTGAGATGTCTGAGGAGTGGGGGAAAGAAGACATATTCCTAAATTTTATGCTTATTGTGAACAGTGTCAGAGCTGTACAAACCCTTATCATAAGGAATAGATGGGCACACTATGTGAAAAAGCTAAAAAAAAAAACATGTAGACAGCAAGACTGATCACAATGTTGACCTTGGGTTCAGTCAAACAGGCTGTGTCCTTTGTAGCTGCAAGCATGGGAAGAACAGCATGAATCCAAAAATTGTCCATCCATTTGCTGTTGCCTATAGGCTACCTAATATACTGCTCTTGTTCTCTGAACATTAAATGAGATGAATGGAGAGTGATAAAAAACAATAACCTAAGAATTCAAGCATTTTCACATGGAAATGATTCACTGTATAGTATTGATTAAAGTGACCCGTGTGTCATGGCCAAAAACCCAAAAAAGAATTCCCTTTTCTTTGTGATATTAAAGTCCTTTAAGGCCAGACTGGATGAGGCTCTGGGCAGCCTGGTCTAGTGTGAAGTGTCCTTGCCCATGGCAGTGGGGTTGCAACTGGATGATCCTTGAGGTCCCTTCCAGCCCTGACAGTTCTATGATTCTATGATTACTATTTTTTTTTCAGAAAAAGCATGTATACATTTGCAAGCAAGATGGGTGATGTAGAAATTTGATCTGTGAATAGTATTACAAAGAAAAGGCAATTATTTTTGGGGGGTTTTGGCCATGACACACAAGTCACGTTAATCAGTGATATATACTGAATCGCCTCCATGTGAAAATGCTTCCATTCTTAGGTCATTGGTTTTTATCACAGTATCACAGTATCACAGTATAGCAAGGTTGGAAGAGACCTCAAAGATCATCAAGTCCAACCCATTACCACAGACCTCAAGACTAGACCATGGCACCAAGTGCCACGTCCAAACCTGCCTTGAACACCTCCAGCGACGGTGACTCCACCACCTCCCTGGGCAGCCCATTCCAGTGGGGAATGACTCTCTCAGTGAAGAACTTTCTCCTCACCTCCAGCCTAAACCTCCCCTGGCACAGCTTGAGACTGTGTCCTCTTGTTCTGGTGCTGGTTGCCTGAGAGAAGAAAGCAACCTCCTGCTGGCCACAACCACCCTTCAGGTAGTTGTAGACAGCAAGAAGGTCTCCCCTGAGCCTCCTCTTCTCCAGGCTAAACAATCCCAGCTCCCTCAGCCTCTCCTCATAAGGCTTGTGCTCGAGGCCTCTCACCAGCCTCGTTGCCCTTCTCTGGACACGCTCAAGCACCTCAATGTCCTTCTTAAATTGAGGGGCCCAGAACTGGACACAGTACTCAAGGTGTGGCCTAACCAGTGCAGAGTACAGGGGGAGAATGACCTCCCTGCTCCTGCTGGCCACACTATTCCTGATGCAGGCCAGGATGCCATTGGCATCACTCTTCATTCATCTCCTTTAATGTTCAGAGAACAAGAACAGTATGTTACTTGGCCTGTAGATAATAGCAAAAGGTGGAGGAAAAAAGTATGAAAGCAACATTTAGCCCATACAGTCAGCTATAAGTTGACAATAGAGACTGTGTAAATAGCGTCATTGGTAGAAATGGTCCTTTCAGAATCTGAATAAAATAAAATCAATATTTATAAAATAAATCAAATGTTTGCAGATGATTCATTGAGTTAACAGAACAGGCGATGAATTCAAAATGAATTCTGGCACTGCACTGAAGACAGCATCCAACCAGCTTTTGACTTCTTTACTGCCATTGATTGTCTGAAGGAGAAGCATCTGGGGTATAGTTTTATATTGCATATAGTTTTATATTACATACTGTGACAATCCACAGCTCTGTAGAGTTGTTAATTACTGGATTCTCTGGTGGGACACCTGGTTGTCATTTTTTTAACCATATTTCTTTCACTGTTGCTTGCCAATTGTTCATACACCAAAACATTTTCTGTTTGTATTTGGAAATTAGCTTCAAGGATAGAGGAGGGGGGTTCTTGTTGGTTTGTTGGTTTGGGGTTTTTGTGTGTGCATTTTTCGTTTGTTTTTATTTAATTTTCTATTTTCAACAGGTGATACATCTGAAACCATGAATTATGCAGGAGTTCCTCTGATTTCTAATGCAATTTGCAACCACAGGGATGTCTATGGTGGGATCATAACTCCTTCAATGCTCTGCGCCGGTTTCCTAAAGGGAGGGGTAGACACCTGCCAGGTATGGAAGTTTCCAAACTGCAACTGTTCTCATTAAGAGCAGCAATGGAAAAACATGAGTGATAAGTTATCAGAAGGCACTCCCAGGTTTTTCTTGGGCAAACATTTGGGTTTGTGCCATTTACTGTGTTTGCCATAAATACTGATCACTGGCTGTGCACATTCATATGCTACAATTCCCTTCTTGCATTTCTCCTGTGGACCCTATCTGCTACTTCTGAAGCCAAATTTACTTAAGACATTTTTTCATTTCTTGCATGTACTCCAGCGTGGTGCCATCTTTTGTTTGCCCTGGCTGTGGCCTCTGCACTGCACTGAATTGCACTGCATTGTGAGCAGCTCTGGAGCACTGCAAGGTGGAGAAACCATGTGGTGTAAAGTGGGCAAAGTGTATCTCAATAGAGAATCAATAGAAGCATATGATTTTGGAAAGAATAGACAAAGGCAGGGGAAGGAAGGAAGAAAGGGAGGAGTGTTTGAATAACTCAGAGGATTGGTAATGGTTTGAAGGGAGAGGGATTCATAGCAGCAACTGATCCTTCACAACACTGAGTGGTGATTATTCAAAATCAGTGCCAGAGTCATGAAGGTGCCTACCTTGAGCCAGGTGTCATCCCTGTGCACTCTAATGTAGACTTAGCTAGCCAGTCATGGATGAAAAGCAAGGGCTGGGGAGGAACATGTTTCCAGACTTTCTCAGTCCTAATTATGCATGGGACATGACAAAGCAAAGTTATTAGGTGCATAGATCTCCATTTAAGCACCTGTTTGCGCAATGCCCTCAGCATGGTACCTGACTCCAGCCCATCACTTTGTATGGGAGACCTGTCCAGAGGCAGCATTCTCAGAATATGACTCCAAATGACAAAATAAGCCCTGCTCACCAAAGGGAGAGACTTGTTCCAAGACTCGTTCCAATTTATTTCCGCCCCCCCCCCCCTTTTTTTTTTTTCCTGTTGTTATGCTGGAACTGATGTCAGGAAACTGTCCCAGCAAAATACATTGAGATTTTTTTCAGTGCTTAGATGTGAGTCCATTGAGCCAAATCTGCTTAGCAAAGTGTCTGGGAAGGGCCAGAAAAGCAACATGTGAGACTGTGTGCAGCACCAAGCAGCGAAGGAGGTGGGATGCAAGTTTTCTGTTGCAACCCTGGGCTCAGATCAAGCATGACAGCTAGGGGACAAGCAGCTGTGAGAGATCAAGGCTTCATGCAGACTGCAGATCAGCAATGCCCTGTCTGCAGGACAGGTACACTCCTCAGCATTTTTATGGTGTTTAGCAGCAGGCTTCAATATTACTTCTCTTGAACTATACTGTTGACTAGGGTGAGGAGAATATGATCTAATACACATCTGAGAAGTCTCTAACTTAGGCTGTAATGTATGCTTTTCCCAGGACCCAGAAGAGGGCCAAAACAGGAGACTTTGAATTGCTTGACTGTACTTCTTCCCATATCCCCCAAAGAGGCATTCCCTCCTTTTTTTTGGAGTACTGACATTTATTTTCATTCTTTGTCCTCTAGGGAGATAGTGGGGGTCCTTTAGCATGTGAAGAGATGAGTGTCTGGAAGCTGGTGGGGACCACCAGCTTTGGAGTGGGCTGTGCAGAAAAGAATAAGCCTGGCGTCTACAGCAGAACCACCTCCTTCCTGGACTGGATACATGAACAGATGGAGGTCTGCTTTTGCTCTGTCTCTCCATCTCCAGTTGTTGCTTTGCTCTCCTTGTGCCACACAGGGTTTAGTTCATATTTGCCACAGCTGAGTTATGTTGCATAGACACATGTGACCCGAGGGATTTCAGGGATGGTCCATGGGCACAATGAGCAGAGCAGGGTGTGGAGGTCTTAGTGAGATGTGGCAAACACCAGGGGAGGGGCGGAAAAGGCAGCAGAGCATGAGAATGACCAGAAAGGGTACCTGAAGGCACAGAACGGGGAACAAGGAGGTGTGAAAGGGGTGAATAAGGAGAAGGGAGGTGAAGGAACAGATGTTAGGGGACTTTACATGAAACTCTCAGACTGCTACTAAAAGTCCTAGGGACTGGAAGCTGAGCAAATCAAAGATGGAGGTGAGGGAAATGGTGTTGGCTGGCAGGAGCCCAGAAGCAAGGAAGGGGAGGAATGCTGCAGGCACCTTCACCTGTCCTGATGGTGGCCTACACTTGGGACACTAGGTGCTCTGCTGTCAGTGCCTCTCCAGATAGGTGCTGAGTTCAGCCATTCAAGCAGGGAGAGCCATTGTGCTTCAGATGGACTCCCAGGCAGGGATCTGTTGCCTAAAAAGAGTCATCTAGAGCCTTTTTAGAGACCTCAGGCTGTCCCACTTGACTCACAGGTGTCCCTGTAGAAGGGTAAGGATAAGCAGCTGACCCTGGGTAGTATCCATTATCCCCATGAGGATGTCTCAGATACTCTGCGACAGCTCAGATCAATATGACAGAGGATCTATGGGAGATCTGAGGCCTTCCAGATCAACTACTGGAGGTCAGACAAAACACATTAAGACCCCTCCAGTGGCACCAGATAGTGCATGTCCAAGGCAAGTGAGTGATCCTCAATTACCCTGGTAGGAGCCTAAACACATAGCTCTCAGGTAGACATCTATACACAGGCTCTTATTTGTTATCCTCCTAGCATCGTGGCAAAGCCACTCTAGCACCAAGGGCTATGTCCCATCTTGCTCTAGCATGGACTGTGGTGCCAGTGCTGGTATTACTCAGTTTGCTGGAATGAGTGAAACAATGAATGAATGAATGAATGAATGAATGAATGGAGTGAGTGAAAGAATGAATGCAGCAATGTCTGCCTGTGCCACCATGATGGCATGCAACAAAACCGCTCCTGCCCCTGCCTCATTTGTGAAATGTGAGACTTCCTTCTCAAACCAAAGTGCCAGTATTAAAGAATCACAGACAAGAAGATACCTGAAATAAGGTACTGTGTGCAATTTCAGTTCAGCCTCCTATCTGCACACTGTATGACACATGCTGTTTTCACAGCCTATATTACACATGAAGATGTATGCTATCACATGTCTATCTGTCACTCAACACAGCTGAAGAAGACAGGATAACATTTTTGAGTCTTTAAGATTTCTAATATTATTTTTTCTTTCTCCAAACATGTACATCATTCTGTTTCCTTCGCAGATACAAAAGCCCAAACACTTCAGCTGAAGAGTTCATATCCCATGAAAGCACAGATCTCCATTTTTAAACAAGTGATCAAGGGGACAAAAGTACAGCTAAATCTTTGTTTACCTAGATGTTAGCTTGTTATAATTTTTCAGAGGGATCTTCAGATGTAAATATTAATTCATTAATTCATCATCTTAGAAAGGATTTTCAATTGTATCATAGAAATGAAGGTACTTTTCCCAGAATCACAGAAAGCATCCAGTTGGAGGAGACCTCAAAGATCATCTGGTTCAACCTTTGACCCAGCACTGAAGGGTCAACACTAAACCATGTTGCTAAGTGCCAGGTCCACACGCTGCTTAAACACCCCCAGGGACTGTGACTCCAGTCACAGACCATTCCAATGTTTGACAACCCTTCAGTGAAGAAATATTTCCTAACATCCAGATCTGGAGCAGCTTGTAATTATTTTCTCTGGTCCTGTTGCTTGTCATCAAGGAGAATAGGCTGGCCCCCTCTTTGCTCCAATCTCTGTTCAGATAGTTGTAGAGAGTGATGAGATCTCCCCTCAGCCTCCTCTGGACTCTGAAAGAAACAAAAAGCACATAGGAAAACTGTGCCTCTGAAAATGGGACCAAGGGAGTGGCTTGCACCTGGCAGGTCTGTATTGTGGTATAATGGTCCTGATCTACTCTTGCCTGCTATTGCTTACTGTGGAGTGGGGCTCATTTAATTTCTACAGCAGTTACTGTGGTTTCTTCAAACAAAATTAGCTCTCTTAGCTAAGACTTAGCAAAGGAGTCAGGAAAGAGATCCATTTTGATCTAAGAGATGCAAAACTGCAAGATGAGGAATTTGGCCATCAGAATGCTCTTACAAGCTTGCTTTCTGGGAATTCTCGTTAGAACAGATGATTGGCTGGTCGTGGCCAATCATCTAACACAAGGCATGATCAAAGAGCATACATCTCTTTTTCTGATCTACCATTTCCAGTTTTGAAACCTGAACAAAGCACTTCTGTCTCTCAGATTTTCAGGAGAACGCAAATATTTTGCTAAAGGCTCTCCCCTGTGAGTACAAAAAAAAAAGTTATATTGCTTTCCACTATGTGGTAAAAATTAGCATGATGTTTTTCCAACATTGTGGGCAGAGTGCTGCTTCCATTTTGAGCAGCTCTCCTACTAGGGAGGAAGCAAAAACTTTATAGCACTAAAGGGAATACCTGTGATGTACATACATTACTGCCTGAGAAACATTATGCTCCAGCTGTGAAATCTAAATAGATATGAAAGCTTCCTGCCCCAGCAAAAAAAAAAAAAAAAAAA